>JAPDOI010001133.1:0-220600 GCA_029168955.1 Aplectana chamaeleonis
AAACCCCGATGAATAGTTATCAAAATCTTTTCAAAGCAGCTTTAAGATCCATTCGAGGATTTCTATGTAGCTTAAAAACGCTTCTTCAACGACGAGCAACTTCACGGATTGATTCTACAAAAAGTAATCAAGGACTATTCTTTAACCACCAGTCGGATAACGCTTCAGAAATTCTGATACTACACAACCTCCCCAACCCAAACTCACTCCATAACTCATTAACAGAGACTTTTAAATGCAAAATTGATAGCAAATTCGTGATCAGCGCGTCAAATACCCATTTGACACCAATTTCGCGTCGTTTACCATCAGGAAAGGAGAGAAAATTTTTTGGCCTGAAAAATCATCAGGCTTATCCTTCCATATAATAAAAGATCAGAGCACACAAAAAGTGACGACACACCTGGGCCTCCATCACTATAGCACTATTTCGTCACATCTCTAACCACTCCAAAAACAGTATTGAGCTGTAGGTGCATTTCAGTCCACCAAAACCTTCAAAAGTATAGTTAGGCTCATACGATTGTGCACTCATTTAGGGGTAGGTTGGGGATTACGTTTTTCTGTTCTCAACATTCTGTCATCGAAATAGCCAAAAAATCAGCGAGAACTTCGAGAGTTCTTTTCCTTTCTTCAGCCAAACGACTTCACCCTCATTGCGTGGGGAGATTCAATTCTCGGCATCACCTGGGGTCACGACCTTCGTGCGTTGGTGACACGACAGGATCATTGACGTGACTTAAAACCACCTCCCGGACTTTATACCGCCCCAAACCCCGATGAATAGTTATCAAAATCTTTTCAAGCAGCTTTAAGATCCATTCGAGGATTTCTATGTAGCTTAAAAACCTTCTTCAACGACGACAACTTCACGGATTGATTCTACAAAAGTAATCAAGGACTATTCTTTAACCACCAGTCGGATAACGCTTCAAATTCTGATACTACACAACCTCCCCAACCCAAACTCACTCCATAACTCATTAACGAGACTTTTAAATGCAAAATTGATAGCAAATTCGTGATCAGCGCGTCAAATACCCATTTGACACCAATTTCGCGTCGTTTACTGCATCAGGAAAGGAGAAAAATACTTTTGGCCTGAAAAATCATCAGGCTTATCCTTCCATATAATAAAAGAATCGGAGCACAAAGTACGACCACCTGGGCCTCCATCACTATAGCACTATTTCGTCACATCTCTAACCACTCCAAAACAGTATTGAGCTGTAGGTGCATTTCAGTCCACCAAAACCTTCAAAGTATAGTTAGGCTCATACGATTGTGCACTCATTTAGGGGTAGGTTGGGGATTACGTTTTTCTGTTCTCAACATTCTGTCGTCGAAATAGCCAAAAAATCAGCGAGAACTTCCGAGTTCTTTTCCTTTCTTCAGCCAAACGACTTCACCCTCATTGCGTGGGGAGATTCAATTCTCGGCATCACCTGGGGTCACGACCTTCGTGCGTTGGTGACGACAGGATCATTGACGTGACTTAAAACCACCTCCCGGACTTTATACCCCGCCCCAAACCCCGATGAATAGTTATCAAAATCTTTTCAAGCAGCTTTAAGATCCATTCGAGGATTTCTATGTAGCTTAAAAACCTTCTTCAACGACGACAACTTCACGGATTGATTCTACAAAAGTAATCAAGGACTATTCTTTAACCACCAGTCGGATAACGCTTCAAATTCTGATACTACACAACCTCCCCAACCCAAACTCACTCCATAACTCATTAACGAGACTTTTAAATGCAAAATTGATAGCAAATTCGTGATCAGCGCGTCAAATACCCATTTGACACCAATTTCGCGTCGTTTACTGCATCAGGAAAGGAGAAAAAATTTTTGGCCTGAAAAATCATCGGGCTTATTCTTACATATAATAAAAGAATCGGAGCACAAAGTCCGACGAGCTGGGCCTCCATCACTATAGCACTATTTCGTCACATCTGTAACCACTCCAAAACAGTATTGAGCTGTAGGTGCATTTCAGTCCACTAAAACCTTCAAAGTATAGTTAGGCTCATACGATTGTGCACTCATTTAGGGGGTAGGTTGGGGGATTACGTTTTTCTGTTCTCAACATTCTGTCATCAGAAATAGCCAAATCAGCGAGAACTTCAGAGTTCTTTTCCTTTCTTCAGCCAAACGACTTCACCCTCATTGCGTGGGAGATTCAATTCTCAGCATCACCTGGGGTCACGACCTTCGTGCGTTGGTGACACGACAGGATCATTGACGTGACTTAAAACCACCTCCCGGACTTTATACCCGCCCCAAACCCCGATGAATAGTTATCAAAATCTTTTCAAGCAGCTTTAAGATCCATTCGAGGATTTCTATGTAGCTTAAAAACCTTCTTCAACGACGACAACTTCACGGATTGATTCTACAAAAGTAATCAAGGACTATTCTTTAACCACCAGTCGGATAACGCTTCAAATTCTGATACTACACAACCTCCCCAATCCAAACTCACTCCATAACTCATTAACGAGACTTTTAAATGCAAAATTGATAGCAAATTCGTGATCAGCGCGTCAAATACCCATTAGACACCAATTTCGCGTCGTTTACTGCATCAGGAAAGGAGAAAAATTTTTGGCCTGAAAAATCATCAGGCTTATCCTTCCATATAATAAAAGAATCGGAGCACAAAGTACGACCACCTGGGCCTCCATCACTATAGCACTATTTCGTCACATCTCTAACCACTCCAAAACAGTATTGAGCTGTAGGTGCATTTCAGTCCACAAAACCTTCAAAGTATAGTTAGGCTCATACGATTGTGCACTCATTTAGGGAGTAGGTTGGGGATTACGTTTTTCTGTTCTCAACATTCTGTCATCAGAAATAGCCAAAAATCAGCGAGAACTTCGAGTTCTTTTCCTTTCTTCAGCCAAACGACTTCACCCTCATTGCGTGGGGAGATTCAATTCTCGGCATCACCTGGGGTCACGACCTTCGTGCCGTTGGTGACACGACAGGATCATTGACGTGACTTAAAACCACCTCCCGGACTTTATACCCCGCCCCAAACCCCGATGAATAGTTATCAAAATCTTTTCAAGCAGCTTTAAGATCCATTCGAGGATTTCTATGTAGCTTAAAACCTTCTTCAACGACGACAACTTCACGGATTGATTCTACAAAAGTAATCAAGGACTATTCTTTAACCACCAGTCGGATAACGCTTCAAATTCTGATACTACACAACCTCCCCAACCCAAACTCACTCCATAACTCATTAACGAGACTTTTAAATGCAAAATTGATAGCAAATTCGTGATCAGCGCGTCAAATACCCATTAGACACCAATTTCGCGTCGTTTACTGCATCAGGAAAGGAGAAAAATTTTTTGGCCTGAAAAATCATCAGGCTTATCCTTCCATATAATAAAAAGAATCGGGCACAAAGTACGACCACCTGGGCCTCCATCACTATAGCACTATTTCGTCACATCTCCTAACCACTCCAAAAACAGTATTGAGCTGTGAGGTGCATTTCAGTCCACTAAAACCTTCAAAGTATAGTTAGGCTCATACGATTGTGCACTCATTTAGGGGTAGGTTGGGGGGATTACGTTTTCTGTTCTCAACATTCTGTCATCGAAATAGCCAAAATCAGCGAGAACTTCGAGTTCTTTTCCTTTCTTCAGCCAAACGACTTCACCCTCATTGCGTGGGGAGATTCAATTCTCGGCATCACCTGGGGTCACGACCTTCGTGCGTTGGTGACACGACAGGATCATTGACGTGACTTAAAACCACCTCCCGGACTTTATACCCCGCCCCAAACCCCGATGAATAGTTATCAAAATCTTTTCAAGCAGCTTTAAGATCCATTCGAGGATTTCTATGTGGCTTAAAAACCTTCTTCAACGACGACAACTTCACGGATTGATTCTACAAAAAGTAATCAAGGACTATTCTTTAACCACCAGTCGGATAACGCTTCAAATTCTGATACTACACAACCTCCCCAACCCAAACTCACTCCATAACTCATTAACGAGACTTTTAAATGCAAAATTGATAGCAAATTCGTGATCAGCGCGTCAAATACCCATTAGACACCAATTTCGCGTCGTTTACTGCATCAGGAAAGGAGAAAAATTTTTGGCCTGAAAAATCATCAGGCTTATCCTTCCATATAATAAAAGAATCGGAGCACAAAGTACGACCACCTGGGCCTCCATCACTATAGCACTATTTCGTCACATCTCTAACCACTCCAAAACAGTATTGAGCTGTAGGTCCATTTCAGTCCACCAAAACCTCCAAAATACAGTTAGGCTCATACGATTGTGCACTCATTTAGGGGTAGGTTGGGGGGATTACGTTTTCTGTTCTCAACATTCTGTCATCAGAAATAGCCAAAAAATCAGCGAGAACTTCGAGTTCTTTTCAGCTTTCTTCAGCCAAACGACTTCACCCTCATTGCGTGGGGAGATTCAATTCTCGGCATCACCTGGGGTCACGACCTTCGTGCTGTTGGTGACACGACAGGATCATTGACGTGACTTAAAACCACCTCCCGGACTTTATACCCCGCCCCAAACCCCGATGAATAGTTATCAAAATCTTTTCAAGCAGCTTTAAGATCCATTCGAGGATTTCTATGTAGCTTAAAACCTTCTTCAACGACGACAACTTCACGGATTGATTCTACAAAAGTAATCAAGGACTATTCTTTAACCACCAGTCGGATAACGCTTCAAATTCTGATACTACACAACCTCCCCAACTGACTCACTCCATAACTCATTAACGAGACTTTTAAATGCAAAATTGATAGCAAATTCGTGATCAGCGCGTCAAATACCCATTAGACACCAATTTCGCGTCGTTTACTGCATCAGGAAAGGAGAAAAATTTTTTGGCCTGAAAAATCATCAGGCTTATCCTTCCATATAATAAAAGAATCGGACACAAAGTACGACCACCTGGGCCTCCATCACTATAGCACTATTTCGTCACATCTCTAACCACTCCAAAACAGTATTGAGCTGTAGGTGCATTTCAGATCCACAAAACCTTCAAAGTATAGTTAGGCTCATACGATTGTGCACTCATTTAGGGGGTAGGTTGGGGATTACGTTTTTCTGTTCTCAACATTCTGTCATCGAAATAGCCAAAAAATCAGCGAGAACTTCGAGTTCTTTTCCTTTCTTCAGCCAAACGACTTCACCCTCATTGCGTGGGGAGATTCAATTCTCGGCATCACCTGGGGTCACGACCTTCGTGCGTTGGTGACACGACAGGATCATTGACGTGACTTAAAACCACCTCCCGGACTTTATACCCCGCCCCAAACCCCGATGAATAGTTATCAAAATCTTTTCAAGCAGCTTTAAGATCCATTCGAGGATTTCTATGTAGCTTAAAAACCTTCTTCAACGACGACAACTTCACGGATTGATTCTACAAAAGTAATCAAGGACTATTCTTTAACCACCAGTCGGATAACGCTTCAAATTCTGATACTACACAACCTCCCCAATCCAAACTCACTCCATAACTCATTAACAGAGACTTTTAAATGCAAAATTGATAGCAAATTCGTGATCAGCGCGTCAAATACCCATTAGACACCAATTTCGCGTCGTTTACTGCATCAGGAAAGGAGAAAAATTTTTTGGCCTGAAAAATCATCAGGCTTATCCTTCCATATAATAAAAGAATCGGAGCACAAAGTACGACCACCTGGGCCTCCATCACTATAGCACTATTTCGTCACACATCTCTAACCACTCCAAAACAGTATTGAGCTGTAGGTGCATTTCAGTCCACCAAAACCTTCAAAGTATAGTTAGGCTCATACGATTGTGCACTCATTTAGGGGTAGGTTGGGGATTACGTTTTCTGTTCTCAACATTCTGTCATCGAAATAGCCAAAAAATCAGCGAGAACTTCGAGTTCTTTTCCTTTCTTCAGCCAAACGACTTCACCCTCATTGCGTGGGGAGATTCAATTCTCGGCATCACCTGGGGTCACGACCTTCGTGCCGTTGGTGACACGACAGGATCATTGACGTGACTTAAAACCACCTCCCGGACTTTATACCCCGCCCCAAACCCCGATGAATAGTTATCAAAATCTTTTCAAGCAGCTTTAAGAACCATTCGAGGATTTCTATGTAGCTTAAAAACCTTCTTCAACGACGACAACTTCACGGATTGATTCTACAAAGTAATCAAGGATTATTCTTTAACCACCAGTCGGATAACGCTTCAAATTCTGATACTACACAACCTCCCCAACCCAAACTCACTCCATAACTCATTAACGAGACTTTTAAATGCAAAATTGATAGCAAATTCGTGATCAGCGCGTCAAATACCCATTAGACACCAATTTCGCGTCGTTTACTGCATCAGGAAAGGAGAAAAATTTTTGGCAGCTGAAAAATCATCAGGCTTATCCTTCCATATAATAAAAGAATCGGAGCACAAAGTACGACCACCTGGGCCTCCATCACTATAGCACTATTTCGTCACATCTCTAACCACTCCAAAACAGTATTGAGCTGTAGGTGCATTTCAGTCCACCAAAACCTTCAAAGTATAGTTAGGCTCATACGATTGTGCACTCATTTAGGGGTAGGTTGGGGATTACGTTTTCTGTTCTCAACATTCTGTCATCAAATAGCCAAAAAATCAGCGAGAACTTCGAGTTCTTTTCCTTTCTTCAGCCAAACGACTTCACCCTCATTGCGTGGGGAGATTCAATTCTCAGCATCACCTGGGGTCACGACCTTCATTGCGTTGGTGACACGACAGGATCATTGACGTGACTTAAAACCACCTCCCGGACTTTATACCCCGCCCCAAACCCCGATGAATGAGTTATCAAAATCTTTTCAAAGCAGCTTTAAGATCCATTCGAGGATTTCTATGTAGCTTAAAAACCTTCTTCAACGACGACAACTTCACGGATTGATTCTACAAAAGTAATCAAGGACTATTCTTTAACCACCAGTCGGATAACGCTTCAAATTCTGATACTACACAGCCTCCCCAACCCAAACTCACTCCATAACTCATTAACGAGACTTTTAAATGCAAAATTGATAGCAAATTCGTGATCAGCGCGTCAAATACCCATTAGACACCAATTTCGCGTCGTTTACTGCATCAGGAAAGGAGAAAAATTTTTTGGCCTGAAAAATCATCAGGCTTATCACTTCCATATAATAAAAAGAATCGGAGCACAAAAGTACGACCACCTGGGCCTCCATCACTATAGCACTATTTCGTCACATCTCCTAACCACTCCAAAACAGTATTGAGCTGTAGGTGCATTTCAGTCCACCAAAACCTTCAAAGTATAGTTAGGCTCATACGATTGTGCACTCATTTAGGGGTAGGTTGGGGATTACGTTTTTCTGTTCTCAACATTCTGTCATCAAATAGCCAAAAAATCAGCGAGAACTTCAGGTTCTTTTCCTTTCTTCAGCCAAACGACTTCACCCTCATTGCGTGGGGAGATTCAATTCTCGGCATCACCTGGGGTCACGACCTTCGTGCGTTGGTGACTTACGACAAGGATCATTGACGTGACTTAAAACCACCTCCGGACTTTATACCCCGCCCCAAACCCCGATGAATAGTTATCAAAATCTTTTCAAGCAGCTTTAAAGATCCATTCGAGGATTTCTATGTAGCTTAAAACCTTCTTCAACGACGACAACTTCACGGATTGATTCTACAAAAGTAATCAAGGACTATTCTTTAACCACCAGTCGGATAACGCTTCAAATTCTGATACTACACAACCTCCCCAACCCAAACTCACTCCATAACTCATTAACGAGACTTTTTAAATGCAAAATTGATAGCAAATTCGTGATCAGCGCGTCAAATACCCATTAGACACCAATTTCGCGTCGTTTACTGCATCAGGAAAGGAGAAAAATTTTTTTGGCCTGAAAAATCATCAGGCTTATCCTTCCATATAATAAAAAGAATCAGGAGCACAAAGTACGACCACCTGGGCCTCCATCACTATAGCACTATTTCGTCACATCTCTAACCACTCCAAAACAGTATTGAGCTGTAGGTGCATTTCAGTCCACAAAACCTTCAAAGTATAGTTAGGCTCATACGATTGTGCACTCATTTAGGGGTAGGTTGGGGGATTACGTTTTCTGTTCTCAACATTCTGTCATCGAAATAGCCAAAATCAGCGAGAACTTCGAGTTCTTTTCCTTTCTTCAGCCAAACGACTTCACCCTCATTGCGTGGGGAGATTCAATTCTCAGCATCACCTGGGGTCACGACCTTCGTGCGTTGGTGACACGACAGGATCATTGACGTGACTTAAAACCACCTCCCGGACTTTATACCCGCCCCAAACCCCGATGAATAGTTATCAAAATCTTTTCAAGCAGCTTTAAAAAGATCCATTCGAGGATTTCTATGTAACTTAAAAACCTTCTTCAACGACGACAACTTCAGGGATTGATTCTACAAAAGTAATCAAGGACTATTCTTTAACCACCAGTCGGATAACGCTTCAAATTCTGATACTACACAACCTCCCCAACCCAAACTCACTCCATAACTCATTAACGAGACTTTTAAATGCAAAATTGATAGCAAATTCTTGATCAGCGCGTCAAATACCCATTAGACACCAATTTCGCGTCGTTTACTGCATCAGGAAAGGAGAAAAAATTTTTGGCCTGAAAAATCATCAGGCTTATCCTTCCATATAATAAAGAATCGGAGCACAAGTACGACCACCTGGGCCTCCATCACTATAGCACTATTTCGTCACATCTCTAACCACTCCAAAACAGTATTGAGCTGTAGGTGCATTTCAGTCCACCAAAACCTTCAAAGTATAGTTGAGGCTCATACGATTGTGCACTCATTTAGGGGGTAGGCTGGGGGATTACGTTTTTCTGTTCTCAACATTCTGTCATCGAAACAGCCAAAAAATCAGCGAGAACTTCGAGTTCTTTTCCTTTCTTTTGCCAAACGACTTCACCCTCATTGCGTGGTGGAGATTCAATTCTCGGCATCACCTGGGGTCACGACCTTCGTGCGTTGGTGACACGACAGGATCATTGACGTGACTTAAAACCACCTCCCGGACTTTATACCCCGCCCCAAACCCCGATGAATAGTTATCAAAATCTTTTCAAGCAGCTTTAAGATCCATTCGAGGATTTCTATGTAGCTTAAAAACCTTCTTCAACGACGACAACTTCACGGATTGATTCTACAAAAGTAATCAAGGACTATTCTTTAACCACCAGTCGGATAACGCTTCAAATTCTGATACTACACAACCTCCCCAACCCAAACTCACTCCATAACTCATTAACGAGACTTTTAAATGCAAAATTGATAGCAAATTCGTGATCAGCGCGTCAAATACCCATTAGACACCAATTTCGCGTCGTTTACTGCATCAGGAAAGGAGAAAAATTTTTTGGCCTGAAAAATCATCAGGCTTATCCTTCCATATAATAAAGAATCGGAGCACAAAGTACGACCACCTGGGCCTCCATCACTATAGCACTATTTCGTCACATCTCCTAACCACTCCAAAACAGTATTGAGCTGTAGGTGCATTTCAGTCCACCAAAACCTTCAAAGTATAGTTAGGCTCATACGATTGTGCACTCATTTAGGGGTAGGTTGGGGATTACGTTTTCTGTTCTCAACATTCTGTCATCGAAATAGCCAAAAAATCAGCGAGAACTTCGAGTTCTTTTCCTTTCTTCAGCCAAACGACTTCACCCTCATTGCGTGGGGAGATTCAATTCTCGGCATCACCTGGGGTCACGACCTTCGTGCGTTGGTGACACGACAGGATCATTGACGTGACTTAAAACCACCTCCCGGACTTTATACCCCGCCCCAAACCCCGATGAATAGTTATCAAAATCTTTCAAAGCAGCTTTAACATCCATTCGAGGTTTTCTATGTAGCTTAAAACCTACTTCAACGACGTCAACTTCACGGATTGATTCTACAAAAGTAATAAAGGACTCTTCTTTAACCACCAGTCGGATAACGCTTCAAATTCTGATACTACACAACCTCCCCAACCCAAACTCACTCCATAACTCATTAACGAGACTTTTAAATGCAAAATTGATAGCAAATTCGTGATCAGCGCGTCAAATACCTATTAGACACCAATTTCGCGTCGTTTACTGCATCAGGAAAGGAGAAAAATTTTTTGGCCTGAAAAATCATCAGGCTTATCCTTCCATATAATAAAAAGAATCGGAGCACAAAGTACGACCACCTGGGCCTCCATCACTATAGCACTATTTCGTCACATCTCTAACCACTCCAAAACAGTATTGAGCTGTAGGTGCATTTCAGTCCACCAAAACCTTCAAAAGTATAGTTAGGCTCATACGATTGTGCACTCATTTAGGGGTAGGTTGGGGATTACGTTTTCTGTTCTCAACATTCTGTCATCGAAATAGCCAAAAAATCAGCGAGAACTTCGAGTTCTTTTCCTTTCTTCAGCCAAACGACTTCACCCTCATTGCGTGGGGAGATTCAATTCTCGGCATCACCTGGGGTCACGACCTTCGTGCGTTGGTGACACGACAGGATCATTGACGTGACTTAAAACCACCTCCCGGACTTTATACCCGCCCCAAACCCCGATGAATAGTTATCAAAATCTTTTCAAGCAGCTTTAAGATCCATTCGAGGATTTCTATGTAGCTTAAAAGCCTTCTTCAACCACGACAACTTCACGGATTGATTCTACAAAAGTAATCAAGGACTATTCTTTAACCACCAGTCGGATAACGCTTCAAATTCTGATACTACACAACCTCCCCAACCCAAACTCACTCCATAACTCATTAACGAGACTTTTAAATGCAAAATTGATAGCAAATTCGTGATCAGCGCGTCAAATACCCATTAGACACCAATTTCGCGTCGTTTACTGCATCAGGAAAGGAGAAAAATTTTTTGGCCTGAAAAATCATCAGGCTTATCCTTCCATATAATAAAAGAATCGGAGCACAAAGTACGACCACCTGGGCCTCCATCACTATAGCACTATTTCGTCACATCTCTAACCACTCCAAAACAGTATTGAGCTGTAGGTGCATTTCAGTCCACCAAAACCTTCAAAGTATAGTTAGGCTCATACGATTGTGCACTCATTTAGGGGTAGGTTGGGGGATTACGTTTTTCTGTTCTCAACATTCTGTCATCGAAATAGCCAAAAAATCAGCGAGAACTTCGAGTTCTTTTCCTTTCTTCAGCCAAACGACTTCACCCTCATTGCGTGGGGAGATTCAATTCTCGGCATCACCTGGGGTCACGACCTTCGTGCGTTGGTGACACGACAGGATCATTGACGTGACTTAAAACCACCTCCCGGACTTTATACCCCGCCCCAAACCCCGATGAATAGTTATCAAAATCTTTTCAAGCAGCTTTAAGATCCATTCGAGGATTTCTATGTAGCTTAAAACGCTTCTTCAGCGAGGAGAACTTGACGGTTTGATTCTACAAAAGTAATCAAGGACTATTCTTTAACCACCAGTCGGATAACGCTTCAAATTCTGATACTACACAACCTCCCCAACCCAAACTCACTCCATAACTCATTAACGAGACTTTTAAATGCAAAATTGATAGCAAATTCGTGATCAGCGCGTCAAATACCCATTAGACACCAATTTCGCGTCGTTTACTGCATCAGGAAAGGAGAAAAATTTTTTGGCCTGAAAAATCATCAGGCTTATCCTTCCATATAATAAAAGAATCGGAGCACAAAGTACGACCACCTGGGCCTCCATCACTATAGCACTATTTCGTCACATCTCTAACCACTCCAAAACAGTATTGAGCTGTAGGTGCATTTCAGTCCACCAAAACCTTCAAAGTATAGTTAGGCTCATACGATTGTGCACTCATTTAGGGGTAGGTTGGGGATTACGTTTTCTGTTCTCAACATTCTGTCATCGAAATAGCCAAAAAATCAGCGAGAACTTCGAGTTCTTTTCCTTTCTTCAGCCAAACGACTTCACCCTCATTGCGTGGGAGATTCAATTCTCGGCATCACCTGGGGTCACGACCTTCGTGCGTTGGTGACACGACAGGATCATTGACGTGACTTAAAACCACCTCCCGGACTTTATACCCGCCCCAAACCCCGATGAATAGTTATCAAAATCTTTTCAAGCAGCTTTAAGATCCATTCGAGGATTTCTATGTAGCTTAAAAACCTTCTTCAACGACGACAACTTCACGGATTGATTCTACAAAAAGTAATCAAGGACTATTCTTTAACCACCAGTCGGATAACGCTTCAAATTCTGATCCTACACAACCTCCCCAACCCAAACTCACTCCATAACTCATTAACGAGACTTTTAAATGCAAAATTGATAGCAAATTCGTGATCAGCGCGTCAAATACCCATTAGACACCAATTTCGCGTCGTTTACTGCATCAGGAAAGGAGAAAAATTTTTTGGCCTGAAAAATCATCAGGCTTATCCTTCCATATAATAAAAAGAATCGGAGCACAAAGTACGACCACCTGGACCTCCATGACTATAGCACTATTTCGTCACATCTCTAACCACTCCAAAACAGTATTGAGCTGTAGGTGCATTTCAGTCCACCAAAACCTTCAAAGTATAGTTAGGCTCATACGATTGTGCACTCATTTAGGGGTAGGTTGGGGGATTACGTTTTCTGTTCTCAACATTCTGTCATCGAAATAGCCAAAAAATCAGCGAGAACTTCGAGTTCTTTTCCTTTCTTCAGCCAAACGACTTCACCCTCATTGCGTGGGGACATTCAATTCTCGGCATCACCTGGGGTCACGACCTTCGTGCGTTGGTGACACGACAGGATCATTGACGTGACTTAAAACCACCTCCCGGACTTTATACCCCGCCCCAAACCCCGATGAATAGTTATCAAAATCTTTTCAAGCAGCTTTAAGATCCATTCGAGGATTTCTATGTAGCAAAACCTTCTTCAACGACGACAACTTCACGGATTGATTCTACAAAAGTAATCAAGGACTATTCTTTAACCACCAGTCGGATAACGCTTCAAATTCTGATACTACACAACCTCCCCAACCCAAACTCACTCCATAACTCATTAACGAGACTTTTAAATGCAAAATTGATAGCAAATTCGTGATCAGCGCGTCAAATACCCACTAGACACCAATTTCGCGTCGTTTACTGCATCAGGAAAGGAGAAAAATTTTTTTGGCCTGAAAAATCATCAGGCTTATCCTTCCATATAATAAAGAATCGGAGCACAAAGTACGACCACCTGGGCCTCCATCACTATAGCGCTATTGCGTCACATCTCTATCCACTCCAAACCAGTATTGAGCGGTAGGTGCATTTCAGTCCACCAAAACCTTCAAAGTATAGTTAGGCTCATACGATTGTGCACTCATTTAGGGGTAGGTTGGGGGATTACGTTTTCTGTTCTCAACATTCTGTCATCGAAATAGCCAAAAAATCAGCGAGAACTTCGAGTTCTTTTCCTTTCTTCAGCCAAACGACTTCACCCTCATTGCGTGGGGAGATTCAATTCTCGGCATCACCTGGGGTCACGACCTTCGTGCGTTGGTGACACGACAGGATCATTGACGTGACTTAAAACCACCTCCCGGACTTTATACCCGCCCCAAACCCCGATGAATAGTTATCAAAATCTTTTCAAGCAGCTTTAAGATCCATTCGAGGATTTCTATGTAGCTTAAAAACCTTCTTCAACGACGACAACTTCACGGATTGATTCTACAAAAGTAATCAAGGACTATTCTTTAACCACCAGTCGGATAACGCTTCAAATTCTGATACTACACAACCTCCCCAACCCAAACTCACTCCATAACTCATTAACGAGACTTTTAAATGCAAAATTGATAGCAAATTCGTGATCAGCGCGTCAAATACCCACAAGACACCAATTTCGCGTGGTTTACTGCATCAGGAAAGGAGAAAAATTTTTTGGCCTGAAAAATCATCAGGCTTATCCTTCCATATAATAAAGAATCGGAGCACAAAGTACGACCACCTGGGCCTCCATCACTATAGCACTATTTCGTCACATCTCTAACCACTCCAAAACAGTATTGAGCTGTAGGTGCATTTCAGTCCACAAAACCTTCAAAGTATAGTTAGGCTCATACGATTGTGCACTCATTTAGGGGTAGGTTGGGGATTACGTTTTCTGTTCTCAACATTCTGTCATCGAAATAGCCAAAAAATCAGCGAGAACTTCCGAGTTCTTTTCCTTTCTTCAGCCAAACGACTTCACCCTCATTGCGTGGGGAGATTCAATTCTCGGCATCACCTGGGGTCACGACCTTCGTGCGTTGGTGACACGACAGGATCATTGACGTGACTTAAAACCACCTCCCGGACTTTATACCCCGCCCAAACCCCGATGAATAGTTATCAAAATCTTTTCAAGCAGCTTTAAGATCCATTCGAGGATTTCTATGTAGCTTAAAAACCTTCTTCAACGACGACAACTTCACGGATTGATTCTACAAAAGTAATCAAGGACTATTCTTTAACCACCAGTCGGATAACGCTTCAAATTCTGATACTACACAACCTCCCCAACCCAAACTCACTCCATAACTCATTAACGAGACTTTTAAATGCAAAATTGATAGCAAATTCGTGATCAGCGCGTCAAATACCCATTAGACACCAATTTCGCGTCGTTTACTGCATCAGGAAAGGAGAAAAATTTTTTGGCCTGAAAAATCATCAGGCTTATCCTTCCATATAATAAAAGAATCGGAGCACAAAGTACGACCACCTGGGCCTCCATCACTATAGCACTATTTCGTCACATCTCTAACCACTCCAAAACAGTATTGAGCTGTAGGTGCATTTCAGTCCACCAAAACCTTCAAAGTATAGTTAGGCTCATACGATTGTGCACTCATTTAGGGGTAGGTTGGGGGATTACGTTTTCTGTTCTCAACATTCTGTCATCGAAATAGCCAAAAAATCAGCGAGAACTTCGAGTTCTTTTCCTTTCTTCAGCCAAACGCCTTCACTTTCATTGCGTGGGGGACATTCAATCGTGGGCATGACCTGGGGTCACGACCTTCGTGCGTTGGTGACACGACAGGATCATTGACGTGACTTAAAACCACCTCCCGGACTTTATACCCCGCCCCAAACCCCGATGAATAGTTATCAAAATCTTTTCAAGCAGCTTTAAGATCCATTCGAGGATTTCTATGTAGCTTAAAAACCTTCTTCAACGACGACAACTTCACGGATTGATTCTACAAAAGTAATCAGGACTATTCTTTAACCACCAGTCGGATAACGCTTCAAATTCTGATACTACACAACCTCCCCAACCCAAACTCACTCCATAACTCATTAACGAGACTTTTAAATGCAAAATTGATAGCAAATTCGTGATCAGCGCGTCAAATACCCATTAGACACCAATTTCGCGTCGTTTACTGCATCAGGAAAGGAGAAAAATTTTTTGGCCTGAAAAATCATCAGGCTTATCCTTCCATATAATAAAGAATCGGAGCACAAAGTACGACCACCTGGGCCTCCATCACTATAGCACTATTTCGTCACATCTCTAACCACTCCAAAACAGTATTGAGCTGTAGGTGCATTTCAGTCCACCAAAACCTTCAAAGTATAGTTAGGCTCATACGATTGTGCACTCATTTAGGGGTAGGTTGGGGGATTACGGTTTTCTGTTCTCAACATTCTGTCATCGAAATAGCCAAAAAATCAGCGAGAACTTCGAGTTCTTTTCCTTTCTTCAGCCAAACGACTTCACCCTCATTGCGTGGGGAGATTCAATTCTCGGCATCACCTGGGGTCACGACCTTCGTGCGTTGGTGACACGACAGGATCATTGACGTGACTTAAAACCACCTCCCGGACTTTATACCCCGCCCCAAACCCCGATGAATAGTTATCAAAATCTTTTCAAGCAGCTTTAAGATCCATTCGAGGATTTCTATGTAGCTTAAAAACCTTCTTCAACGACGACAACTTCACGGATTGATTCTACAAAAGTAATCAAGGACTATTCTTTAACCACCAGTCGGATAACGCTTCAAATTCTGATACTACACAACCTCCCCAACCCAAACTCACTCCATAACTCATTAACGAGACTTTTAAATGCAAAATTGATAGCAAATTCGTGATCAGCGCGTCAAATACCCAATAGACACCAATTTCGCGTCGCTTACTGCATCAGGAAAGGAGAAAAATTTTTTTGGCCTGAAAAATCATCAGGCTTATCCTTCCATATAATAAAAGAATCGGAGCACAAAGTACGACCACCTGGGCCTCCATCACTATAGCACTATTTCGTCACATCTCTAACCACTCCAAAACAGTATTGAGCTGTAGGTGCATTTCAGTCCACCAAAACCTTCAAAGTATAGTTAGGCTCATACGATTGTGCACTCATTTAGGGGTAGGTTGGGGATTACGTTTTCTGTTCTCAACATTCTGTCATCGAAATAGCCAAAAAATCAGCGAGAACTTCGAGTTCTTTTCCTTTCTTCAGCCAAACGACTTCACCCTCATTGCGTGGGGAGATTCAATTCTCGGCATCACCTGGGGTCACGACCTTCGTGCGTTGGTGACACGACAGGATCATTGACGTGACTTAAAACCACCTCCCGGACTTTATACCGCCCCAAACCCCGATGAATAGTTATCAAAATCTTTTCAAGCAGCTTTAAAGATCCATTCGAGGATTTCTATGTAGCTTAAAAACCTTCTTCAACGACGACAACTTCACGGATTGATTCTACAAAAGTAATCAAGGACTATTCTTTAACCACCAGTCGGATAACGCTTCAAATTCTGATACTACACAACCTCCCCAACCCAAACTCACTCCATAACTCATTAACGAGACTTTTAAATGCAAAATTGATAGCAAATTCGTGATCAGCGCGTCAAATACCCATTAGACACCAATTTCGCGTCGTTTACTGCATCAGGAAAGGAGAAAAATTTTTTGGCCTGAAAAATCATCAGGCTTATCCTTCCATATAATAAAAGAATCGGAGCACAAAGTACGACCACCTGGGCCTCCATCACTATAGCACTTTTTCGTCACATCTCTAACCACTCCAAAACAGTATTGAGCTGTAGGTGCATTTCAGTCCACCAAAACCTTCAAAGTATAGTTAGGCTCATACGATTGTGCACTCATTTAGGGGTAGGTTGGGGATTACGTTTTCTGTTCTCAACATTCTGTCATCAGAAATAGCCAAACAATCAGCGAGAACTTCGAGTTCTTTTCCTTTCTTCAGCCAAACGACTTCACCCTCATTGCGTGGGGAGATTCAATTCTCGGCATCACCTGCGGTCACGACCTTCGTGCGTTGGTGACACGACAGGATGATTGACGTGACTTAAAACCCCCTCCCGGACTTTATACCCCGCCCCAAACCCCGATGAATAGTTATCAAAATCTTTTCAAGCAGCTTTAAGATCCATTAGCGAATTTCTATGTAGCTTAAATACCTTCTTCCACGACGACAACCTCACGGATTGATTCTACAAAAGTAATCAAGGACTATTCTTTAACCACCAGTCGGATAACGCTTCAAATTCTGATACTACACAACCTCCCCAACCCAAACTCACTCCATAACTCATTAACGAGACTTTTAAATGCAAAATTGATAGCAAATTCGTGATCAGCGCGTCAAATACCCATTAGACACCAATTTCGCGTCGTTTACTGCATCAGGAAAAGAGAAAAATTTTTTGGCCTGAAAAATCATCAGGCTTATCCTTCCATATAATAAAGAATCGGAGCACAAAGTACGACCACGTGGGCCTCCATCACTATAGCACTATTTCGTCACATCTCTAACCACTCCAAAACAGTATTGAGCCGTAGGTGCATTTCAGTCCACCAAAACCTTCAAAGTATAGTTAGGCTCATACGATTGTGCACTCATTTAGGGGTAGGTTGGGGATTACGTTTTTCTGTTCCCAACATTCTGTCATCGAAATAGCCAAAAAATCAGCGAGATCTTCGAGTTCTTTTCCTTTCTTCAGCCAAACGACTTCACCCTCATTGCGTGGGGAGATTCAATTCTCGGCATCACCTGGGGTCACGACCTTCGTGCGTTGGTGACACGACAGGATCATTGACGTGACTTAAAACCACCTCCCGGACTTTATACCCCGCCCCAAACCCCGATGAATAGTTATCAAAATCTTTTCAAGCAGCTTTAAGATCCATTCGAGGATTTCTATGTAGCTTAAAACCTTCTTCAACGACGACAACTTCACGGATTGATTCTACAAAAGTAATCAAGGACTATTCTTTAACCACCAGTCGGATAACGCTTCAAATTCTGATACTACACAACCTCCCCAACCCAAACTCACTCCATAACTCATTAACGAGACTTTTAAATGCAAAATTGATAGCAAATTCGTGATCAGCGCGTCAAATACCCATTAGACACCAATTTCGCGTCGTTTACTGCATCAGGAAAGGAGAAAAATTTTTGGCCTGAAAAATCATCAGGCTTATCCTTCCATATAATAAAAGAATCGGAGCACAAAGTACGACCACCTGGGCCTCCATCACTATAGCACTATTTCGTCACATCTCTAACCACTCCAAAACAGTATTGAGCTGTAGGTGCATTTCAGTCCACAAAACCTTCAAAGTATAGTTAGGCTCATACGATTGTGCACTCATTTAGGGAGTAGGTTGGGGGATTACGTTTTCTGTTCTCAACATTCTGTCATCGAAATAGCCAAAAATCAGCGAGAACTTCGAGTTCTTTTCCTTTCTTCAGCCAAACGACTTCACCCTCATTGCGTGGGGAGATTCAATTCTCGGCATCACCTGGGGTCACGACCTTCGTGCGTTGGTGACACGACAGGATCATTGACGTGACTTAAAACCACCTCCCGGACTTTATACCCCGCCCAAACCCCGATGAATAGTTATCAAAATCTTTTCAAGCAGCTTTAAGATCCATTCGAGGATTTCTATGTAGCTTAAAAACCTTCTTCAACGACGACAACTTCACGGATTGATTCTACAAAAGTAATCAAGGACTATTCTTTAACCACCAGTCGGATAACGCTTCAAATTCTGATACTACACAACCTCCCCAACCCAAACTCACTCCATAACTCATTAACGAGACTTTTAAATGCAAAATTGATAGCAAATTCGTGATCAGCGCGTCAAATACCCATTAGACACCAATTTCGCGTCGTTTACTGCATCAGGAAAGGAGAAAAATTTTTTGGCCTGAAAAATCATCAGGCTTATCCTTCCATATAATAAAAGAATCGGAGCACAAAGTACGACCACCTGGGCCTCCATCACTATAGCACTATTTCGTCACATCTCTAACCACTCCAAAACAGTATTGAGCTGTAGGTGCATTTCAGTCCACCAAAACCTTCAAAGTATAGTTAGGCTCATACGATTGTGCACTCATTTAGGGGTAGGTTGGGGATTACGTTTTCTGTTCTCAACATTCTGTCATCGAAATAGCCAAAAAATCAGCGAGAACTTCGAGTTCTTTTCCTTTCTTCAGCCAAACGACTTCACCCTCATTGCGTGGGGAGATTCAATTCTCGGCATCACCTGGGGTCACGACCTTCGTGCGTTGGTGACACGACAGGATCATTGACGTGACTTAAAACCACCTCCCGGACTTTATACCCCGCCCCAAACCCCGATGAATAGTTATCAAAATCTTTTCAAGCAGCTTTAAGATCCATTCGAGGATTTCTATGTAGCTTAAAACCTTCTTCAACGACGACAACTTCACGGATTGATTCTACAAAAGTAATCAAGGACTATTCTTTAACCACCAGTCGGATAACGCTTCAAATTCTGATACTACACAACCTCCCCAACCCAAACTCACTCCATAACTCATTAACGAGACTTTTAAATGCAAAATTGATAGCAAATTCGTGATCAGCGCGTCAAATACCCATTAGACACCAATTTCGCGTCGTTTACTGCATCAGGAAAGGAGAAAAATTTTTTTGGCCTGAAAAATCATCAGGCCTGGGCTTCCATCACTATAGCACTATTTCGCCACATCTCTAACCACTCCAAAACAGTATTGAGCTGTAGGTGCATTTCAGTCCACCAAAACCTTCAAAGTATAGTTAGGCTCATACGATTGTGCACTCATTTAGGGGTAGGTTGGGGGATTACGTTTTCTGTTCTCAACATTCTGTCATCGAAATAGCCAAAAATCAGCGAGAACTTCCGAGTTCTTTTCCTTTCTTCAGCCAAACGACTTCACCCTCATTGCGTGGGGAGATTCAATTCTCGGCATCACCTGGGGTCACGACCTTCGTGCGTTGGTGACACGACAGGATCATTGACGTGACTTAAAACCACCTCCCGGACTTTATACCCCGCCCCAAACCCCGATGAATAGTTATCAAAATCTTTTCAAGCAGCTTTAAGATCCATTCGAGGATTTCTATGTAGCTTAAAAACCTTCTTCAACGACGACAACTTCACGGATTGATTCTACAAAAGTAATCAAGGACTATTCTTTAACCACCAGTCGGATAACGCTTCAAATTCTGATACTACACAACCTCCCCAACCCAAACTCACTCCATAACTCATTAACGAGACTTTTAAATGCAAAATTGATAGCAAATTCGTGATCAGCGCGTCAAATACCCATTAGACACCAATTTCGCGTCGTTTACTGCATCAGGAAAGGAGAAAAATTTTTTGGCCTGAAAAATCATCAGGCTTATCCTTCCATATAATAAAAGAATCGGAGCACAAAGTACGACCACCTGGGCCTCCATCACTATAGCACTATTTCGTCACATCTCTAACCACTCCAAAACAGTATTGAGCTGTAGGTGCATTTCAGTCCACCAAAACCTTCAAAGTATAGTTAGGCTCATACGATTGTGCACTCATTTAGGGGTAGGTTGGGGATTACGTTTTCTGTTCTCAACATTCTGTCATCGAAATAGCCAAAAATCAGCGAGAACTTCGAGTTCTTTTCCTTTCTTCAGCCAAACGACTTCACCCTCATTGCGTGGGGAGATTCAATTCTCGGCATCACCTGGGGTCACGACCTTCGTGCGTTGGTGACACGACAGGATCATTGACGTGACTTAAAACCACCTCCCGGACTTTATACCCCGCCCCAAACCCCGATGAATAGTTATCAAAATCTTTTCAAGCAGCTTTAAGATCCATTCGAGGATTTCTATGTAGCTTAAAACCTTCTTCAACGACGACAACTTCACGGATTGATTCTACAAAAGTAATCAAGGACTATTCTTTAACCACCAGTCGGATAACGCTTCAAATTCTGATACTACACAACCTCCCCAACCCAAACTCACTCCATAACTCATTAACGAGACTTTTAAATGCAAAATTGATAGCAAATTCGTGATCAGCGCGTCAAATACCCATTAGACACCAATTTCGCGTCGTTTACTGCATCAGGAAAGGAGAAAAATTTTTTTGGCCTGAAAAATCATCAGGCTTATCCTTCCATATAATAAAGAATCGGAGCACAAAGTACGCCCACCTGGGCCTCCATCACTATAGCACTATTTCGTCACATCTCTAACCACTCCAAAACAGTATTGAGCTGTAGGTGCATTTCAGTCCACCAAAACCTTCAAAGTATAGTTAGGCTCATACGATTGTGCACTCATTTAGGGGTAGGTTGGGGGATTACGTTTTCTGTTCTCAACATTCTGTCATCGAAATAGCCAAAAAATCAGCGAGAACTTCGAGTTCTTTTCCTTTCTTCAGCCAAACGACTTCACCCTCATTGCGTGGGGAGATTCAATTCTCGGCATCACCTGGGGTCACGACCTTCGTGCGTTGGTGACACGACAGGATCATTGACGTGACTTAAAACCACCTCCCGGACTTTATACCCCGCCCCAAACCCCGATGAATAGTTATCAAAATCTTTTCAAGCAGCTTTAAGATCCATTCGAGGATTTCTATGTAGCTTAAAAACCTTCTTCAACGACGACAACTTCACGGATTGATTCTACAAAAGTAATCAAGGACTATTCTTTAACCACCAGTCGGATAACGCTTCAAATTCTGATACTACACAACCTCCCCAACCCAAACTCACTCCATAACTCATTAACGAGACTTTTAAATGCAAAATTGATAGCAAATTCGTGATCAGCGCGTCAAATACCCATTAGACACCAATTTCGCGTCGTTTACTGCATCAGGAAAGGAGAAAAATTTTTGGCCTGAAAAATCATCAGGCTTATCCTTCCATATAATAAAAGAATCGGAGCACAAAGTACGACCACCTGGGCCTCCATCACTATAGCACTATTTCGTCACATCTCTAACCACTCCAAAACAGTATTGAGCTGTAGGTGCATTTCAGTCCACAAAACCTTCAAAGTATAGTTAGGCTCATACGATTGTGCACTCATTTAGGGGTAGGTTGGGGATTACGTTTTCTGTTCTCAACATTCTGTCATCGAAATAGCCAAAAAATCAGCGAGAACTTCGAGTTCTTTTCCTTTCTTCAGCCAAACGACTTCACCCTCATTGCGTGGAAGAGATTCAATTATCGGCATCACCTGGGGCCACGACCTTCGTGCGTTGGTGACACGACAGGATCATTGACGTGACTTAAAACCACCTCCCGGACTTTATACCCCGCCCCAAACCCCGATGAATAGTTATCAAAATCTTTTCAAGCAGCTTTAAGATCCATTCGAGGATTTCTATGTAGCTTAAAAACCTTCTTCAACGACGACAACTTCACGGATTGATTCTACAAAAGTAATCAAGGACTATTCTTTAACCACCAGTCGGATAACGCTTCAAATTCTGATACTACACAACCTCCCCAACCCAAACTCACTCCATAACTCATTAACGAGACTTTTAAATGCAAAATTGATAGCAAATTCGTGATCAGCGCGTCAAATACCCATTAGACACCAATTTCGCGTCGTTTACTGCATCAGGAAAGGAGAAAAATTTTTTTGGCCTGAAAAATCATCAGGCTTATCCTTCCATATAATAAAAGAATCGGAGCACAAAGTACGACCACCTGGGCCTCCATCCTTATAGCACTATTTCGTCACATCTCTAACCACTCCAAAACAGTATTGAGCTGTAGGTGCATTTCAGTCCACCAAAACCATCAAAGTATAGTTAGGCTCATACGATTGTGCACTCATTTAGGGGTAGGTTGGGGGATTACGTTTTTCTGTTCTCAACATTCTGTCATCAGAAATAGCCAAAATCAGCGAGAACTTCGAGTTCTTTTCCTTTCTTCAGCCAAACGACTTCACCCTCATTGCGTGGGGAGATTCAATTCTCGGCATCACCTGGGGTCACGACCTTCGTGCGTTGGTGACACGACAGGATCATTGACGTGACTTAAAACCACCTCCCGGACTTTATACCCCGCCCCAAACCCCGATGAATAGTTATCAAAATCTTTTCAAGCAGCTTTAAGATCCATTCGAGGATTTCTATGTAGCTTAAAACCTTCTTCAACGACGACAACTTCACGGATTGATTCTACAAAAGTAATCAAGGACTATTCTTTAACCACCAGTCGGATAACGCTTCAAATTCTGATACTACACAACCTCCCCAACCCAAACTCACTCCATAACTCATTAACAGAGACTTTTAAATGCAAAATTGATAGCAAATTCGTGATCAGCGCGTCAAATACCCATTAGACACCAATTTCGCGTCGTTTACTGCATCAGGAAAGGAGAAAAATTTTTTGGCCTGAAAAATCATCAGGCTTATCCTTCCATATAATAAAGAATCGGAGCACAAAGTACGACCACCTGGGCCTCCATCACTATAGCACTATTTCGTCACATCTCTAACCACTCCAAAACAGTATTGAGCTGTAGGTGCATTTCAGTCCACCAAAACCTTCAAAGTATAGTCAGGCTCATACGATTGTGCACTCATTTAGGGGTAGGTTGGGGATTACGTTTTTCTGTTCTCAACATTCTGTCATCAGAAATAGCCAAAAAATCAGCGAGAACTTCGAGTTCTTTTCCTTTCTTCAGCCAAACGACTTCACCCTCATTGCGTGGGGAGATTCAATTCTCGGCATCACCTGGGGTCACGACCTTCGTGCGTTGGTGACACGACAGGATCATTGACGTGACTTAAAACCACCTCCCGGACTTTATACCCCGCCCCAAACCCCGATGAATAGTTATCAAAATCTTTTCAAGCAGCTTTAAAAAGATCCATTCGAGGATTTCTATGTAGCTTAAAAACCTTCTTCAACGACGACAACTTCACGGATTGATTCTACAAAAAGTAATCAAGGACTATTCTTTAACCACCAGTCGGATAACGCTTCAAATTCTGATACTACACAACCTCCCCAACCCAAACTCACTCCATAACTCATTAACGAGACTTTTAAATGCAAAATTGATAGCAAATTCGTGATCAGCGCGTCAAATACCCATTAGACACCAATTTCGCGTCGTTTACTGCATCAGGAAAGGAGAAAAATTTTTTGGCCTGAAAAATCATCAGGCTTATCCTTCCATATAATAATAAAGAATCGGAGCACAAAGTACGACCACCTGGGCCTCCATCACTATAGCACTATTTCGTCACATCTCCTAACCACTCCAAAACAGTATTGAGCTGTAGGTGCATTTCAGTCCACCAAAACCTTCAAAGTATAGTTAGGCTCATACGATTGTGCACTCATTTAGGGGTAGGTTGGGGGATTACGTTTTCTGTTCTCAACATTCTGTCATCGAAATAGCCAAAAAATCAGCGAGAACTTCGAGTTCTTTTCCTTTCTTCAGCCAAACGACTTCACCCTCATTGCGTGGGGAGATTCAATTCTCGGCATCACCTGGGGTCACGACCTTCGTGCGTTGGTGACACGACAGGATCATTGACGTGACTTAAAACCACCTCCCGGACTTTATACCCCGCCCCAAACCCCGATGAATAGTTATCAAAATCTTTTCAAGCAGCTTTAAGATCCATTCGAGGATTTCTATGTAGCTTAAAACCTTCTTCAACGACGACAACTTCACGGATTGATTCTACAAAAGTAATCAAGGACTATTCTTTAACCACCAGTCGGATAACGCTTCAAATTCTGATACTACACAACCTCCCCAACCCAAACTCACTCCATAACTCATTAACGAGACTTTTAAATGCAAAATTGATAGCAAATTCGTGATCAGCGCGTCAAATACCCATTAGACACCAATTTCGCGTCGTTTACTGCATCAGGAAAGGAGAAAAATTTTTTGGCCTGAAAAATCATCAGGCTTATCCTTCCATATAATAAAAGAATCGGAGCACAAAGTACGACCACCTGGGCCTCCATCACTATAGCACTATTTCGTCACATCTCTAACCACTCCAAAACAGTATTGAGCTGTAGGTGCATTTCAGTCCACCAAAACCTTCAAAGTATAGTTAGGCTCATACGATTGTGCACTCATTTAGGGGTAGGTTGGGGATTACGTTTTCTGTTCTCAACATTCTGTCATCGAAATAGCCAAAAAATCAGCGAGAACTTCGAGTTCTTTTCCTTTCTTCAGCCAAACGACTTCACCCTCATTGCGTGGGGAGATTCAATTCTCGGCATCACCTGGGGTCACGACCTTCGTGCGTTGGTGACACGACAGGATCATTGACGTGACTTAAAACCACCTCCCGGACTTTATACCCCGCCCCAAACCCCGATGAATAGTTATCAAAATCTTTTCAAGCAGCTTTAAGATCCATTCGAGGATTTCTATGTAGCTTAAAAACCTTCTTCAACGACGACAACTTCACGGATTGATTCTACAAAAGTAATCAAGGACTATTCTTTAACCACCAGTCGGATAACGCTTCAAATTCTGATACTACACAACCTCCCCAACCCAAACTCACTCCATAACTCATTAACGAGACTTTTAAATGCAAAATTGATAGCAAATTCGTGATCAGCGCGTCAAATACCCATTAGACACCAATTTCGCGTCGTTTACTGCATCAGGAAGGGTGGAAAATTTTTTGGCCTGAAAAATCATCAGGCTTATCCTTCCATATAATAAAAGAATCGGAGCACAAAGTACGACCACCTGGGCCTCCATCACTATAGCACTATTTCGTCACATCTCCTAACCACTCCAAAACAGTATTGAGCTGTAGGTGCATTTCAGTCCACAAAACCTTCAAAGTATAGTTAGGCTCATACGATTGTGCACTCATTTAGGGGTAGGTTGGGGGATTACGTTTTTCTGTTCTCAACATTCTGTCATCGAAATAGCCAAAAAATCAGCGAGAACTTCGAGTTCTTTTCCTTTCTTCAGCCAAACGACTTCACCCTCATTGCGTGGGGGAGATTCAATTCTCGGCATCACCTGGGGTCACGACCTTCGTGCGTTGGTGACACGACAGGATCATTGACGTGACTTAAAACCACCTCCCGGACTTTATACCCCGCCCCAAACCCCGATGAATAGTTATCAAAATCTTTTCAAGCAGCTTTAAGATCCATTCGAGGATTTCTATGTAGCTTAAAAACCTTCTTCAACGACGACAACTTCACGGATTGATTCTACAAAAGTAATCAAGGACTATTCTTTAACCACCAGTCGGATAACGCTTCAAATTCTGATACTACACAACCTCCCCAACCCAAACTCACTCCATAACTCATTAACGAGACTTTTAAATGCAAAATTGATAGCAAATTCGTGATCAGCGCGTCAAATACCCATTAGACACCAATTTCGCGTCGTTTACTGCATCAGGAAAGGAGAAAAATTTTTTGGCCTGAAAAATCATCAGGCTTATCGTTGCATATAAAAAAAGACTCGGAGCACAACGTAAGCCCCCCTGGGCCTCCACCACTATAGCACTATTTCGTCACATCTCTAACCACTCCAAAACAGCATTGAGCTGTAGGTGCATTTCAGTCCACCAAAACCTTCAAAGTATAGTTAGGCTCATACGATTGTGCACTCATTTAGGGGTAGGTTGGGGGATTACGTTTTCTGTCCTCACCATTCTGTCATCGAAATAGCCAAAAAATCAGCGAGATCTTCGAGTTCTTTTCCTTTCTTCAGCCAAACGACTTCACCCTCATTGCGTGGGGAGATTCAATTCTCGGCATCACCTGGGGTCACGACCTTCGTGCGTTGGTGACACGACAGGATCATTGACGTGACCTAAAACCACCTCCCGGACTTTATAACCCGCCCCAAACCCCGATGAATAGTTATCAAAATCTTTTCAAGCAGCTTTAAGATCCATTCGAGGATTTCTATGTAGCTTAAAAACCTTCTTCAACGACGACAACTTCACGGATTGATTCTACAAAAGTAATCAAGGACTATTCTTTAACCACCAGTCGGATAACGCTTCAAATTCTGATACTACACAACCTCCCCAACCCAAACTCACTCCATAACTCATTAACGAGACTTTTAAATGCAAAATTGATAGCAAATTCGTGATCAGCGCGTCAAATACCCATTAGACACCAATTTCGCGTCGTTTACTGCATCAGGAAAGGAGAAAAATTTTTTGGCCTGAAAAATCATCAGGCTTATCCTTCCATATGATAAAAGAATCGGAGCACAAAGTACGACCACCTGGGCCTCCATCACTATAGCACTATTTCGTCACATCTCTAACCACTCCAAAACAGTATTGAGCTGTAGGTGCATTTCAGTCCACAAAACCTTCAAAGTATAGTTAGGCTCATACGATTGTGCACTCATTTAGGGGTAGGTTGGGGATTACGTTTTTCTGTTCTCAACATTCTGTCATCGAAATAGCCAAAAAATCAGCGAGAACTTCGAGTTCTTTTCCTTTCTTCAGCCAAACGACTTCACCCTCATTGCGTGGGGAGATTCAATTCTCGGCATCACCTGGGGTCACAACCTTCGTGCGTTGGTGACACGACAGGATCATTGACGTGACTTAAAACCACCTCCCGGACTTTATACCGCCCCAAACCCCGATGAATAGTTATCAAAATCTTTTCAAGCAGCTTTAAGATCCATTCGAGGATTTCTATGTAGCTTAAAAACCTTCTTCAACGACGACAACTTCACGGATTGATTCTACAAAAGTAATCAAGGACTATTCTTTAACCACCAGTCGGATAACGCTTCAAATTCTGATACTACACAACCTCCCCAACCCAAACTCACTCCATAACTCATTAACGAGACTTTTAAATGCAAAATTGATAGCAAATTCGTGATCAGCGCGTCAAATACCCATTAGACACCAATTTCGCGTCGTTTACTGCATCAGGAAAGGAGAAAAATTTTTTGCCCTGAAAAATCATCAGGCTTATCCTTCCATATAATAAAAGAATCGGAGCACAAAGTCCGACCACCTGGGCCTCCATCACTATAGCACTATTTCGTCACATCTCTAACCACTCCAAAACAGTATTGAGCTGTAGGTGCATTTCAGTCCACAAAACCTTCAAAGTATAGTTAGGCTCATACGATTGTGCACTCATTTAGGGGTAGGTTGGGGATTACGTTTTCTGTTCTCAACATTCTGTCATCGAAATAGCCAAAAAATCAGCGAGAACTTCGAGTTCTTTTCCTTTCTTCAGCCAAACGACTTCACCCTCATTGCGTGGGGAGATTCAATTCTCGGCATCACCTGGGGTCACGACCTTCGTGCGTTGGTGACACGACAGGATCATTGACGTGACTTAAAACCACCTCCCGGACTTTATACCCCGCCCCAAACCCCGATGAATAGTTATCAAAATCTTTTCAAGCAGCTTTAAGATCCATTCGAGGATTTCTATGTAGCTTAAAACCTTCTTCAACGACGACAACTTCACGGATTGATTCTACAAAAGTAATCAAGGACTATTCTTTAACCACCAGTCGGATAACGCTTCAAATTCTGATACTACACAACCTCCCCAACCCAAACTCACTCCATAACTCATTAACGAGACTTTTAAATGCAAAATTGATAGCAAATTCGTGATCAGCGCGTCAAATACCCATTAGACACCAATTTCGCGTCGTTTACTGCATCAGGAAAGGAGAAAAATTTTTGGCCTGAAAAATCATCAGGCTTGTCCTTCCATATAATAAAAGAATCGGAGCACAAAGTACGACCACCTGGGCCTCCATCACTATAGCACTATTTCGTCACATCTCTAACCACTCCAAAACAGTATTGAGCTGTAGGTGCATTTCAGTCCACCAAAACCTTCAAAGTATAGTTAGGCTCATACGATTGTGCACTCATTTAGGGAGTAGGTTGGGGATTACGTTTTCTGTTCTCAACATTCTGTCATCGAAATAGCCAAACAATCAGCGAGAACTTCGAGTTCTTTTCCTTTCTTCAGCCAAACGACTTCACCCTCATTGCGTGGGGAGATTCAATTCTCGGCATCACCTGGGGTCACGACCTTCGTGCGTTGGTGACACGACAGGATCATTGACGTGACTTAAAACCACCTCCCGGACTTTATACCCCGCCCCAAACCCCGATGAATAGTTATCAAAATCTTTTCAAGCAGCTTTAAGATCCATTCGAGGATTTCTATGTAGCTTACAAACCTTCTTCAACGACGACAACTTCACGGATTGATTCTACAAAAGAAATCAAGGACTATTCTTTAACCACCAGTCGGATAACGCTTCAAATTCTGATACTACACAACCTCCCCAACCCAAACTCACTCCATAACTCATTAACGAGACTTTTAAATGCAAAATTGATAGCAAATTCGTGATCAGCGCGTCAAATACCCATGAGACACCAATTTCGCGTCGTTTACTGCATCAGGAAAGGAGAAAAAATTTTTTGGACTGAAAAATCATCAGGCTTATCCTTCCATATAATAAAAGAATCGGAGCACAAAGTACGACCACCTGGGCCTCCATCACTATAGCACTATTTCGTCACATCTCTAACCACTCCAAAACAGTATTGAGCTGTAGGTGCATTTCAGTCCACCAAAACCTTCAAAGTATAGTTAGGCTCATACGATTGTGCACTCATTTAGGGGTAGGTTGGGGATTACGTTTTCTGTTCTCAACATTCTGTCATCAGAAATAGCCAAAAAATCAGCGAGAACTTCGAGTTCTTTTCCTTTCTTCAGCCAAACGACTTCACCCTCATTGCGTGGGGAGATTCAATTCTCGGCATCACCTGGGGTCACGACCTTCGTGCGTTGGTGACACGACAGGATCATTGACGTGACTTAAAACCACCTCCCGGACTTTATACCCCGCCCCAAACCCCGATGAATAGTTATCAAAATCTTTTCAAGCAGCTTTAAGAACCATTCGAGGATTTCTATGTAACCTTCTTCAACGACGACAACTTCACGGATTGATTCTTCAAAAGTAATCAAGGACTATTCTTTAACCACCAGTCGGATAACGCTTCAAATTCTGATACTACACAACCTCCCCAACCCAAACTCACTCCATAACTCATTAACGAGACTTTTAAATGCAAAATTGATAGCAAATTCGTGATCAGCGCGTCAAATACCGATTTGACACCAATTTCGCGTCGTTTACTGCATCAGGAAAGGAGAAAAATTTTTGGCCTGAAAAATCATCAGGCTTATCCTTCCATATAATAAAGAATCGGAGCACAAAGTACGACCACCTGGGCCTCCATCACTATAGCACTATTTCGTCACATCTCTAACCACTCCAAAACAGTATTGAGCTGTAGGTGCATTTCAGTCCACCAAAACCTTCAAAGTATAGTTAGGCTCATACGATTGTGCACTCATTTAGGGGTAGGTTGGGGATTACGTTTTCTGTTCTCAACATTCTGTCATCGAAATAGCCAAAAATCAGCGAGAACTTCGAGTTCTTTTCCTTTCTTCAGCCAAACGACTTCACCCTCATTGCGTGGGGGAGATTCAATTCTCGGCATCACCTGGGGTCACGACCTTCGTGCGTTGGTGACACGACAGGATCATTGACGTGACTTAAAACCACCTCCCGGACTTTATACCCCGCCCCAAACCCCGATGAATAGTTATCAAAATCTTTTCAAGCAGCTTTAAGATCCATTCGAGGATTTCTATGTAGCTTAAAACCTTCTTCAACGACGACAACTTCACGGATTGATTCTACAAAAGTAATCAAGGACTATTCTTTAACCACCAGTCGGATAACGCTTCAAATTCTGATACTACACAACCTCCCCAACCCAAACTCACTCCATAACTCATTAACGAGACTTTTAAATGCAAAATTGATAGCAAATTCGTGATCAGCGCGTCAAATACCCATTAGACACCAATTTCGCGTCGTTTACTGCATCAGGAAAGGAGAAAAATTTTTTGGCCTGAAAAATCATCAGGCTTATCCTTCCATATAATAAAAGAATCGGAGCACAAAGTACGACCACCTGGGCCTCCATCACTATAGCACTATTTCGTCACATCTCCTAACCACTCCAAAACAGTATTGAGCTGTAGGTGCATTTCAGTCCACAAAACCTTCAAAGTATAGTTAGGCTCATACGATTGTGCACTCATTTAGGGGTAGGTTGGGGGATTACGTTTTCTGTTCTCAACATTCTGTCATCAGAAATAGCCAAAAAATCAGCGAGAACTTCGAGTTCTTTTCCTTTCTTCAGCCAAACGACTTCACCCTCATTGCGTGGGGAGATTCAATTCTCGGCATCACCTGGGGTCACGACCTTCGTGCGTTGGTGGCACGACAGGATCATTGACGTGACTTAAAACCACCTCCCGGACTTTATACCGCCCCAAACCCCGATGAATAGTTATCAAAATCTTTTCAAGCAGCTTTAAGATCCATTCGAGGATTTCTATGTAGCTTAAAAACCTTCTTCAACGACGACAACTTCACGGATTGATTCTACAAAAGTAATCAAGGACTATTCTTTAACCACCAGTCGGATAACGCTTCAAATTCTGATACTACACAACCTCCCCAACCCAAACTCACTCCATAACTCATTAACGAGACTTTTAAATGCAAAATTGATAGCAAATTCGTGATCAGCGCGTCAAATACCCATTAGACACCAATTTCGCGTCGTTTACTGCATCAGGAAAGGAGAAAAATTTTTTGGCCTGAAAAATCATCAGGCTTATCCTTCCATATAATAAAAGAATCGGAGCACAAAGTACGACCACCTGGGCCTCCATCACTATAGCACTATTTCGTCACATCTCTAACCACTCCAAAACAGTATTGAGCTGTAGGTGCATTTCAGTCCACCAAAACCTTCAAAGTATAGTTAGGCTCATACGATTGTGCACTCATTTAGGGGTAGGTTGGGGGATTACGTTTTTCTGTTCTCAACATTCTGTCATCGAAATAGCCAAAAAATCAGCGAGAACTTCGAGTTCTTTTCCTTTCTTCAGCCAAACGACTTCACCCTCATTTGCGTGGGGAGATTCAATTCTCGGCATCACCTGGGGTCACGACCTTCGTGCGTTGGTGACACGACAGGATCATTGACGTGACTTAAAACCACCTCCCGGACTTTATACCCCGCCCCAAACCCCGATGAATAGTTATCAAAATCTTTTCAAGCAGCTTTAAGATCCATTCGAGGATTTCTATGTAGCTTAAAAACCTTCTTCAACGACGACAACTTCACGGATTGATTCTACAAAAGTAATCAAGGACTATTCTTTAACCACCAGTCGGATAACGCTTCAAATTCTGATACTACACAACCTCCCCAACCCAAACTCACTCCATAACTCATTAACGAGACTTTTAAATGCAAAATTGATAGCAAATTCGTGATCAGCGCGTCAAATACCCATTAGACACCAATTTCGCGTCGTTTACTGCATCAGGAAAGGAGAAAAATTTTTTGGCCTGAAAAATCATCAGGCTTATCCTTCCATATAATAAAGAATCGGAGCACAAAGTACGACCACCTGGGCCTCCATCACTATAGCACTATTTCGTCACATCTCTAACCACTCCAAAACAGTATTGAGCTGTAGGTGCATTTCAGTCCACCAAAACCTTCAAAGTATAGTTAGGCTCATACGATTGTGCACTCATTTAGGGGTAGGTTGGGGGATTACGTTTTTCTGTTCTCAACATTCTGTCATCGAAATAGCCAAAAAATCAGCGAGAAGTTCGAGTTCTTTTCCTTTCTTCAGCCAAACGACTTCACCCTCATTGCGTGGAGGAGATTCAATTCTCGGCATCACCTGGGGTCACGACCTTCGTGCGTTGGTGACACGACAGGATCATTGACGTGACTTAAAACCACCTCCCGGACTTTATACCCCGCCCCAAACCCCGATGAATAGTTATCAAAATCTTTTCAAGCAGCTTTAAGATCCATTCGAGGATTTCTATGTAGCTAAAAACCTTCTTCAACGACGACTACTTCACGGATTGATTCTACAAAAGTAATCAAGGACTATTCTTTAACCACCAGTCGGATAACGCTTCAAATTCTGATACTACACAACCTCCCCAACCCAAACTCACTCCATAACTCATTAACGAGACTTTTAAATGCGAAATTGATAGCAAATTCGTGATCAGCGCGTCAAATACCCATTAGACACCAACTTCGCGTCGTTTACTGCATCAGGAAAGGAGAAAAATTTTTTGGCCTGAAAAATCATCAGGCTTATCCTTCCATATAATAAAGAATCAGAGCACAAAGTACGACCACCTGGGCCTCCATCACTATAGCACTATTTCGTCACATCTCTAACCACTCCAAAACAGTATTGAGCTGTAGGTGCATTTCAGTCCACCAAAACCTTCAAAGTATAGTTAGGCTCATACGATTGTGCACTCATTTAGGGGTAGGTTGGGGGATTACGTTTTCTGTTCTCAACATTCTGTCATCGAAATAGCCAAAAAATCAGCGAGAACTTCGAGTTCTCTTCCTTTCTTCAGCCAAACGACTTCACCCTCATTGCGTGGGGAGATTCAATTCTCGGCATCACCTGGGGTCACGACCTTCGTGCGTTGGTGACACGACAGGATCATTGACGTGACTTAAAACCACCTCCCGGACTTTATACCCCGCCCCAAACCCCGATGAATAGTTATCAAAATCTTTTCAAGCAGCTTTAAGATCCATTCGAGGATTTCTATGTAGCTTAAAACCTTCTTCAACGACGACAACTTCACGGATTGATTCTACAAAGTAATCAAGGACTATTCTTTAACCACCAGTCGGATAACGCTTCAAATTCTGATACTACACAACCTCCCAAACCCAAACTCACTCCATAACTCATTAACGAGACTTTTAAATGCAAAATTGATAGCAAATTCGTGATCAGCGCGTCAAATACCCATTAGACACCAATTTCGCGTCGTTTACTGCATCAGGAAAGGAGAAAAATTTTTTGGCCTGAAAAATCATCAGGCTTATCCTTCCATATAATAAAGAATCGGAGCACAAAGTACGACCACCTGGGCCTCCATCACTATAGCACTATTTCGTCACATCTCTAACCACTCCAAAACAGTATTGAGCTGTAGGTGCATTTCAGTCCACCAAAACCTTCAAAGTATAGTTAGGCTCATACGATTGTGCACTCATTTAGGGGGAGGTTGGGGATTACGTTTTCTGTTCTCAACATTCTGTCATCGAAATAGCCAAAAAATCAGCGAGAACTTCGAGTTCTTTTCCTTTCTTCAGCCAAACGACTTCACCCTCATTGCGTGGGGAGATTCAATTCTCGGCATCACCTGGGGTCACGACCTTCGTGCGTTGGTGACACGACAGGATCATTGACGTGACTTAAAACCACCTCCCGGACTTTATACCCCGCCCCAAACCCCGATGAATAGTTATCAAAATCTTTTCAAGCAGCTTTAAGATCCATTCGAGGATTTCTATGTAGCTTAAAAACCTTCTTCAACGACGACAACTTCACGGATTGATTCTACAAAAGTAATCAAGGACTATTCTTTAACCACCAGTCGGATAACGCTTCAAATTCTGATACTACACAACCTCCCCAACCCAAACTCACTCCATAACTCATTAACGAGACTTTTAAATGCAAAATTGATAGCAAATTCGTGATCAGCGCGTCAAATACCCATTAGACACCAATTTCGCGTCGTTTACTGCATCAGGAAAGGAGAAAAATTTTTTGGCCTGAAAAATCATCAGGCTTATCCTTCCATATAATAAAAGAATCGGAGCACAAAGTACGACCACCTGGGCCTCCATCACTATAGCACTATTTCGTCACATCTCTAACCACTCCCAAAACAGTATTGAGCTGTAGGTGCATTTCAGTCCACAAAACCTTCAAAGTATAGTTAGGCTCATACGATTGTGCACTCATTTAGGGGTAGGTTGGGGATTACGTTTTTCTGTTCTCAACATTCTGTCATCGAAATAGCCAAAAAATCAGCGAGAACTTCGAGTTCTTTTCCTTTCTTCAGCCAAACGACTTCACCCTCATTGCGTGGGGAGATTCAATTCTCGGCATCACCTGGGGTCACGACCTTCGTGCGTTGGTGACACGACAGGATCATTGACGTGACTTAAAACCACCTCCCGGACTTTATACCCGCCCCAAACCCCGATGAATAGTTATCAAAATCTTTTCAAGCAGCTTTAAGATCCATTCGAGGATTTCTATGTAGCTTAAAAACCTTCTTCAACGACGACAACTTCACGGATTGATTCTACAAAAGTAATCAAGGACTATTCTTTAACCACCAGTCGGATAACGCTTCAAATTCTGATACTACACAACCTCCCCAACCCAAACTCACTCCATAACTCATTAACGAGACTTTTAAATGCAAAATTGATAGCAAATTCGTGATCAGCGCGTCAAATACCCATTAGACACCAATTTCGCGTCGTTTACTGCATCAGGAAAGGAGAAAAATTTTTTTGGCCTGAAAAATCATCAGGCTTATCCTTCCATATAATAAAAGAATCGGAGCACAAAGTACGACCACCTGGGCCTCCATCACTATAGCACTATTTCGTCACATCTCTAACCACTCCAAAACAGTATTGAGCTGTAGGTGCATTTCAGTCCACAAAACCTTCAAAGTATAGTTAGGCTCATACGATTGTGCACTCATTTAGGGGTAGGTTGGGGGATTACGTTTTCTGTTCTCAACATTCTGTCATCGAAATAGCCAAAAAATCAGCGAGAACTTCGAGTTCTTTTCCTTTCTTCAGCCAAACGACTTCACCCTCATTGCGTGGGGAGATTCAGTTCTCGGCATCACCTGGGGTCACGACCTTCGTGCGTTGGTGACACGACAGGATCATTGACGTGACTTAAAACCACCTCCCGGACTTTATACCCCGCCCCAAACCCCGATGAATAGTTATCAAAATCTTTTCAAGCAGCTTTAAGATCCATTCGAGGATTTCTATGTAGCTTAAAACCTTCTTCAACGACGACAACTTCACGGATTGATTCTACAAAAAGTAATCAAGGACTATTCTTTAACCACCAGTCGGATAACGCTTCAAATTCTGATACTACACAACCTCCCCAACCCAAACTCACTCCATAACTCATTAACGAGACTTTTAAATGCAAAATTGATAGCAAATTCGTGATCAGCGCGTCAAATACCCATTAGACACCAATTTCGCGTCGTTTACTGCATCAGGAAAGGAGAAAAATTTTTTTGGCCTGAAAAATCATCAGGCTTATCCTTCCATATAATAAAAGAATCGGAGCACAAAGTACGACCACCTGGGCCTCCATCACTATAGCACTATTTCGTCACATCTCTAACCACTCCAAAACAGTATTGAGCTGTAGGTGCATTTCAGTCCACAAAACCTTCAAAGTATAGTTAGGCTCATACGATTGTGCACTCATTTAGGGGTAGGTTGGGGGATTACGTTTTTCTGTTCTCAACATTCTGTCATCGAAATAGCCAAAAAATCAGCGAGAACTTCGAGTTCTTTTCCTTTCTTCAGCCAAACGACTTCACCCTCATTGCGTGGGGGAGATTCAATTCTCGGCATCACCTGGGGTCACGACCTTCGTGCGTTGGTGACACGACAGGATCATTGACGTGACTTAAAACCACCTCCCGGACTTTATACCCCGCCCCAAACCCGGTATGGAAGGAATTCAATTATCATTGAAGGCTGAAACACAAAATTTTAAGAGAATTCAATTCATGTGTATGGGCTTTACCACTGTCGAAAACAAAGTGGTTTTCATGGGCGATTTTGATAAGTTGAAAGGTGAAAGGAGTGGCAGTCAGGCTAAGTCCCTGCAAAGACGGCTTTTGTTTTTTTATATGGGGCTCTGGAAGTTATGGGGAGGGTGCGGACGGACGACAAAACGACATTGAACAATAGTCTTTGTTCAGTTACTGTTCCACTCCAAATGCGCGGTAATTCATAAAGCCTAGAGAGGCTACTGATCAGGGATGAGCGAAAATCTTTTTTGAAACTTTGGAATTCGGAAATCGGAACGACCATTTGAATTTCGGGAATCGTAATTCGGAAATCGGAAGGCAAAAAACCATCGGAAATCTTAAAATCGGGTAATCGGAAATAAGTTCACCTGGATGGATTCCAACCACCCATGGTGGCTGTGTGTACCTACCGTACTTCTAATATAATGAGCTTTCAAAACTGTTCTTAATCTCTAGCTGGGAGGAGATCTCCTCCCAATAAAAACACTTAATGATGCTTAATATTTTCTCCTTTTTCACGACATTCGCTTACACGACCAAAACCGAGAATCCAGACAAATCTGCTCAAATTTCGCTTCAATTAATTCTTTTCAGGTAGCACACTTTAGATACTTCGAGACAACACTCACTAATTCACTGTAGCCCAATAAGTTATCATTTTGTGTAATGTAACTTAAATAGTGAGTGTAACCATTCTATAACAAGAGCTATGTATATAGCTATGTATACCATTAGAATCACAACAAGTACATTTGAACAAAAAATACTATAGTAGATAATGGCCACTTTCTAAACATTGTCTAGCGGATGGGCGAGGCGCGCCCATTGCGGAGAGCAGTGCGGAGTTTGCAACACCCCGGCAAACAGAGTTTCGATCGCGCGTCTGCCCTTCGCAGCCCCGTTTTTTACACCACACATTCTGAGAAGATATCATACGATCACTCTGTTCCTACTGTCTCCACATAAACATAAACACCGCAGGACCGTATTAGATTCAATAAAAGCATGGACAAATCCGAATATCTCTGAAAAAGAGCCCAGTTTGAGAATGGTTCAACATGAATTTGAGGAAAAGAGCCCAATCACAGTGAGTTTTTGGTTCATTTCAAGAAAATATAGTTCCTATTGACATATGGAACCTTATTCCTTGCTCTTTTTTAACATCAAAACAAACCTCCGGTTCAGGTTAAGCCCTTAAAGAACACCCTAAATGTCTTGCAGAAAACAATGCGTAACCTCCTGAAATTGTAATCTTCTACTCATTTCCGATTCTTTCCGCGTTTTGGGGCATTTTTTTCGGAAATCAGAAATCTGAAGGCCAAAAACCATCGGAAATCGGAAATCCGCTCATTCCTGCCACTGATCTATCGCGACAAGGCACAACGCCCTATTGCCTCAAACTCTGCCTGCGACTGCCTTAAACATAAGTGTGTAGTGAGCTCACACTATGTTTAAGGCAGTCGCTTAAAGGCACAGTCCAACCTCAGAGGTAATTTTTGATATTTTGGTCCGGTCGCCGTCTTTAGCAACCCTGCCAAGCGCGAAATCTTAGTTCGCTCAAATAAGCGAGAAAAAGCTAGGAAAAAGTCGGCCACGCCACCTTGAAAGAAAAAATGGGCAACGCCCACTGGCAGGTTTCCGATCTCAATTGGGAAGAGACGCGCGAATGATTTTGTTCAAAATCTATGTTCTTCGTTTTGTTTTCGGTCTGGCTTTATATTGTGACCTTATTCAGAATGATGGCTGCAAATAACGAGAAAATACAGGCTCGAGACAACTCGTCCGCGAACTTCTAATAGTTCAAATTCAAAATTTTTGAGGACCCGTAACTCAGTTTGTAGTGAGTTCTAAGCGATTCTGAAAACACCATTGTGATCAGCGTGAAATTTTCTACAAGATAGGCTAGGATACGAAAAATCAATTCTGAGCTTGGACTGTGGCTTTAAGGCTGGATTTTGATCAACGTCGTTCTTTCGTTGGCCAGTCCCCTCCTCACTGTTTTCCGAATCGCAGTTCCGGAAAAAAAAACAAGAAATATGGCGAGTCACCGCTCTTAGCTGCTCTGAACCCTGCCATACATACCAGCGCGCTACTACAGCACTCTGCAGGTACGCAATCACGTTACTTACGCGGTATTCATTCTACGGTAATCATGAAAACTGGAGCAATATACAAAAAAATTAAGGGTTAGCGGAAACAACTATAAATTTGGTGTTCTGAATTACGGTGTGGCAGAAACTGTGTAAGAGGCGTGACTGGGTAACCGCAGGTGGGGAGATAACAATGCTTCTTGGGACTCTCCACCGGGACGGATTATAGGGTGCAGAAGCAGCAAAACTTAGCGTTCAGTAAGGGAAGTGTGATGCGGTACTGGAAGTTTATTCAGGACCAAACTGCTTCACTAATCCCTACACAGGAAAATTTAGATGCAAGTTCTCCTGCGGTGTCTTCCTTTTTTTCTCAGTTGTTTTTTTTAGAGATTTTTGTAATTAGGAGAATACAGTTTTGTTACTCTGAAATTTGAAAATCTTACTAACCGACTAGAGGTCTCTATTGAGCTAGGAACCCTAGCTATGGTGTCACATTTTCAGCTTCACCTACAACGGCCTTTTTCGGACTTGAACGGTAATCCACACGTCAAAGTGGATCTTAAATTTTGGTTATGAAGAAGTTTGAACGAATCGTTCGTAAAACACAAGGATGAAGGGAAACTGTGGAGAGTTCCGAAAAATCGTATCAGTCTGTAAGTAGTGTCGTTATCGGGTGAAATTACGGTCTGGAGCTGCGCACTGCCGCGTTTGAGACAGGCCCGCCACACAAAATCGTGCAAGGATCACGGCCAAATTTTTAATTCTTCTGTGAAAGCACTCCTGAGAGAAATGCAGTTTCAAAAAGTCATTAAGTGAAATATAAATCATTAATGGAAATCTGAGGATAGGAAAGTGTAGTGTTTCCACACACTACTGGACCTCTTTGTAAGTGGCAGGTTGTGGCGGACCATTGACATAATTCGTGTAGAGATAGTGCACGCTTCAGTCAATAGGGATTTTCTCGAAAAGAAACGGTAACTGCAATTCTACAAATCGTTAGGAGCAGGACATCGTGATTATAGGGCTCCCGGGACTTTAATACCCACCGCCATCCCCGTTTCAGGTGTTTTATAGTTACTTTGAAACAGAAAGTTGGCGCTTTGGCCGGGGTTTTCCTGACCGTGAGGGATTTAATTCGTTCAAAAAGCCACACAGTTTCGGACAGAGCGCCGCGAAGCGCGCGAACCCAACTTATGGTTCCCGGACAAAGCGCCGCGAAGCGGCACTTTGGCCGGTTTTCTGACCGTGAGGATTTAATTCGTTCAAAAAGCCACAGTTTCCGGACAGAGCGCCGCGAAGCGCTGCGAACCCAACATGGTTCCCGGACAAAGCGCCGCGAAGCCTTTGGCCGAGGTTTTCTGACCGTGAGGGATTTAATTCGTTCAAAAAGCCACACGGTTTCGGACAGAGCGCCGCGAAGCGGCTGAACCAACTTATGGTTCCCGGACAAGGCGCCGCGAAGCGCTGCGCTTATGGCCGGACAAAGCCTTTCCTGACCGTGAGGGATTTAATTCGTTCAAAAAGCCACACAGTTTCCGGACAGAGCGCCGCGAAGCGGCGCGAACCGGCTTATGGTTCCCGGACAAAGCGCCGCGAAGCGGCGCTTGCCGTAGTTTTCCTGACCGTGAGGATTTAATTCGTTCAAAAAGCCACACGGTTTCCGGACAGAGCGCCGCGAGCGCGCAGAACCCCAACTTATGGTTCCCGGACAAAGCGCCGCGAAGCGCGCGGCCGGGCTAATTTCCTGACCGTGAGGGATTTAATTCGTTCAAAAGCCACACAGTTTCTGACAGAGCGCCGCGAAGCGCTACGAACTTCAACTTATGGTTCCCGGACAAAGCGCCGCGAAGCGCTTTGCGCAGCCATTTCTGACCGTGAGGATTTAATTCGTTCGCCACACAGTTTCCGGACAGAGCGCCGCGAAGCGGCGCGAACCAACTTATGGTTCCCGGACAAAAGCGCCGCGAAGCGCTACTTTGGCCAGGTTTTTCTGACCGTGAGGGATTTAATTCGTTCAAAAAGCCACACAGTTTCCGGACAGAGCGCCGCGAAGCGGCGCGAACCCAACTTATGGTTCCCGGACAAAGCGCCGCGAAGCGCTTTGTCCAGTTTTCCTGACCGTGAGGGATTTAATTCGTTCAAAAAGCCGCACGGTTCCGGACAGAGCGCCGCGAAGCGGCTTACAGACCCCCCGGATTATGGTTCCCGGACAAGCGCCGCGAAGCGCGCTTTGGCCGGGTTTTCCTGACCGTGAGGATTTAATTCGTTCAAAAAGCCACACAGTTTTCGGACAGAGCGCCGCGAAGCGCACCTGAACCAGCTTATGGTTCCCGGACAAAGCGCCGCGAAGCGCGCTTTGGCCGGGTTTCCTGACCGTGAGGGATTTAATTCGTTCAAAAGCCACACGGATTTCCGGACAGAGCGCCGCGAAGCGCGCGAACTCCAACTTATGGTTCCGGACAAAGCACCGCGAAGCGGCGCTTGGCCGCGGGTATACCTATGATATAGATATATATATATATATATAGGTATGCCTGCTGCTCTCCTGCATATATATATATATATATATACATGCTGCTGTATATATATATATATATATGCTCTATATGCTCATAGCTTAACAGCCTTAGCACTATATATATCATATATATGCTCTGCTCAGCAATATATAACAATATATATATATATATATATATATACTATGACTTATGACAATATATATATAGTGGTGGAGGCGTAAGGTGGGTATATATGACTTCGCTTGACTTAATCGGTTGGCTTTCGCCTGACGCGGTCATTCCGCATCTTCACCGAGGTGTGCCGTCCTAGTAGTCAGCCGTGTCCATTTTCATAGTCTTCAGCCAAAATTTGAACACAATCCATCCAGCTGTCACTATTCCATTTCCTGCGAAACAAAACATCGCGCCTGAACTGTCTTTCGATGCCGAGTGACTTTAAATCCTCTTCAACCACATCCGTCCAGAACTTTCGCCTACGCCCAGGTGGCCGTTTCCAGACAGGATTTGGAAGCATTCTTAAATCGTGTTGTACGAGACGATCCGGCGTTCTTCTTAGTATATGCCCGAGCAGTCGAAGTCGACTTACCATTGCTGCTTGAGATGTTGTTAGGAGATGCTGGCACCTCCCTCGTGTAAAGCGTTGATGTACTGCGTCGATTTCCTAGTAAAGGTCTTCGTTATAGCATACACGCGGCCAGAAATATCAAGCAAACACCTAAAAAGCTTCCTCTTCGTGCAATCCAACGCTTTCCATCTGCGTTTTCGGTGCTGCCCACGTCTCCGATCCGTACATCATGATAGGGCGAATAGCCCGGATAGGTAGACGCGCAACTTGTCTTCCCTCGCGATGGTGGTAGACCACATACACTTGGTTAGAGAGTTGTATGCCGACGTCGCTTTCGCACATCGTTGTCGAATACCCGCTGCATAACTACCATCGTTCTTCAGCACACAGCCCAAATAACAGAAATCGTCCACCAGTTCGATACGTTGTCCGTCCACACAAACTCCAGTTGAAGGCCTCATGTAGAGACCCACATCTGCTGGCATTTGTCGGGACGAAGACGAAGTCCATAGGCTGGGGCATACTTCGAAAGGAGGTTCACAATCCTTTGCAGTTTTGCGTTGTTTTCAGCGAATAACACAACGTCGTCGGCGTACTCCAGGTCGACAAGGGAGCGTCCTGATGGTGTTAGGATCACATCCGCAGGAAACTGTTTTGCAACTCTACGCATGATGTCATCAACGGCGAAGTTGAATAGAAAAGGTCCTGCAACGGCTCCTTGCCTTACTCCTGTTTTCACCTCGAAAGCTGACGTAAATCCGACAGGTGTACGAACTGCTGCTGTTGTTCCTTTGTTCATGTCCTCGATTAACCGAACATACTTTTCCGGCACCCCATCTGCTCGCAGAGCGTTGAGCAATCGACCACGATGAGGAGAGTCGAACGCGGCTTCAAAGTTCAAAAAGCAAGCTGCCAATGTGGCTTCGAATACCGCGGCCCCGATTCCAATCCTCTTCTCACGACGACCACTTGGACGATGGTCGATCTTCCAGGTCGAAAACCGGCTTGCTCATCTCTGGTCGTACCTTCACGATGTTTGATAAGTCGCTCGAGAATGATACGTTCTAAAACCTTGTACATGACACGAAGTAGAGAGATTCCTCTGTAGTTCTTAGGATCCGTGACGGATAGCTTCTTGTGAAGAGGTACGATGATCGCATGTCTCCACGAATCGGGTATCCTTTCGCTCATCCATATGGCACGGATGGTGTTGGTCATTTCACGAATCCCAGACGGGAGGAAGAGCTTTCAGCATTTCAGCAGTGATGTTGTCATCTCCACCTGCCTTTCCATTCTTCATTTTCCGGACACAATCCAAAACTTCAGACTCAGTCGGCGGTTCCTCACTGACATCGTAATGTGCTCTCTGAACATGCGGGAGCTCAGGTACTGATGGCGCTGGACGATTCAGTAGTGAACTGAAGTAATCCTTCCATATTGGCAGCGTCGCATCACCAACTGCAACTCCACTGGTAGTGTTCAAGACAGGAGAACATCTCTTCATCTTCCCGCTATACTGCCGCAGCAACGTGTAGGCTTTCTTCGGATTTTTCTCTTCTCAAGCCTTCTCGAACTCCTTAGCTCTACACGTCCACTCTCGTTCGCGGTCACTTTGAAGTTGCCGACGCAACTTCCTCCTCAGACGCTTCTCCTCCACGAAGTTTCCTGCAGTTCGGAGAGCACGTACTCTGTTGTAGGTAGATGTTGTTTCTTCTAAGACGTAGGCGAACTTCTTCTTAGGCTGTACAACCGGGATCGCCTCTTTCGAAGCGTCCTGGATGCACTTGACAAAAGAATCCGCGTCGCAAAGTTTCTTCTTAGTCCGTACTCCGATGTGAATAGAAACGCGTTGTCGAAAATTCCTTCTGCACTCTTCATCTTTGAGACTTGTCATGTCTATCCTCTGGAGAGGCTGAGCCCCACGCTTCCTCTTATGAATCCTCGCAGTGAAGTTCAACAGAACAGGACGGTGATCCGAATCGAATGCGACATCCCACACAGCTCTAGATCTTCGAATGTCCGATATTGGAATATTCCTCGTCAGGACATAGTCAAGCTGAAGTTTCAAAGTTGTCATCTTCCGCTTCCGCTGCTCTTCTGGAATAGCCGGGTTGGTCCCTGCCACGTAAGCTGATGGCGGCGATGATTCCTCTTGAATGTCGATGCAATAATCAGACCACTGCGTTCACAAACCTCGACAAGGCGGTAGCCATTGTCCGATGTTTGCTCCACTGGGTAGAACCATTTACCGAGTACTTCGGATTCCTGATCAAGTCCCATCTTCGCATTTGCGTCAATCCCCACGACAACAGCATGTTGACAAGGTATCCTGGCCAGCAACGTATTGAGTTCCTCATAAAACGCATCCTTCGAATTGTCTTCGGCTGTTTCAGTGGGCGCATGAGCACTCACTATCCACAGATTGAATCCTCTGTGATCCCGCAGTCGTACGAATGCATTCCGACACGACGTTGAGCCGAACTTCTTGACCATACCATTGAAATCTTTCCTTACAGCTATTGCACAGCCTTCCACTCTCCAATCGACAGCTTTACCGCAGTAGATGGTGTACTCTCCGACGCTGATGACGGGTCTATCCTTGAAGCGGGTTTCACTGCAAAGCAGCAAACGGTGCATGGAAATAGCTCAGAAGTCTGGATAGCGCAGTTTTTTGGATATCACTTGACAGCGATCGACAGTTCAGGGTGGCGAAACTGTGGCTTGTGACCAAAGACTCCATGAACTCTTTAGGTACGGATCCTAAGGTGTTATGGACCAGAGGCCTTGGTGTGCCGGACGGCGACACCTTTATGCAATGTGCGGGATACTTTCGCGATATAGTTGTGCACGCTATATCGCTCGAACGTTCCTGTACACTCAAACGTCTGCTGGGTTCAGTAGAAGCAGGGGCACCAACGAGCAGGTACCAACAGACTTGTATACACATATATATATATATATATATATATATATATATATATATATATATCGACCGATCAGCATATTTTTCAGTGAAGTTTTCATTCTCCTCTGTGCTTTCATGGTCTTTTCCTCGTTTCTCAAAGAAATCTGTGTTTTGAGTACAGGCTTCCATTCGTGCGTAAGGGTAATAAGCGATTTTTTCAATACTAAAAAGGAATAAAAAGGAATTTAGAAGAATGTTTGGAGAAATGGAAGACTTTATCAGCGCGAGCACTTCCTTCAAATGCATAATATATCGTTTAAAGATCCTGAATGCGAAACCCGTGGAAGTGGCCATTAATACTTCACAACGAGCGGACACATCAAGAGTTCTGACGCTATGGAGTATACATGGGCATTCGACACTAATTTTCGAATGAATGAATAATCCAAATACGGCCTTTTGAAAATCCCCGAATAAATGAATACAATCAAATAAGGCCTTTTGAAAATCCCCGAATAGATGAATATATTCGAATAAGGCCTTTTGAAAATTCCCGAATAAATGGATACATTCGAATAAGGCCTTTTGGAAATCCTCGAATAAATGAATACATTCGAATAAGGCCTGTTAAAAATTGCTGAATGAACGAATATATTCGAAAAGTCGGCCAACTATTCGAATATTCGAATGGTATTCGAATATTCGAATCGAATAATATTCTACACTTCGAAATCGAGATCAAGATCACACCGGAACTTTCAAGTTTCTGAAGAACTCGGAGACCGTTTTCATCATGAACTACCATCAAGATTAAGAGATTACCGAAAAAAAAATCCCAGTTTAAGCTGAAAACGGTCACAATGGTAGCGGTAAATGTGACGTAGTGATTTTAATGCTTCGATCGCCGATAGAGAATTTTTCGGCAATTGTTTGTATGTGGTGCCGCCCTAGATTCAAGTCTGAGAGGGAAAGCGCCCCGCAAGCTACGGCGCGAAATGGGATATAACTCAACTTTGGTCCGACCCACCCACCTCCCGTGACTTCTGTAGTCATTATCTTCTCACAGAGGGAACGGGGTGTGGAAATCACGGGACTTCGGGAGGTCGGATCAGGGTTGACATTTATCACACCTCGCGCCGTAGCCTGTACGATCGAACCGATTCAAGAAAGTGAAATCGGGCCCTGAATTATCACGAGTACTATTAGGTCTAGAAGTTAATTTCCGCGTTTTTGTTGTTATTGATATTTTGTAAAAAATAAAATTATTTTTATATAACGAATTTTGTGTTATAATGCTCACTGTATTATCAGCTTTCTATTGATATATAACTTGCTTCACGTACCTTATAAAAAGTATTATTTTAGTTTCAGAATATGTCAACTTTTGTGCCGGAAAAACGCCATTGCGAGAAGCTCTCCTTTTCCTTTTTCATCTCAAGAAGAAAGCCACTGACGCGCACCAAATGCTTGCCCAAGCTTACGGGGATGCTGCTCCATCCATAAGAACCTGCCAAGAATGGTTTCAGCGTTTCAAATCGGGTGATTTTGACGTTAAGGACAAAGATCGACCAGGACAGCCAAAAAAGTTCGAAGACGAAAGAACTTCAGGCTTTGTTGGATCGAGATTCGGCTCAAACGCAAGAACAGCTCGCGGCATCTCTCGGCGTCACCCAAAAAGCAATTTCTATTCGATTGAAGGCAATGGGGAAGATTCAAGGAAGGAAAATGGATCCCTATGAGCTCTCAGAACGCAACAAAGAGCAGAGAAAAACAACTTCACAAATCTTGTTGGACCGATTCCAAAGAAAGTCTTTTTACACCGCATCATAACTGGCGATGAAAAGTGGGTGTACTACGACAATCGAAGCGAAAATCGTGGGTTAGTCCTGGTGAAACAACAACTTCGACCGCAAACCAAACATCCACGGGAAGAAGGTCTTACTGTGCATATGGTGGGATCAACGCGGTATACTGTACTATGAACTTCTTCAACCTGGCGAAACAGTTACTGCGAATCGCTATCAGCATCAACTAGCGCAATTGCGGCATGAAATCGAAGCAAAAGAGACCAGAATGGGCGAGTCGACACGAAGAAAAAGTCATATTGCTTTCATGATAACGCTCGACCTCATGTTGCTCGAACGGTAAAGGATACGCTAAAAAAGAGTTCAAATGGGAAGTCTTACCGCACCGCCGTACTCTCCAGACATCGCCCCGTCGGATTATCACCTTTTCCGGTCAATGGCGCATGGTCTAGCGGAACAGCGCTTTCAAGATCGTCAAGATGTCCGTGGCTCGATGAATGGGTGGAGGCCAAACCAGAAAAATTTTATTATGATGGAATCCATAAGTTACCCAAACTCTGGAAATGGTTGTTATTAATGACGGAAATTATTTTGAATAAAGAAATTTTGTTTAAAGTATGTCCAGTTTTCAATAGTGTAAGCGCAAAAAACGCGGAAATTAACTTCTAGACCTAATACATATTTAAGACTTGGATAGCATCGCGCCTAATCGATGGGTGCTGCTCTGAGAGAAATTGCCGCTGCGGCTCCTCGACAGTGCCGCCTCGGAGCCTACGGACACCGAAGGAACACAATCGCGGAGCTGCGGCGGCACTACCGCGGAGCCGTAGCGGCTATGCGACAGTGCCGCTGCGGTTCCGCGATAGCGCCTCCGCGGCTCTGAGAGAGTATCTCATATGAAGATAATTAAGAGTCATAATACAACTAGCGGGGCCTGAGAATAAAAATACGCATCTGCGGCTATTTTCGTAGAAAACTCAAGCTGGGTTGACGATGGCCGGAAAGTTAGTCATGGCAAGCTGAATTTTGAGTCAACGGGGGGTCCGGAAACAAAAAAAAACACTAAGAAAGAAATTTAAGTTCCGAATCCACAAGGTACCATGTCGAACGTCATCAGAGGGTATCTGCCTCTTGTTCTCTACTCTGAATGAATGATTAAGGGCACAGTTTTCACCGGAATTGAAGAGGTGCGGTGCTCACTGCAACCTAAATATTGGAAAAACACATAGAAACGAGCCGTAAATAGCCCTGTACAGCCTACAAACTACAGCCTACAAACAACAAACAGCGTGGAAAGCCCGCTCGCCCAATTCCCCAACGGGGGAAGTGGGCGGAGAAGGCATGCCATGTTTAAGTTTGGAGGTCGTGTAGGGTCATTCTTGGCTTTCTTTAGGTCGTTTTCCTAGCATCTATATTGCAATGAGCTCCGGACCTCTCTATTTTCGGTAAAAAAACTCGAAGACTGCTGTCACCGTGGACACAACCTTTGAAACGGTAAGGCCTCTTTCAGAGTGCGATCGCTGATCGCCGCGATGAGATGTTTTGAATACAGATCGACGTGCGACGCGATCTCAATCGATGCTTATGTTTATCATCCCATCGCGTCGCGCGGCGATCGAACTCTGAAAGAGGCCTGAGTTGTGTATTGCGTGTGGGACGGTGCGGCGCAAAGAGAAGAGAATGTTTTTTTTGCCGGATACGTCCGTTTGTTCTCGCCTTATTGACCGAAAATGCGAAATCCGTTTTCAGTCTACCGGCTTTTTTTGCGAGTGCATGAAAAAATTTGGAAAAAAAGTGCGCTGACGTAGCGCTGAAACGTCAGCTTTCCCGTTTTCTTTTAGTTTCTCTTTTCTATCCCCCATCAACTTTAGCACGATTATATTCGAGCTGGGATCACGTGGTGCCGGTACGGTTAAGATTTGTCCCAGCACGAATATCATCATGTCGCGTGCTGCAACAGCGGTTGTCCGCAATCGCGGGCCGGAATAAAGACAATATGTGTGGTAGAATTTTTGGATAGGGTCATATTGGATTCGCTTTTACTCGTTTCGAGACATTATTAGAACGAGCTCTAACCTCGGATCGTCCGTCTAGGCGCTTGCCATGTACTGAGTTGAAAACAAATACCAAAGTTAGGAGACAGAGATAGAGAAATGACGCACATGGAAACTAATGAAGAAGTCGTGAATACTGATTTGAAATATCGAGAAGCGGATCGATAATGAAGGAAATCGATAGATTTTGCGGTGAAAAGAAGGTCAGAGCAGCATTCAGAGTCGGCGGTTTGTGTGATCTGACTATGAGGGCTGAAGGATAAGGCAGCAATTGATTGTTGACTATTCGAAATACATACTATGTCTCCTAGGATTTCAATCACATTTGAAAAACTTTTTTAAAGTTAAACATCCGAAATTCTAAATGTTTCCAACATTATTCGCTTGAACACTGCGATGTTTTTGCAATGCCAGACCACCTCATGCATAATTGAGAACTAGAAAAAAGCGAAAGAGTGGAACACGACCGATTTGAAGGAGGTAATCGCCGCGAGAAACACATGTCGATAAAGAACATTCGATTCAAAACGTGACCTAAAGTGAGTTGTTGTGACGCGACCATCATTTGTCTCTCTCTCTTCCACAAATGTTGACTGAAATCTGGAAAAGTGGGAATCATGAAGACTCTCCTCAGTGGAGATCTGAACTGCATTCACAGATGGCAACTTTAGCTTTTGAGCATTCACTGAGACATCTGAACCTTCATCGGGGCTCAGATAGCGTGTTACGTCACGGTACTTCACAGAAACCTTGGTTCCAACTCTCGCTGGACTTCTCAAATGTTTCTTGAGTCATCCGCGGGAAATAAGACTTTCAGGGCCCAAAAGCTTGACCGGCTCGAGACTGTTCGGAAAATCAAAATCTGATTGAGCTCTCTCCAGCATCTTCCTTCCTTTCGAAGGGATTTTCCTCAGAGATCCTAGAATTCTTCAACCCCCAGTTTGCAAATGTCAACGAGGCATGTGATCCCAACTCCTTCAAACACGCGAAACACAAAAAGAGACCAGGGACCTCAACCCATCGAACGAATAACTTTCTTTAGAAATTCTGAATGATTTGCAATTGCAAGGCTCGGTTCTGTATCCTGGGTTGACAAAAAAGCGCAGTTGGGGGTTCAATCAAATGTAGAGTTCGCGTGATATCGTCCATCCCTGGATGAGGGATCGCCGCGACGCTGCTTGGCGGGAAAAATTGCGCGCGGGAAAACGAAGAGAGAATGGCTATTAATCAAACGATTTTGCGCCCCACTGCTGAGCGCGGCGATCTCTCTGTGAGAGACCAACGATAATTTTAGTCTGATGAATGGACGGGGCTGTGACGGTAGATCACCCCGCGCGGATCGAAACCTCATTCTCCGGTGAGGCCACCGACCCCGCACGGCCAGCCGCCTGTTCCATGCGTCAGACTAAAATGAAAACGGAAACCATACTTAAAAACAGTGAAATAGCAATTTTTCTCAGTTCCTCTACTTGAGTGTGGCCGGCTGTCAAGATCGACCTTCGGTGAGGTAATGCTTTTTAAGTTTTACCTTGAGCATCCCTTTCTATTTGAAAAAGCTTTAAACCCCACTTAAACATTTCTAAGACTAATTGGAATGCGCCACATTGGGTGAATAATCCGTCTATAGGAGTTCTGCTTCCTTCTTTGCTTGCGTGAATGCAATTTATGGATCAATTCAAATTTATTGCATTAAGACGCTTGTGAACTCCACATTTTAGATGGCGTTTCCTCGCTGACATTCGCATCCAAACCAAAGTTTTGTTCGACTGAAAACGAGAAAAGTTGATTAGCGCTCTTCAATCTGTGGTCACCTGTTGCTGAGATCTCCTCCTTTGTTTGCATCGCTAATGCTTCTTTAAAAACAGACTACTCAAAGATCATGAGGTTTCAACGCCCCACTTGCATTCATATTTCCATAGAGGTGAACAAAATAAGTGACGTCAAATTAGGTGAAATTCCGGAACTTGCGCATGGAGATAGACTACATGGAGGGCTGAAAAGTGCAAGCGTTAACAAAAACGCTATTGTTTTCAATGATGTATGGTACCTAAAGGTGACTTCTATTTTAGTAGATTACAAATAGAACAAGTGAGAATATTCGAGCAAGTGGCCAAAAATTTCAAATCTTCTCTTTTACACAGGCTTTCAAACGGAGGCGTGCAGGAGTCAACGGTGCAATGATAATACGTCTAACGGATCTGGTGTGTTTCCATTTTTGGAAGACATTTCAACTTTGCATCCACAGAGTGCTTGAATACACGGCTTTGGCGGAATTTTCGGGCGTGTTGGTCACGAATTCAACGTTTGTCTCTCGGCTTTCGGAATTTTCGGTAGGGTACAGCATATCATTAGGCGTGTACCGTCCAAAACCAATCTGAAGCTTACTCCGAACAAAGGAAAACTGAAGGCCTACAGATAAGTGACGGCCATATAAGCCTCGCGGCGAATTGTGGATAGACTCAGGGACTTTGACCTAAAAGTTTTGTCTGAGGTGATCAATAGAAAATACCATCACAAATTCGAAAATGGGAATCAGATTCGAGTTCAGCGACCCCTCCCTCCCAACAACCACCTGGGCGAAGTTGCATTAAAAACCTTATACGTTTCCCAACGAATAACGAACTGCAGCCGGTGTAAATTCTATTGAAAATCGTGAAGTAAACATCAGTAAATTTTATATATTCATATAATTACTACACTAGCAAATTCGTGTGGTAATATATTTAAGACGAAAAAAAAGAGAAAAAAGTCATATCATACGTAAGCAGTGAACAAATCATCAATATGGATCCAGATTAATACCCAACCATTTTTTGAAGGCTCCAATATCGATTAGCGGCACAGATCTTTTGAATAAGTCGAAGTAATCTCGCCCCGCCCTCACTTTAGACGAGTGAAATCTGCGATTGTGCTTGGCGCGAGGTAGAATGTATTTTGTTTCCCCTCCTCTATTGATAGACGTTCTCAACGTACAGAATTGCCGAAGGTGAGGACCACATGCACCAGTGAGGATTTTATGAAAAAGTATAAGATCGAACCTTCTCCTTCGACAGCAAAGAGCATCCAAGGAAAGGTTAGCGCTTCTCCCAGGGGCTGATGGTATTCTATCATAAAGAATTCCGAGAATCCTAGTCATAAGCTTGCGAGTAAAACTATTCTGAACCTTTTCAAGCACCTTAATTGATTTTGCCCTGTAAGGACAGTATACTGGAGTACCATATTCCAAAATTGGTCGTTCATAAGCTTTGTACGCCCGAAGCAAAAATGTCGAGTTTCTGGTTGTCAGCATCCTGAACATTTTGTACATCATCCGCGTTGCCTTAAAGTCAGTGTCCACGATAAAAACCATGTTCGATTTTTTGGTGGAGATCGGCAGCTGCGGGGCCTAGCGGAACACCAACGTTGAAAAAACTGAGAAAAATGAGCTAGGAACGGTCCCTTACGGCCCCAAAGTTGGACACCCATCAGCTCGTCACCCCCAGATGCACTTTCCACGCTCACCGACGTGAGCAAATGAATGCTCGAGATTGTGAGATGAGCGATGGCTTCCGATCAATAGCCCCGTTCTTCCCTTTATTCCCAACTTCTCTCTTTACTCAGGTCATCTCGCATACATCGGCTGCAAAATGCGGAAGTTACAAGCCTCGGACAACTCGTCCACCATGTTTCCTTAGCTCAATATTTGAGGGCTATAACTCCGTTCCCTGAAGGTCTTGTGCGATTTCAGAGATATCATTGGAATCAGCATTGGGCCGTTTTCAAGATAGGCAAAAAAACAGAGAAACGATTTTTTATCGTGAACACTGCCTTTACGCGATTTCATCACAGTGTTAGTCAAGATTAAGGTCACTGGTGATTAGGAATCCGAGATCTTTTTGGTCCTCGATCAAATTGATACGCGACTGCTGGATGAGGTAGGGAAACCTACTATTGCGGGAACCTAGATGCAAAACACAGGTTTTTCTCCATAAAGTTGAAGAGACCATGTCATGGACCACTCATTGGCTACATCGATTGCCTTCTGTAGGGGAGCGCAATCCTCAACGCTAGTTATCGGGTGGTAAATTTTGAAGTCATCGGCCAACGCGGAGCATTGAACCCCAGCGGAAACAATTACGTTATGTGACAAATTTTCACTTTTTTCTGTTACTGGGTTGAAATCGTTTTTCTAACCCGTTAGGTCTAGAACAGACAGGAAATCGCTGTTATCCCAGAAAAACATCGCTTTTGTGACTAGGACAATGAAATTTGGAAAATCGCGTGTTTATGCAAGACAGATTTTGTTCCTGACTTCTAAGTGTTATATTTCAATTGTTTATTTCTGATGTATGTGAAAAATGAATTGGTTAAGCACAAACTTTGCTTACACGACGACAGCACGAGGGAAACTCGTTTTTTTTTGTGAGAATAGAATTATTTTCATTCATTTTCGGCACTATGATGAGGCAAAAACAAAAAATGCACAAGGAATAAACGAACACAGCCGGAAACTACTCATCATGGTCCAGGAATGTGTAGATTTTCTAGATTTACGATTGTACTGTGAATCACTCTCTCAAAGATGCACCAAAATGTAGTCCCTCATCATGTTTCGTTATACTGTCCTTGGTAAAGACGTTGAAAGTTCAGTATATCTAGATGAAAGGGCTCGCCTTGCTCGTTTATTTTTTCAGGATGGGAATCAATTATATGGATTTTCAGAGAAATTCTGCATCCCATTTTGGCGTAATTCTCTATGAGAGTGCACCAACTCCACATAGATTTCAGCTTTGTGATCACCTAGGAAGCAGTGAACAATTGCAACGAAATTGCTCCAAGCCGTTCTCTCCGCCCTGTCCAACGGCTTTGCAAAATCCCCACATTTTATGATCCTTTTGATCTGTGGTCCGACGAATATACCAGCCCTGACCTTAGCCTCGGACAGAGTCGTTACAAAGGACAGTATAACGAAACATGATGAGGGACTGCATTTGGGTGCAACTTCGAGAGTGGGTTTCACAGTACAATCGTAAATCTAGGAAATCCACACAATTCTGAACCTTGTTGAGTGCTTTCCGAAAGTGTTTGCCTATTTCTTCTGCAGTTTTTTACCTGTTCATAATGCCGAAAATGAATAAAAAAATCTTTCTATTTTCTTAAAGAACGGGTTTTCTTCATGCTGTTGTAGTGTAAGCGAATTCTGTTCTCAATGAAGGCAGTTTTCCACATACTTTGGGCACAAGCAAATGAAATATAACACTTAGAAGCCAGGAACAAAAACCGTGTTACTACATAGTGCACAAGAATACCAAGAGGCCACAAAAAGAATAGTCTTACTTTTGATGCCCAAGAGATACTAACAATGTATAGTTTACCGCAATGCCAAAAGGTTATGGTGCGGTTGCGGTCACACACTAAAACTACGGTGAAAGACGCCAGATTTCGTTATCGATCGAGAGCACAGCTGATTTTCTGGGAGTTACAGGTTTTCTTTTTCTTGTTTGCTTCAGCATTATTTTTGTTTCTGATTCTTATAATCCTACTAACTATACGCTGCTTTGTGGTGTGGGTGACCGTCTGTGTGTGTGTGTGTGTGGGGGTGCGTGTGTGCGTGCGTGTGCGTGTGCGTGTGCGTGTGCGTGTGCGTGTGCGTGTGCGTGTGCGTGTGCGTGTGCGTGTGCGTGTGCGTGTGCGTGTGCGTGTGCGTGTGCGTGTGCGTGTGCGTGTGCGTGTGCGTGTGCGTGTGCGTGTGCGTGTGCGTGTGCGTGTGCGTGTGCGTGTGCGTGTGCGTGTGCGTGTGCGATGTGCGTGTCGCGTGTGCGTGTGCGTGTGCGTGTGCGTGTGCGTGTGCGTGTGCGTGTGCGTGTCGTGTCGTGTGCGTGTGCGTGTGCGTGTGCGTGTGCGTGTGCGTGTGCATGTGCGTGTGCATGTGCGTGTGCGTGTGCGTGTGCGTGTGCGTGTGCGTGTGCGTGTGCGTGTGCATGTGCGTGTGCATGTGCGTGTGCGTGTGCGTGTGCGTGTGCGTGGGTGTGTGCGTGTGCGTGTGCGTGTGCGTGTGCGTGTGCGCGTGTGCGTGTGTGCGTGTGCGTGTGCGTGTACGTGTGCGTGTGCGTGTGCGTGTGCGTGTGCGTGTGCGTGTGCGTGTGCGTGTGCGTGTGCGTGTGCGTGTGCGTGTGCGTGTGCGTGTGTGTGTGTGTGTGTGTGTGTGTGTGTGTGTGTGTGTGTGTGTGTGTGTGTGTGTGTGTGTGTGTGTGTGTGTGAGACTATGAACGGAGATTAGTCATCGCCACCCGTCAGTAACAATTGACACCCGGTTGTCACACACACACTGTCCACATGCAGCCTTAGTGATTAACCTACCGTCTCAATGAGAAACCATTCTACCCCATATATTAGGATTCATGTGTGCCTATTGCTTCAACTGTTCCTTTCTGCGATGAGTTCAAGAACTGAACATTAATTTAAACCGAAATGTTCACCAATCCATGGAGAAGTGTGTCATAACTTCCTCCGTAGATTCTCTTCTTTCGAATCTGTGTCAGACTGTAAAGGGTTATGCACTGCATTGCGGAATTTCCCTGCGTGAGCTTGATTGAGCACAGTGTAACTGATTTCCGTGAAAACATACAGTAGCGCGCAAATCCTTCTTCTGGAAAAGGGGCTTTTTGTGACATATTTTGCTGATACAACTCTGAGAAATATTGCCGCGACTCCGCCGCAACTCCTTCGGCTTGGCGCCTGCTGGAGGAGTAGCGGGGGAGATGCTGGGCAGAACAGCGGACTATTCTTCATTCATCGACTCGCGGTAGGGTCGCGGAAAAGTCCTGAGGGGGTCGCGGTAGATGTGCGAAACGCATGACACACGAAGAAGTCGCGGCAAAGCCGCGTAAGAGTTAAGTCGCTGGGTTGTGGCGGGACAGTCCGGGATCACGGTGGAGTCGCGGGGCAGTAGCGGAAGAGTCGCGGCAGTATTTCTCCAGAAAGCGCCTTATCGCCATATGTCGGTTCGAAGTTGAGGAAATGAATTTAAAGGTAGTTGTCGTGTTCCTCTCAGTGACGCAAATGTAGAGAGCCATTGCAGCTCCCGTATCCTGTTGGAAAATGTGTATTTCCTTCTAAAATTCATGTCGACAACAGATCAGAGCATGAAATATTTCTGCTATCATGATCGTCTGTCCAGTTCATAGTGAGGGATTATGTGGTGCAAATATTGCATTTCTCGATGCATTTCTTAAGTGTAACATATTATTTTCTAACACTATCGTATAGAGCTCAATGAAAGCGGTTCAGAATTCACTTCAAAATTGAAATCGGACCACTTTGAAGCAAGTTATGGCGATGCAGCGTTTTGTGAAAAAACAAAAAAAAACACCGCAAATGCTTTTTCTGCAAAAAATTGTGCGGTACTGTATGGGCCTAAAGGCTTCGTTCGCGCTGGAAACCACTTTCCATTTTTTTTTGGCTCAATTTCATGAATGAGGCCGATAGATCACACCGGTAAACTTTGGTGCGTCAAAAACGTAGGGTTATGAGATTGAAATGGGTTTAGGATGAGGATTCGCCACCAGTTCTCACCAGCCATCTAGCACTTATCATCCAAATTTGCACAGTAGAAGCTTTTTATTTTTTAGTGATTTTGGTAGAAGATAGGCAAAGAAATTTTCTCACCTAGAAAGTTTATAGGTGAAACCACTTCAAACGTTCAGAAAAACTCATTGCACTGGACACACCGAATTCGACGGAGGGTGGAAAGTCAACTTTTCAAAAAAGTTTTGAAACGCGTTAATCCAAATCAGGAGTTTTGGGGTTTCTTTGCTATTATGGCTTACCTCAAGAGTTTGCCTACTCGAAAACATAGAAAAATAAGACAATGTTTTTTTCGATGCCTTTAAGGCTGTTGAGCACAGCGAAGGCACCGCCCTGCAATTTTAATTAATCCATAGACCTAAAAGCACGTCCACAAGTACGCCGCGAAGCTTACGTTGGTGTGCACCTTGTATTCAATATACGCGTAATCAACCTACCTCAGCTTACTAAAATTTCATTGGGAATGGAAAAGTGTTTTGAAGGGGGTTGAGGCAGGGTTTGGGGCGTCGGTGCGTTTGATGATAGCGGGGCGAGAGCTGAAAAGGGGTTGGGTTAGCACTGAAAAATCGCTCCTCCGCCAATTCTACCTAAGAAGGTGCCGAGACCTCGCTGACACCCCATTTATGATCTCCCGCCCCCGCAGGGCAACATGAAATGCCCCCACGCCCTACCCCCTGCCCCAACCCCTTCTAAACCGCCGCGTACGTGCATGCCGCCCCAGGTCCCTGTACATCTACTCGAATAGCCCTCGGGGTTAGGGCAGCAAAATTTGAAACATTGATCTACCATTATCTCGAACGTTATTTCAAACATCAGGTTTATGGTAGGTATGGTCTATAGTACCCACATATTGTTAGCAAAGTTTGGAGCAATTTCGTTCCGACCACAGAAGCTTGAAGATACGAAAAGTGTGATTCCCGCATATCCTAGTAAAATAACTAGGAACACTCAAAACGCTTGACCAGTGTGGCTGTAAAATAGGTTACATTATAAAGGACTCATTTGTATGCAAGAAAGACCCACGTCTTGAAATATCAGATGTTTAATGGCGTGGGTGCTCAGTGTGGACAAAGCGGTCTCTTAAGTGCTAAATAGTGCTACGTACTGTCGTTCTCAGGGTCAGGACCGAACCACGGCTGTTTCATCATGCGACACGTGATAATCTTGCTGGGACCTTTTGATCCCGACATGATTTACTTTTCTCCCAGCACGATTATCACGTGCCGCATGCGATAGTTCGCAATTGCGGACCGGAATTAGAAAAAAACCTCCGCTTTATGCGCTGACATCGGCATTACCGCGTCTTTTTTCAAACAACAACGGTTCGTATCCAAGCAGGAAGTGTATATGTATATATCTAGTGAATGAACAACTTCCGAAGATAATTGGGCTTTTTTTCTGAAGAAAATTGTGGTCTTTGGTGGATAGCTAACAACGAATGATAGTGTTGGTTACTGCTTTGGTCACTTAATCGGTCTTCGTGCGTGTATGGGATTCTTGTTTTGCGAATTGGCATTGAACGAGAAGCAGGTCTCGGCTAGCCATCTTTAGCTTTGATTATGCAAGAGCAACCGGTTGTTACGATCCGGGATCTCGGCTTTAAAGGCCCTCGCCATTTTCCGTTCCTCACTTCACCTCGCTTCAATATGCTCCGTCATCTCCTTCTAATTACGGTCTCCATCGCCTTCGCCATCGCATTCCACCGTAAGCAATCCGATTTCGATTCTTGCGCAGTTTTTCGGTTTTTGTTTTTAATGATTTTATGCAGCCGTCGGAAATGTTAGATTTCATAATATTTTGAGTGGATTTGTTTCTTTCCCTTTTAATATTTGCGTATAGAATACAGTGCATATAAGGTTGTTTTTCGCTAGGAATGATATTAAGGAAGGAGGCTGTTCTCAATCACAGAACATATTTCCGGTACTGTGTGGAGTCGTTTTGAACCTACTGATACAATGAAGATTGAAATCATTGCAGAATATCGAGAGTTGAAATGTACCACCCCAACCAACACAATTCGAGGAGGACCCGACAGGTATAATTCCATCTCGGCTTTCACTTCTGCTTATTCAATCGCTAAAAATCAGTTGACCTGGAGAGTTTTGAGAGAAGAGCTCAGTACGGATTTTTCAGCAGTATCCATGACTGCAATGGTTTGGAATCAGGTCAATTCGAGAGTTGGTTTTTCTGAACTAGAGTTGTGTCCACTCAGAAAATTGACTTGGAACATGAGGCCTTTCTTTGGGCAACTTTTGTTACATTATTTGTACATACACGAGTGGAAACGGGAGAACTGGGTTGTAAACAGTGCTGAAGATTCCGAAAAAAAGTCTTCATCCTCATGCTGAGACAGCAGAGCTGATTTTTTCGCGCTCCTAAACGTAATCCCGGCCACATTTTGTTTGAAGGAAACTGTCCGCCCACGCGATAGGCTGCGTGGGCATCGCAAGAGCTTTTTCCGACGAGACCTCCACAAACACAGAACTCCTATTCGTCTTATATTCCTGTTCGTTGAATTTCAAGTCCGAAGAATACTTCCGCGACGGACGCGACAAGCACGCCGACCTCGTGTGCGGACAGCTACTTTGGACAGACTTTACCAACACACAGTGTATATGGGCGTCTAAAAGTGACAGAAGTACAGAAAAAGTCTGTGTTTTGAAGCTATTTATGTCGGCCCTGAAACTTGAAAGAAAAACGCATTTGCATTCTCTCTGCAAAATCTCAGTCAGTCTGCAATTCAGGGCTGAATGCCAGCTGACGCTCAAAGAGGAGGAGCTCGAGTCAGGACGACCAGTACCAAAGGTCTTGGATGCTGGAAGGTAAGCCCTCTCTTCTTCTGTATGTTGAGATGGAAGAGGATTGCTCCACAATTCTAGGAGGACCACGAGGGAGAAGAGAGGGAGTACTGTGATCTTGTCTGCCCTAAATCACATACTGTTTTCATTTCCTACATTGATCAGGGACACAGAGCCTGCTTCAGCTACATCACTTACCAGATCGAGAAGGTAAACCAGCTCCGACTGATCAATTTCGTTATAAGAAATAGTTACGGACATTGTTTAGCGTGCTGAGGAGCGATACTTGTGGCGCAGCGGCAAATGCCTCAACTCCACCGTCAACTACCGTATCGGATGCAAATTCGACGATCCATTCGATACCCAGTTCAAAACCGACAACGAAATTCTTGCTCACCTCAGAGCCCGCGCTCGACGTGCCTAACTGCCTCGATTCGTTTTTGGTAATTTGTGCAATCTCGAGCAATGCTGTGACATTAAATTATTGAAATCTCGAGTCGTTTCTGCAGACGTTTATTAGGCGTTCATTAGGGGTAGTAACGTGAATTTCTTCGAAGGGCAAGCCACTTCGATCTTGGTCTCAAATGAAATCTATCCAATATGGAAGAAACCTCCATTTTCCTCCCACGGCGATCCATGGACGTCTTGAAAGACAGAAGTACATAACATGATTTATTGCTCTTCGTAAATCAGACAATGGGGTGGACCGACGGCGGACAAGTTGGGTACCGACAGCGGGATGGGCGACGTTGGAACGCAATTTGCACGCGGTCGGCACGCAAATTAGCGCAGTCGATACACACTACCACGCGTTCAGTACGGAATGCCACGCGGTTAGTACGTATCGCCTCACGGTCGGTACGTCTTAACATGCGGTCGGCACGCATCGCCACGCGGTCGATACACACTGCCACGCGGTCGGTTCGCAGTGACACTCGATTAGTACGCATCGCAGCGCGGTCGATGCGTACTGCTACGCTGTCGGCACGGACGCTTTCCAAATAAAGAAGGCGGTCGGTACGCATACACGCGCGTTCGTAACGCTTTGCCCCGCTGTAGGTACGGCATCCAGTACGCGGTCGGCACAAATGTCCGGGCATAGGATTGGCCACAGTTAGCACGCATTCACGTGGTTGGCCCGGATTTCATTGCTCGGTCAGTACGAAACTTTTTCTAAAGACCTGACCGCTGCCAGCACGCATGCACGCTGCTGCAGGCATATGTTAGTTCCAACGAAATGACACCCTTTCGGAACGCATTATTACTCCAGATGCGGGGTTCGTGAAAAAGGTTTTTATCCTGAAAGTGAATATCTGGCTCAGTAAATTTGGAAACTATACTATGCAAATTGAAGGTTGGGGTCAGGAATGGGGTTTGGTGGTAATGCACAAACAAGTTGAAGCGGCCTAACACGGCGGGCTTTCCAACCGAAAATTTAATCAATGGAATCTACTATCGAAGAGACTCAATGCTATACTGAGGAGTAGACAAGAGAAATAACGTTTTGGATAGCTTTGGACCCAGACAGTGACTTTCGCTTCGCTAGCCGTTTCCAGCCTATGGCTTGTTTAGCTCAAAATTGAATTAACGTTCCTAAGAACAACTACATATATTTGGCGGTTGGAGGCCTGCCGCATTAGATCGTTTTACCTTGCTTTTCACTGAATTTCACTCATTTCACTCCAGTGTTGGCAGAAATATACATCTTCATGATGGAAACTGAGAAATCTTTCAATCACCGGCGCTTCTTCTGAGCAGCATTAATACGTGGATTTTTAATGGGAGCAATGTATACTTGCCCGCTCGTGCGTGCGTACCAACCGCTGTTACAAATCTCAAAAAACTTTCCGTAGAGAGGTATTTACTATATTTTCTCAGCTTGTGATGCACCATTCCTTGCTTATTTTACAACCATCGATATCCCGCTCTTGCATTTTCCTCCCTTTGCCTTCTTCCCTAGTTTCTCTATTCAAGGATTCAATGTATTCATCGTGTTGTAGAGGGTGACTACTTGTGTGTTTTATTCTCCAAATCCTCCATGAGATCGAATGTCCCTAATTGATTGTGATTCTACAACTTTTTCCAATCAATCACGTCAGCCTGTTGAAGCTGCTGAAAAGAAAGACATTTCAGTGTCTGCTTTGTTGCAAACATATTCAGATTTTTTCCCCACGAAAGATAAGCTCTGTTTGCAGAAGAAAAAAGAATTTTACTCGCGTACACGTGAACATTCTTTTTCATTATATTTTGAAAAACTCAGAGCATCAAATGTCCGAATACATATTATTACTAAACCAACTTGAAACACGACTAGGCCAAGAAAAGAACAAGATGGTGAAGAATGAAATAATATTAAGGAGAGCAAAACGATCGAGATCGAGAGAGAAATAGTAAGAGCCTTGTCAGTAAAACAAGAGGAGATCAGGAAAAATAAGGAAAGAAGAAAGAATGAACAAGAGAATCTAACTCGCCTACAACCACCCACATCCCTTGGTTGAATCTCTTCACTCGTGGGCGTGCTCTAAGCTTGCCAGGACACACACCGAGAATACAGTAATCACGCAATAACGAGAGTCGGTCTTGTCCATTCACACCTCAACTACAGTTGGAACCAGAGGGTGTCCAGAACTTTCGTTTCCCGGTTTCTGCCCATTTTTGAAGATTTTTCTGTTTTCTGTTCTACTCATCAATGGTGTGTAAGAATAGACAAAATTTGACAGAAAACAGTAAAAATACGTGAACCGCGGTTTGTGGCAAACTTACTCCAGAGACAAGTGGCCGGACTGATACTGTGCTTATCTGGGTCAAATTCCGGTCCGCAATTGCGTCTCGACACGCTTTGCGGCCGCCCGCGCTTAAGCCAATCGAGTTTTCAGCTCCAGAAGCCGACTCGATATGGCTTTTATGCACAGTTTTTCTTCACTTTTGTTCAGCTTCCAGTTTCTAAAATCCACCTAGAGTCAACAGATCGGCAGCTAGGCGCATGGAAACTCTTCCGACTCAGGAAGCGCTTGTATGGCCGCGAAGCGTGACTACAAACCGCCAATTCGGACGGACGGAATTTGACCCAGATAAGCACAGTATACGGTGAACTTTTGAGTTTGAAAACCTCATCCGCGTTCTCTGTTGCGTTCCCTATGGTGAGCCCGTCGCTATGGTGGTTACCCGAGCGGAGTCGCTGGCTGTGGTTACTCCGAGCGGAGGCGCTGCTGTTCGCTCGACACGGCAGGTTTCAATCTTCGCCCAGGGTCAGCCAGATCTACACATTACAGAAGTCTTCGAATTGGTACTTAATTGATCTGAGAAAGAAGAAGGATCTGACTTAGATGGTAAAACTTTTGCCCCAACTGTGCCATTCACGCATATTCTAAGTTTGTGTTTTACCTCTTTCATGCACAGGATGACTCAAATTTGAATAAAATGAAGCGCATTAGAAACTGATGATGGGGCGATGTAGTTGTTGGAAACTGTCACAGATTTATGGAGCGAACCGCCATGATGGGTGAAGAGAGGTGCCTTAGGACATTTATACTCACGCGGCACACCCGCGTGGTACGCTCGCGACTCGAGGGCGTTGAGGGTAAAGCAGTGTTCAACCCGGAATTTATATCGAAATTATTGTCAGAATATATGTACGCTGGGGAGGCAAGTCTGCTTCGACCAACAACAAATCTATGTTCTCTCTGCACATATTGAGAAGCTTCTAATCAAGTAATCGAGTGTTATTTTCTCCAGAAAAAGAGAGGTCAGAGGGACATTTTGTACTCATAATCTGCTCTCTCTCAGGAAGTCTATATTTCTCCATCCCTGGCAACTGTTGGCTTCGGATATTCTGCAAAAAACCATTTTTATCACGGAAAAATGTGTAAAAACTTTAATGTTGTCCAAAAATCCAGAAGTACTGTAAAGGTGAACACTATTTGTTGGCTCTCCTGAAAAATTCTGTTTTCTGCCCATTTATGCCGATTTTGTCTGTTGCCCGTTTTCTGTCAGCCTGAATTTTTTGTTTCTGCGCTCAAAAAAAAAAAGAAATTTCCCGCACTTCAAGGAAAACTGCAGTTCTAGAGCCCGAGTCAGCGTCGGAATAGGCTCGACCGGGCAAAAGTCTTGCCCACGATATCGTCTTGACAGCTATATAAATAAATGAATGCATAAATAAATGAAATAAATAAATAAAAAAATAAATAAGCTAAAATAATATATATAAATAAATAGATATAAATAAATGAATAAATAAATAAAAAAAAAATAAATAAGTAAAAAATAATAAATAAATAAATAAATAAATAAATAAATAAATAAATAAATAAATAAATAAATAAATAAATAAATAATAAAAAAATAAATAAATAAATCAACAAATAAATCAATAAATAAATAAATAAATAAATCAATAAATAAATAAACTATTAATTGAATAAGTAAATAGATAAATAAATAAATAGAAAGGTAAAACGATACAAAGTATCCACAGCAAACAGAAAGATGAAAGAAGAGGAGAAAAGAAAAATTTTTGCAGTTGTGAAGAGCGAAAAGAGAATGGAGAAGAAAAGGAAGAAGAGCGGAGTAGTAGAGAAAAGAAATATGTATGTTAAGGAATGCCCCGGCAATTTGAATAAAATCCTAGTTTTAAGCTGACTTCCTGGTGCACGCTGGTGGAGTCAGGGGGTGGGAGTCGATGAGGTGAGGGTCATTAGCGTGGCCCGATGGACGAGGTGATCAAGGAGGGTTATAGAATTTGGGGTGACGAAGAACCTGAGATCTGTGCGTTACCGCTTCATGATTTCTCCCAAAACTTCCTATTAGTAGCGAATATCCACTCTCTAGCATATGTCAGCATATGGAAATTCTGAAGAAGATTTTCCTCATGAGCACAAAAAATTACGTGATGCACAGATAACTAAAAACTGGCATTGATAATATCTAATTGACCGCGCGATTCATTGCTTTACGACTGTATGACGAAGTACTTAAGAGGAATTTTAGTTGTAACAGTATGCAGAAGTTTTTTCATGGCTACATATGGCCCTACAAAGCTTGATAGGGTTCCTATAAAAACCAAGCAACTACCGAAGTAAGGACACATTGCTCCTGTTTTCTCGCTCAAACATTATTCAAAGACAGTGTTGATTTATCAAAGCATTCGCACAGACAATCGCCGCATTTAATGCACGTCGAATATGCCCCTTGCAACTCGGAGACAAGGCGGTTTCGAGCACAGTCAAGGAACGATGCTGCTAGGAGAGCACGATGCTTCTGTTGTGTCTCAATTTTCAGCACGTGCCCGAACAAATAACTTTTCAATTTGCACATGATATGCGTTTAACTCGATGATGAAACTATTTTTCAAAAAAGGGAAGCATAAGATGCACTCTTCAGACGGGACTCAGAAGTCGGTTACATTATCTAAGTTTGCGGTACTTAGCTCAGCTTAGCCGGTGGAGGAAGACCTCGTTCTGCAACTGCTGGTGGCCCATATGGTGCTCGGACAGCTGGCCGGAAGTTGCAAGAATCGGTGTGCCCGGCCGCGTCGCGTGTCGGTGTGCTGCTACGACAGCTCCGATCCTATCTGACTGCTTATGCTCCCGTGATCAGATTTTGAAGCACGTGTTTATGCCACCCAAATTTCGCAGCACGTGCTGCTGTTTTGGAGCACGTGCCATGCTATATGAAACCTTTCAATGGGTGTGGTCACTCGAGTTGAATGCATATTCGACACCTGTGTGTAAGGTTTGACCTACATTATAGCAAAAAAGTCCAGCCAAGAGCCCTGTAAAAGAAAAACACACAAATACACTTAGAACCGGCCATCCAGTAGGATCACTACGCCAGTTCATGTTGTTGTTCCTTCCTCGAGTAACGGAGCTTTTTCACAGTACTGACTATTTTGAAGAAACGAGTTCTAGGCTTAGGATAGATGAAGCCAGACGTGTGTGAGCAAAGTTGTGAATTAGATAACTGTTATAGTCAAGGAATTTGCCCCATTTCAAGAGAGGAGTTCTCGTCGGATTCTCCGCTTTGAAGACGCAGTTGTCAAGAAGACCAACCCATCAGACTCTCTACCCAGAACCAAAAAAGTCAAAACTTTTTAAAGGGAAGTCCTGCCTCTGATGAAGCGGTAGACAGAAATGCGCAGAAGGTCGAGATTTCGTTGTTTTATCAAGCACGCGTGCACATGCGTATGTACCACATTCACGAGTTCACTTGCGTACCAGAACGCGGTCGATTGCATACTGAACGCGCACACTTGAAGAGTACAGGTCGCGCAAGACTGACAAACCGAGCCTCACCCCACCAATTCGCCTCCGTAACGAACGCGGACAATTGCGTACTGAACGCGAGCACTTGTGCACTTGCCGCGAAGACTGAATAACCGATCTCAACGACCACTTTGCTGCGTCCTGAACGCGGGCGGTTACGGCGTATCCGAACACGACCACTTGCAGCACTGACTGTCTGCGCTCACGTACCGACCGCAGCGAAAAGTTATATTCCGTACTGACCGCGCGCGCAAGAAGAATGCGCGCGGTCAGCTACGCCTCTGTGGAATTCCGCGAGCAGGTTGGTACGCAGCCAGGCGTATCGACCGCGTGCACCTATTTCGTTTGCGTACACAAATGCGCGCGTTTCGGCACGAAATGAATTTCTTGTCCGCAGTCAGCACGATAGTGGCACGCGGTCGGTGCGAAACGCGATTTTTCGACCCGCGGTCGGATCCACCCCATTGTCTGAGAATGTAGTTGCAGACTGGAACTATGACTTCGATGTTACCCTCGCTTTCCCTCTTGATTCGGACCTATGAGTTTTTAATTCCAAAGATCTTTGCTTTCAAAACAGTTAAACGACGAATGGGAGATAATGCATCCTCTTGTAATACGATAGGTTACTTCCTAGTATCCTTCCATACTTCTCTTTCGAAGAAGAAGAAGAGTAGCCCCATATTCGCCGTAAATGATGTGGTGCCCCATATGCATACAATTCGATCACTGGCTGTGAGCGCTCTCACCAGCACAGCGCTGTGGTTGGATGCTCTGCTGGGCGAGTCCTCCTGTTGTGTCCGAATTAAATAAGAACAAATATGCGCGTATGGTCTTTACTTTCAGAGAGAGTTTAGTCTGAGTGAAAAAGCTGATAGTCGTTCGCGATGAAACCTTGCAGACCGATGGTATCGCGAACGCCAGCACTTTGGTCCGCCCCAAAGCGATCACGTCTGCCGTCCGTTAGATAGACCAGATATGGTGAAAGTCCCACACAATACGCATTCAACTCACAAGGAACTCATTATTAATCAAGCTGGCCATTCCAAATGAAATATACTTTTCGAAAATCATTTCTAGACGTAGAGTCCGATTTTTCACTTTGCGGCTGCCTAGAATTACTCTTAAAAAGTTATAGGTATTTTCCCGTGATTTTCGTAACTATTGTTTCCCTCCAAAACGCTCAGTAATCTCTCGAAAATCTTGGAAACGGACCTCATAATCGTGTTAAGCGCATGAAAAATTCTCCCCTTAGCAAAAGTTTGGGGAGAGAGCTCATTTCCCGTACTTTGCACAGAGTGATAAGCGTTTTCCACATCTACGGTTTTTCGGTTGAGGCTTTATTGTATGTCAATAAGGGTGTTCAGAAAGTGATTAAGAACAAATATTCCAGCTTTCGCATCAAAAATTCTCTCAGGTGGGTTTTTAGGGGCACTGATCACGAATCTAAGGTTTATTTGCTTGATTTTTCAAAGAGTTTTCTATCAAAGTCGTTCAAAGCTTCCATCGGAGAAGAGAAAATTCAAGGAGCTAAACGCAACTCTTGATGGAGTGCTACGATAGATGTGGCTCAAATTGTTTTTTTTTTTGGCTTATTTGGAATGCTCAGCACGCGAATCTGGATTCAGTTTATCGAATTTCGACAGATTACAGTAGATTACGGTGGGTATGCGGTAGTTTGGTCATAGTCTCAGGTTTTCTCAAAATTTCTAAGCGGAGTGTTGTTTGGGCTCATAAATACAAATCCGATGTCCTTTTGTTGAGTTTCAAATCATTAATTAAGGTAGGTTTCGCTCCTTAAATGGCATGATAGCTACCGTAGCCTACACAGTAAACGTCAGAATTTGGACAAGTGGACCTCAGATTCGTGTTTGAGCACTCTAGATTACCCCTACACTTGAACGTTTTGAGTACCGAATCCGAGAAATTTTCTTTGGAAACACCCTAAAGAATTAACTGATAGCGCTTTATACTTCGGCGACTCGAAAAATTTTCCGAATAATCGGGTTTTGACTAACTCGATGTCGACTGTTTGAGTCGATACCAAGACTCGATGACTCGACTTGACGCATAAGTAAAATCGCCACCCAATCTTTTCCGCAAAGCTTCAAAAAGCTTCATAACTTCTTTCAGGAAATCAGCAAAGGCAGCTGCAGAAGGACACACTTGGACTCTACATTTCAAAACTGGTTCTTGAAAAGTAAACTTGATTTGGAATGGTCCAGTTTGACCAAAAAAGAGTTCCTTTGTTAGATCGTTTTACGCTTTTCGCGAATACGGAACATTGTGCATATTCTCTGTCACATGCTCGACGATGATAACAGTGCTCAATGGCGGACAATCGGTACGTGCAAGGCGACTCTCCTTTGATAGAAAGCTCAGTTGGCGCTAGAACCTGGAAGAAATTCCGCCAATAACCGTCGTCGCCGACTTGCGAGAAGGGACGTTTCGTTGCAGACCATGGCAAGGTCCCCGATGCCGCCTTTGCGGCAGGGCTGACTTCCTAACTGTACACATAAACATCCACAAATGTCGCATCAGCGTGAACGTGCTCCTGCTAAAAATTTTAAAGCGAAAGGTGCCGGATAACGATTTCATGCTCCCTGCAGTGGAGCATTTCCATTCAGGTGTTTTCTCCCGAGTTGAAGTGTGTATATACCCACGCATTGATTGTAGGGTGGGTGTTAGAAGTTTCACCGAAGCGTTTAAATTGCTCTCATACCGTGGAACAATGACGGCGTCTTCCTTTTTCAAGCAGTCTCCACAAACGACTTCTTTTTATTTGCAGCTTAAATCTCAATTAAGCTTAGCTGTTACTTCGTCCTTAGTGGGCTGCGTAACTATTTCCTCTGTGAGTTCCGTAGAAGAACGTTGGGTTTCCATTATGATGACAAACTTGATTTCGCTAAGCACTCAAAGGCCCAGTGTACAGAAGGCTAAGGAAATTGCGGAACGTTTCACATTTTCAGAGAGGTCTTTGCAGCAGGAATAAGTCCGTTCTCCTTCAAGCACACAAAACCTATGTTATAAGCTCGATTGAAGAAGCCAATATTACTGTGTTCAATCCTTAATTGAAGAGAAACATTCATGCCATTGGAAAAAGTCGAAACAATTTTACACGTGAGCTTCTCGCATGTGTAGATGGATTTTGTACGCAAGAATACCAATAGGCCACAAAGGAATAGTCTTACTACCTATTGGTACTTGCCCAAGAGACATTAAAAATGTAAATTCGTTTTCTAAGAAGCTCTAGACACTTACGTTGTAAGTGGAAAAGAGTCCTGACGTTTTCTTCTTTGTCTAAAAGAGCGATTTCACGACATATTCGAAGATTGAGTGTACGAAAAATTGAATAAGTGACAAGATCCAAGGAAACAATTCAAAGTAGCGTCTAACATCCTTGACAACAGTCCGAACACTTCACCCATTCAGAGCTCTTTCCTCTTAAAAGGAGAGGTATTTAGAATGGTGAACGCATCTGCGAAAACGACAGTATCGCTTGGTATCTCTTTTGCGAAACCGATAGTAAAAAAAAAAATGTGCAGTATCCCACCCCGAGCTGCAGGCTCCGAACAAGTTATGAGTATTTTCCAAGGCCTCTGCGAAAAGGCAACGACACCTACCAATCAGGCATTTTTGGGAGTTCCAAAATTTTTCTCGAATTGACCCAAAAACTTGCATGAAAGGAATAATCTAGGGTGAGTGAACACGAATCTGGATTCCAGTTGTTAGAAATTTTCAGGTTTAACTTGTAGGTTACGGTGAGCTACAATGTCATTTAGAGGGTAAAACCCAGCTTAGTAATCTGAAATTCAACAAACGGATGTTAAAGCAGTATTTTCCACCCCGAATAACCCCCGTTTACAAATTTTGAGTAAAATCTGAGATTTTGACCAAAACAACAACCGTATACCCACCGTAATGTACCTAATCTGCAAAAAATCGATAAAACGGACTCCAGATTCGATGGTTTAGCACTCCAAATAAAATAACCCTTCAGAGATTGACTTCGAGATACATCTATCGTAGAAATCTGGGAATGTCCCGGAAGTGGCGTTTTCCTCGAAATTCTCGCCCGATGGGAGGTTTGAACGAATCAAGTCAGGAAACTTTGAAAAAACCGGCAAGTAGACCCCAGATTTCGTGATCAGTGCCTCAAACCACCGTCGGAAGGGCTTTAAGTCGAATCTGGAACATTTTTTCTAAAAAACGCTTCCAAAGCTCTCTAATCGGCATAAATAAACGACCAACCAAGAAAATCCAATACACGTCAAATTGCTGTCAGTCTGGACAAAGTATGGAAAATGTGCCTTCACCCAAAACCTTGCTTAACAGGGGCAATTTTGGGCGCTGAACACGTTTATGAGGTCCGTTTCTGATTTTCTGAAGACCAATGCGCGCTTTATAAGGTACAAAAACACAAAAAGCGGACCTGTTCAAGCTTGTACTTCTTGGAACCTGCGAAGCTCTGGGCGCGATACTGCGCAGTTTTACTATTGAGCCACAAAAGATACTAACGATGCACTAGTCGTTTTGGCAGATGCGTTTACCACTCTGAACACTTCCACTTGTTAGAATCAATTGGTGTGCCATAGACTGCACATGAAGATTTCAGTTCAATTCATTTCCTACATTCTCTTAGGTTTCGACCCAATAAAAAAAACCGCGCCATAGACTTCGGCAAATCATCTATGTAGTATATATCACCCATCAGCTTGAGACATTCGAACATCCGCAGGAGCGCTGTGGACGCTTCTTTTCCGACGCTAAAAACTCTGCTGCACAAAGACACAAAATAGGCGTGGGCAGACTTCCGAACTTGTTTGAACAGCTATTTGATGAATTTCTCTCTGAAAACATGAATGTTCTTTATTCAAGGCTTCTTCGGTAAACTTGCTCGGAAGCCTTGAGAAATAGGAAAAGCGGTTTCATTTCGCGTAAGCTGTTTTTGGAGCAAGCGAAATTTAATGGAGGAATCAGTTTATTTTTGCCACATAACTTGTGACTTAGCATCTTCTTCAGAACACTAGCTTTTTTATAGCGATAGGCTGACCGCGTATGGCAGCCTTGCAATTGTTGCTGCGGTATGCGCTGCTACAACTGCCTTGTTCTCCCTATTTTTCTTTTTACTGTTGAAGTAGCAACAACTGCTTGGTATGCATTCCAGGTGGATTTATTGGAGCAGTGATGTTTCCAACATAAAACTAAAAAGCTATTTATTGTAGGTTCCCAGCATAATGCGACCCTAATACATACATTAGCAAGTAAGGGAGAAAATGCTACTGAAGAGACAATCAAGATTCATTTATTCTCATTTGCATACACTCCTGATAGAGTTCAATTGGCTTAGTTTCCCTCTCAACATCAAACCCATTTGTGGTTCCATTTGGCAGTTGTTGTGGTTATTTGGAGACGCGAAACCCACTCAAACGAAAGAAGTCCAATCATTGGGAGTAAGCCATGGGGCATAAGATTAACAACATCCCACTTGATAAATCGTGGCCAATTCTATGTCTGACGATCCCCTCGAGATCTACTGATGACCAGTTTTTATGTGCCCAAAGGAGTCCCCACTTTGGCAGAATCCACAAGAAATTTCACCGGCTCCCTTCATTCTTATATCTTTTTCCACAGGACCTAAGCTCAGCTTTCCATTAGCATAGACACATGCCAATAAGTTTTGTCTCAAAGAGGGAAACTTATACATATTTAGTGTTGTGCGAGTTGTAGGCAGAATGAAGCGCACCTTGCAAGGATGATTTTGCTAAGGGTAGTAATAACTGTGAGTGGATTCTTCTGAAGGAAGTCTCAATGAGTTGTGAAAGATGTTGTAAGCAAGAATTTAGAAGCAGGGAACTCTTCGCGGCCAGCCCAGGCCTGTGTAGCCTATGCGGAGCCTAGTCAGTAGTGTGAAATCCGTGTGCTGGAGCAAGTGGTACTGCAACGAATATCGAGCCACAACAAATTGATTCGATTCCCTTCGTGCTAACGTTTTTTGCAAGTTATAGAACTTTCCCATTTGGCCTAAAATCACATCGTGATTTTCATTTGAAGCATTGCACTGCGCAGTGTGACTGTCAGGGACATTGGTCAAAAATGTATGAGTTTGAACATAGCTTTTCACAACAGATACAGTACCGAGCAGATTGTTGAGCAAAAACGGCGTCCATGGCCGTTTTCGGAGCGCTCAAAGCGTCGATAAAAGCTCACTTAAAAAGACAAACTGAAATTTGAAGGAAATTATCGTGTTCCTCAGTGAAGCCATTGCAATGATATGTGAGAAAAACTCATTCAAAAAATTTTGTCGAAAAATGTGTATTCCCTTCTAGATTTTCCATCGGCCACAGGACATTCTGTCATCATGGGCGCCGTCTGAGTCAGTTCATTACGAGAGATTTTTGAGATGAAATTATGCAAGCTCCCATAACTTTGCTGGAAGTTGAAAATTTTTATTTTGTTACTTGTTTATGACTCGTTGAAAACTCGTTTCCAACTTCAAAGTTTAAATCGGACAGCTCTGAAGCATTTTATCACTATGCGCTCTCTGCGCGCAAAATACGTCACAAAACGCCGTTTCTGCAGAGTACGTTTCCGGTACTGTACTTTTGTTGCTAACTTGGAAAAATCGCTTATCGCTCCAGCCGCGAAGCGGCTGGAGAGGTTTGGTTTTTTCCGCTTAGGAATTACAGCTCATTCTGTGAATTTTATCACTCTATGCCCTCTCTTCCAAAAATTTCTTCAAACACCTTCGGAAGCCTTACGATTCTGTCAACAGGGTGAGCGGAGTTCCGCGTTTCGCATCCCAGAAATTCGCAGTTTCGCGCGTTTTCGGCATTTCGCGTTCCGCATTTCGAGAAACAGCAGAAAGCTTGCTGAGGAATGCGAAAATATCCAGATCATCTGAGAGGAAGAAAACATTGGATGACTTCTAAAATTTTCAGCGTTTTCGCGTTCCGAAAACCGTATTTCCGCGCATTTTCAGGCGTTTCGCGCCCGATTCCCGGAACACGAGAAAAAATTTCTGATTCAAAACTCAGAAACCGATTTCCAAATTTGCATATTTTTGTTCCGCTCATCCCCTGCTCTCCACTAACTATTTTCTTCCCTACTCTTGGTAACCTACCGTAATCGTCCGAAAAAATCAAAAAAAAGGGACCTATGTTTTAAACCTCACTAGAGCTTATTCCCTGCAGAGAATTTTTTGGTATTCCGCAGGGCCCCATGGGGCTCAATTTCCATTCTCTTTTCTGGAGGTCCTATTTTTTTGCTCTCAAACTCTGTGCATTGGGTAATTTGGTGCCATAAACCCGTATACGAAGTCCGTTTTGAGTTTTCGGATGCTTGAGGTTAAGCCAGAGGTAGGTATGTGGAACGCCAATTCTCCTGTGACCTATATGGCGTTGACCATATAACTTCTTGGGATACAGGTCTGGGCGATGCATGCTTACAAATTTTGACAGCTCTTTGAACAACTTCTGCTTTCCCAAATTATCGTTTCTCCTCAGTACTACTTTATGGTAGAGAAATACAGTCTTTTTTCATAGTAGCAAAAATATGTGAGGGGTCAAGGAATACCTAACATTCGAATTCCTGCGCCGTACTCAGCATGCATACTATATATAGAGCGCTGGGAGTAGAAGCTTGCTTTGGATATCGCTCTACTCCCCAGCGCTCTATATATACCAGGTTGTCTAATAATTCTTGTCCGAAAATTTCACCATTTTTATTTTTCAACTTTATTGGAAAACAAGTCTAATCCAACAATATAATCACCACGGTTATCCACAACAGTGGCCCATCGATTGTGCAGGTCGCCGATGCCTTCGCCCAGAACTCCGGGGCTGCGACTCCGAAGAAGATCCGCGATGTCGGATTTGAGGTTGTCGTAGTTGGTAGAGATTTTCTTCCGGCCAAATGGTGACTTCAGCGGGCGGAACAAGTGGTAGTCGGAAGGGCGAGGTCCGGGGAATACGGCGGATGGGTAACCGTCTCCCAGCCGAGCGTCGCCAGACTTCTGCTGGGTCTCCTTCGCCACGTGGGGGCGCGCGTTGTCGATGCAGCAGGTCGGACCGAGGCCTGTCGGGAACGGTTTTTTTTCGGATGGCGGCGGCTGGTTTCTCGAGTTGATCCGGTTTAGATGGAGGCGGTGACCGTCACACTGCCTTGCAGGAGCAGCTCGAAGTACAAACATGCAGCCTTGGTGTCCCATCAGCAGCAGACGCATGATCTTCGGACAAGAATTATTTGACAACCTGGTACATATAGGAAAGCGGGGAGTAGGCGATATCCACCATGTTAATAGAACTGCCATTCCGACGAATGCCTACCAGAAAATATCAAATCTGAATATATATTCACAGAAGGGTTGCAGACGAATTTTAGCCACATGCATTTTCATATGTTCTTTTTGGTTAGCTTTGCATTTTGTGCAAAGATAATGGTGTTCCGTACCTGGTCGGCTTACCAAGCAATTTTATTTTTTATTATTTTGATGTTTTCAGTTTTAAAGTCGAGTGTTCACAATGATGATCGTTCTGGAATTTTCCACTCAAAAAGAATGCGTTGGTCTGCAAAGTGTTACCAAAATGCTGAATAAACGGCTTGGAACGCACTAAAACGTCATATTTCAGTGATATCAGTCTCAGGCCTGGACTTGTTGTCTTGGATTAGATGAACATGTTCATGGTGGTTGTCACCGGTAAAAAATGGGCTTGAAGAAAAACAGAGGAATATTTTAGCAAAACAGACATTAGTTGAGATCCGAAAAGAAAAAACAGAGCAACAGAGAGTCGCGAATTTCCAAAAGACGATGTTTACAGAAGAATTTCATTGTCTCCTTCGTCATTTTTGTTTTACACCCTGGGGCCAAACAGTCGATTGTAGCAATTAATCTCCAGAATCGAAGATTATCGTGAACACTGTCTTTAGGAGTGTTTGTATTTATTCAATGTTTCTGTTTTATGCGACTGGATTAATTTGCTCTGATTTCGAGTTGGTGCAGTATGTGCACGCACGTCTTCGTGCACCAATAAAGAAACAAATAAACTTTACTTCCTAGTAGCCATGGCATCCTCGCAAAGTTCTTCATTTCTGCTAAACTCATACAGCGCCAGAATAATTTCTCTTGCCAGAACAAAAGACTTGTATTGATTTTTCATGAGGTCATTCAGAAGGTATTCAATTTGTTTCATTTGATGGGAATTACAATAGAGTGAATGACTCAGGAAACTTGCGTCACGCATATTACGCGGTGCATCAGGTTGGATCAAGGCCTCAAGAGGCCTCAATAATAAGCAGAGAATGTGGACGAAGCTCGTTGAACAGATTTCTTCGATGAATTCACGTCGAATCGAGGTTCTCTGTTTTGCAACTGCAACATTTTTTCCTTTTAGTAGTGTACGTTGAAAGAATGTCGGATTTGAGTAATTTGCATAGAACGTTAGCCACATCCGTTGTCTGTGCACTTCTGTGTTCGCTAAAATTAGAGGTACTGAGGCATTCAAGCCCCTGGATATTCGAGATGGATGAAGTATTTTTCTAACGCATTCTTATCACCTATGCACCTGAGGCGGCTTCAACACGAGTAAATCGTGTACATATTCAGGTCACTTCTTCTATACTCCCTCTATTTGGAGCATCAAAGTGAAGAGGAGCAGAAAGAAGGGCAGAATGAGCCGCCCCTACTCTGATTTCCGAACGACGTCAGGTTGCGACGCGAATCTCATAATCGTGAGTGGAATTCTCCTCGATCTTGACGCGGCTCAGTGTCTGCCGTGGACCACAGTAGCCCACCTCTCCCCGTCCTTCCTAGTCTGGGAAGATAAATTCTCTGGCACTCACATATGATTCCTAACTGGGGTCCAACACAACCAGATCACCACTAAAGAAGTGTTAGAAATCAGCTTAAGGAGGAATTGAACTTCTCGATGTTCTTTTTTGCTAATCTAGCTTGAGTTTTCAGAGCTTTCCTCCACTTATTGCGGAAATGGTTTCTTTTGTTCGTAGAGCACACTTGTAGAATACTACTGCGTTTTTCCCATCACTTTCGCTTCGCTCTCCATCCCAACAAAAATGTGGAGGAGTGAAGCAACACTCAAAGGCAGGGTTCTCGATAGAATCGGTTGCTGTGCTATCCTCATGGAAGGATAGATGTGGCCATCACAAAAGTGAAGATAAGTAAAAAGATTGAAGAAAAAAACGCTCCAGGAACAAGTTATTGCTTAGTGTCCTCCGCCCCCAACCTATAGAGAAGATTTCTATAAATGCATGTTTTGTCAACTTTTTATTTTGCTACTAAATTAATTTCTAGAGCATTTCTGAAGACTACTAACTACTATAAGAGAAAAATAATAGGCGGATAAACAAGCATTAATGAAAGTCGCGTTAATTAAAGGGCCGACCGATTCACCGGTAATTAGCCGTTATACCTTGTTTTCAACTTTTTTTCGTGCGAGTTTCCGTTTTTCCTTTTTCACTTTTGTGAGGACCAAAACTACATTCTCATGAAGAAACTCGAAAATCGCTTTATCGCGAACCCTGTAATAAGAACACTAGACTCTTCATTCTAGTCTTCTTGAACTTTTTGAAACTTCCAACACTTGTTCTTCCTCGCGTTTAGAAAGAAAACCGTTGTAATGATTTTTGTCTTCTCCTCCAACTTGTTACTTCAATCTTCTTTATGTTCTATTATCATCTCTCTATATTTAGAGGCATTATTGGCACCTACGTGAAATAAGAATACGATCACCAAGCCATATGACACTCAAGCCAGGGGTACTACCCGGTAGTGAAATACAGTTGTTGAGAAGGTTCTTTCAATCAGAAAATGAAGAATTAATATGCCATTGCATGGTAGCCGGAACAGTTTTCTAGTGGAAAGGCATGCAACCTCCACAAGCTGTGTTGACTGGCAAAGGAGCAGGGGTGTATGGTTTTCGTTTTCATTTTAGTCTGACGCATGGACCAGGCGGCTGGCCGTGCGGGGTTGGCGGCCTCACTGGAGAATGGGGTTTCGATTCGCGCTGGTTGATCTACCGTCGCAGCCCCGTTCATTCATCAGACTAAAGTGATTGCGCGTACTCTACATATGGTGAGAGGTTTCCGCGAATTTCTCTTTATTGTTTCTAAGGTGTAACTATTACTAAGAATGGACTGATGCACGCAATTTCTGCGGACTACCAGCTTCACAATATGCCTCAGTTTTTTTTCGCTAACTTGACGCAAAACCCCTAAAGGTACCGCCGAAATGAGGAAATGTTGTATATGATTCTACAAGGAACTGTAATCCTGTGCTAGTTGGAAATCATGCATCTCCAGAACTAAGAGGTACCCTCGCGCCATGTTTCCGTACACTATATAATCCCCTAGGCTAGTAGAGTTTCAATTCCAGAACAGTAACAAGTGAGCGCTGGGAATATGTTTACCAGTGGCACCCATGTAGAAAAACTCTGTCATCAAGCTTCAAAATTCAGACAAATTTTAGTAAAAAAAAAATGAGCAGGCTCATACTGATATTATCCGGTCGTCATTGGACCACACTTCACTTCAATTTATTTTGTGGTATTTATTCTTGACTACTGCCATTCACTACACCGAAGATTCCGTTTTGGAGCTAAAGAAACTCCCCGCGGACTGAATTTGTCGTAGAAAGCTTTCTTTGAAAAGTCGCAATTGAATCATAGAAGACAACAATGCAGGCAGGTCTAGAGGGTTTTTCTGAGCGCGTGGATTTTCTGCACCGTAAAATCCGAAAAAAGAAGTGCTAGTGATGGACAGAACTTGCAGAAAAAGTTTTCTCTCAAAATAATCTTCTTGTTTGATTGCGTTCAAACCTGAACGTTTTGTATTCCCCAAGCAGTTTTCTTTCCTATGCACCTCCACATGATTTTTAGGGTGAAAGAGTCTATGCTTAGCCTGACATTTTGACTGACTCCTCGTTCTCAAACTCCTTAGAAGCAGTTTCAAAAGGAATTCTGCGTACTGTGAGCAAACTGTAATCATGACAGGGTTTTGTGGTCCTTCAGAGACCGCTCTTCTCTGATCCTGACAGATATCCCTTGTCATTATGTTCCTTCGAATTTCAAGATCATTTTCGACACAGAAGAGCCACTCAAAAACTCACCTCACTTTTTCTGCCGTATTTTGCAGGACTAATGAAAGCTCGCCACAAGATAAAGGTTTGAACAGAGAAATCCAGCTCTGCTGGCCAGGTGATCTGTCTTTGCGTTCCGTCCGAGGGGACACTTATTAAAAAATGTTAGCCCGAGACATCTTCCATATATGAAGTTTGTCATGCATTCATAATACTGCACATCCAGGAAGAGTTGGCTCCGCTGATCCTATAAAAACTGATACCCGGCTGGATTGTGCTTTGTAGCGATATTTCTGCAAAAAAGCGAAAAATGAAAAGGAGGCCGGATACTCTGAATTGAAATTGGGGTTCCGAGGTGAAGTTCAGGGTCTCCAGACAATTCTGGGCCCCGAGCCGCCTGACAGTTCGGCTCGTGTTTCCCAATCTGCGAGAGTCGAAGCTTCTGTTGTTGTCCGGGCCAGTGCTGTTTGCTTTCCGGGCCACAGATCTTGCTGTCAGGATGCTCCGCTTCGACCGAGAACAGCAACAGCAGTGGACCGGAGATTTCGAGAACGAGCCGAACTGTCAGGCGGCTCCTATTCCCACGTTCAGTTTACGCGGCTCGGGGCCACGAGAATCGCCTGAGGTAATGGGCTTTTTCGTCAACCCTTTCGTCAACCCAATTCTGAGCAAATCGAATACACAGATTTCGGTTAGCGCTAAATTAATAGGTTTTTGCATATTGATTAATAAAAAAAAGAAACGAGGCACAGCTACTGAACTGACCTAAACAAATAGTTTTGACGAGCTTACTTTTTAATTTACGACTCATGTCCGGTAGAATTCATGCCTATTTTGAAACACTCGTACAGGATTGAGTATTCCAAGATTCTTCACCAAAACAGAAGAAGGATCGCTTAGAGTCATCATTACAAAGATTTATCATTGTCAAAGGTAACTTCTGACGGAAAAAGTGATTTCGTTTTTACGTACACGTCTGTTGTCTTAAGTGTCTGCAGCATGTTTTGTAGTTTACTGTACATATGTGGCTTGGAGGTTGGCAGGGGTTTCATTCAATTATTTACATTAATTTACATACAGTCCGTCCGAACGAAACTGTGTCTAATCACGAGGTCGGCGTGCGTGCCGAGTGGCTGTCACGACGGCATTTTCTGACTTGGTTATCGATGAGCAGCAATATTTGACAGAATTTTTGAATAATATTCCAATCAGCTGTTGGCAAGACACCGGAAAGGCTCGCCTGAAATAGTGCCTTTCCGACGGCCGCTCTCAGCGCGCCCGCCGACCACACGAACGGGCAGACATTCCCATTCGTACCAGACTTTATATATGTAGTTGGTTTGCTTCACCCTTTACCGGATCAAGGAAACGGGGCTGTGCTAGCAGCTGCAATATTTTTGGCCTCCGAAAGTTTGTCAACAATAGTGAATGGCATTCAGGATAGCATACTCACATTTTCTGCCGGGAATCGCTTCCAAATATCTATCCATGAATCAAGAAATTGCTCAAATTGAAAGTCAAAGAAATACTCTTCTTACATATCTCTCGAGACAGAGGAAGTGCTGAGAAGCTTGTAATCAGAGAATGAGAAAGATGTTATTCCCAGGTTTTGGCTTAGTGCTTCTCTTTTTGGTGCAAAGGTATTGCCTTCTCCGACATCCAGCTTGGACCCCACACCTCTGCACTAATTGTAGAAGAGAACAAGCATGCCGGACCACGCACCTTACCTGGCTGACACCCCGTAAACCACAAAACGATTACAGCCAGCAGATTGCACGTACGCCGAAAGGATAGCTTTAAATTCGGTACACCTGCACATTCGGCCCGGCCCTATTCGGAGGCATTCCAGATATGGCTCATTTTACAGAGTACAGAGGGATTGAAGAGAGTACCGAAAGTTGTTTCATATCCCGAACCTGCTCGGGCAATATGTGGAAAATATGAATCAAAAGCGGCTTGGCTCACCTGTGAACCATACAGAAAACATCCCTCTACAGCTACGAATACTCACTCCACTTTCATAGAGGAGTCCATTTCTCACTTGCCAACACCCGTCGATAATTTTTCATGACTGGTTGCGATGGCTTCCAGCAAGGAAGCGTTTTGTTCTCCTCTTCACACCATTGGCATTTCCGTGTGATTTATTCACATTTCCAATCCACACTTTCCAAAACGAGAGCCAACTCAGAAGGAAAAATACGAAAGGAAAGATCATGATTTGGCGCTTTTCGATTTAGTCGAAGAGCAAAATGCGGTGCCTTTTTACTCTTTTACTTGCCTCTGAGCAACTGGCATACCAATAACGTTTGTCGCACTTTTTGAGCTCTCCTAAAGCGGATCACCAAGTCGTAGATTCGCTAGTTCAGTTTGAAGAGAAAGCGTTTAATAGCTCGATCTCCTAGACTATAAGTACCTGTTGGTAGCGACTGATGTAATGGCGGCACCCACAGTTCCTTCTTGTGAATTCTTTGTGTTCTCCTGTAAAACCTTGGCATATTATATTTCTTTCATTCACGGCGAAAGTGCTTTTCTGATCTGAACTTCTTCTGTCATTTTCATAGCTTGTGAACCGTTGGAAGGCGCTTCTTTCTCCTGCAGGATCAACAAAGGATAGTTCACCCTACCCATTTTGTGGCTATGGACCTTTTCCCTGCACTCGGCAGTGTCATCATAGTATCACCAAATGAGTAATTAGTAGTTATCAATTTGAAATTACGCATTTCATTCGAAGTCAACCACATAGTCAAGTGAAAAAATTGCATTTGCACAGATTACGGGCAGCAGACACGCTCCGAAAAAAGTTGTTGAGACTAACTTTGCGCTACTCCGAGGTCTTATGGCCCCTAGTAGAACGCTCACGCCGATGGAAACCTCCAAGAAAACTATTGAAATTTACTAAGTTTGAGTCAAAAATTTTCGTCAGCCACGCTGCATGAGCTTTCAACCCCACGCCCTCAATATACGGATACGGTCACTTCTGCTGGTTTTTGAAGCTTCCAACGAGGTGAGCGTTCTAGTACAAGGCTGTAAGGGTCTATCGGCTTTGCTATGTCACCGTTAATATTAGCTAATTCCACCGCTCCGGAGCATAACTCGTCCAATTTTACCTAGTGACAAAAACAGTAATTATTCATTTGCATGGGTTTTCGTCTGGTTTTTCGTTAGTTTGCCCATACTTCCATTAGATTCAAATCTTCGATTTATGACATAAAACCGATACAATTTTTGAGCGTGTCTGCTGCGCCTTAAGAGGCACAGTCCAGAAAGCTCAAGGACAGGTGAGAAATTTCCATATAAATGTAGATAGATAGGCCGACCATATCTATAACACCTGCCAAGTGTGAGCTCTCAATTCCTGCGGATAAGCGAAATATAGGAAGGAAGCCACTCTGGGGCGCCTACCCCCAGAAGCCACTTGTGGCACGCCCCTTTTACGATGCTTTCAGCAGGCTGGAGACAGTTGGCGACATGAGCGATGATTTTCAATCCAGTATCCCTGTTTCTTTTCCTTCATTCTACTCATCCCACTCTATCCATACCAGGACTCGCTCGCTTTTGTAAAATCGGTTTGCAAATGATGGAAGTTACAAGCCTCAGGACCCAACTCGTCCACTATGCTTCCGTAGCTCCAATTTTCGAGGACCATAACTCCCGTTCCCACACGGGGTCTTCTACGATTCTACATACATCATTTGAATCAGCGTGGGATCGTTCTCCAAGATACGCAGAAAAACAGGATAGCTTGATTCCGAGGTTGGACTGTGCCTTTCAGGGCATCGTGCATCGCATAAAAACGCATCCACTTTTTTATGCTCATGAAGCAGGCAAGCCCCTGAGGTATAAAGATAATATGGCTTAGAATCTCCACAGAACCCTTAGTTTGGAAACAGATTTCGCTTAGAAACTCCTACAAATAATTTCTTTCACGCCCTCTCCGTCGATTTCACGGTGGTGTTCGCTTCACTGAGTCAAGAAGTTTTTCTAAACGTCGATGAGTGGCTTTGCGCTTTGAACTTAATAAGTGAGTAGATGTCTCTGTCTTTCTTATGATACAAAGCACTGAAAAAATGAAAAGTATTTGCTGTGCAAACTTGGATGTTAGGAGTTCCCGAGAAAAAGTTGTCGACACCGAATCAGTTGCGCCTGACTTTAGAACCATATGTTTTTGATGCTGAAAACTTCACAGGTGTGGTCCTATGCGGGCTCCATTCATCCTATTAAAACCTGAAAAATGGAAAGTGGTTTTCAGCGCGAACTGATGCCTTCAAGAATACCGAAAATTTTCAATTGAGAATCGCGGAGACGCTTCCGTTGAGATCGGCAGTGTGGAATGGAGATCATTTATGGGTGGTAACACCAAGATGCTGAATTGATCGCGAAACGTTTTGGCTCCGGGAAAGATTGAAACAGTGTCATCCACTGTACAATAGATCTAGAGTACGGAAAGAGCGCTCACCTATGAAGAGTTCAATCTCGCTTGCAGCCAAACGTTTCGCGATCCAACAACACAAGGTAACCACTAAGCATTGTGGTAACACATTCTCTCAATGGCAGGTTTCGACATGAAAACGTTTTTTGTATGTAATCATTATGATAAGGTAGACTCACAATCAAAAAGCGAAAATAATTAAAAAGTAAAAAAAGGGCAGAAAAAAGTCTGAACAGATCATTACTGGGTGTCCGCCTGCCCTGATTGATTCAAGATTTCTACAAATGCATGTTTTGCCTCTTTTTCGCTTTGCTCTTAAAGTAGTTGCTTACTTAAGAACTAAACTAGAACAGGAGTAGAAATTTCGAGTATAGGCAGGGTTCACGCGATAAAAACTTCGGTGTTGTGCTATTCTCATAGAAGAAAGGTAAATCTGGTCATCTCGAATGTGAAAAAAAAAAAAAAAAAAAAGAGTGAAGAAGATTGTAGAAAAGCGCTCAGGAATAAGTTTTATGTAGCTTGGTGTCCGCTCGCCCCCAGTCATCGAGATCTCTACAAATGCCTTTTTGCCATCTTTTATTTTGCTTATAAAATTTTTGGGCATTTCTAGAGACTACGGTCTACTTAAAGGCATCGTCCGCGCACCGATTTTAATTTTTCAGGCTCAATTTCATGAATGATACCGCCACCACACCGGTGAGCTTTGGCGCGTCAAAAACCTAGGGTATTGTGAGGTTGCAAGGGGTTAAAGATGAGGAATCCGCCACCAGTTCTCACCAGTCATCTAGCACTCTTTCAGACTTAAGAATGTTGATTCAGACCGTCGAACAACGCATGAAAAACAGTTATGGCTCAAACTCCACATACAGCAAAACTTCCAGGAAACTTATAGTGACGTGAGGCCTCCGAGAAGAGCAGAAAAAACGTCAAAAACCATTTGGCGCGAAATTCAAACTCATATTTGCAATGTGTTCCGATTGACTTCTCTTTACGAATGGAGATTTTCGTTGCCTTCCTTCGACATTTTTCGTTCACTAGAGAGGCTAAGCTACACAAAAACATGGAAAGTGATATGCGGTTTTCTGCACGTACGATGCCTTAAGCAAGAGCAAAATAAAAAGACCGAGGAAGCATTCCATGGAAAACACTGTCCATGTACGACTTTCAATAAATCTCGGCATTGGCAACGTCGATATTGGCAAATGTTATGTGCAGCTTCAAACCGAGTGTGATACAGATTTATTCGGCTGACGTTTCGGCGTCTTCGCCTTCTTCGGAGCACTGGAAATTCGAGAGCATTTTTGAAAAAACTATTCGATCAAGCACCATTTCATTCAACAGAATCGCCTTCAGTGGGAGGCCGGACCACCCGACGACGCGAAGAGGTAAGAAAAAAAATCATGAAAAAGCTCATTGTTAATTAGAAGGGCGTACGTACAGCTGTAGTAGCCATTCTATGTGCACCTTGTTTTTGTGCAGGTTTCCCGCAAATTTTCACTTTGCACTTTTCCTTTTACTTTCGTAATGGCCATATTTGCTTTTTTTTCCAAGAAGGGAGCTCAAAAATCTTTTTCTATCACAAACCCTTCTTTGATTATTGGTGGAGGAGGAGTGGCTATCATCAGTAATTAACCTACTGATACACCCGTGTCTTTTTTTATTGGGCATTTTATTTGTTTTCCACACCTGTGTGGTGGTCAGATTCACTGAAACGTTTCACTGCAGTTCGACAAAGAACCTTCAAAAGTTGTGTAAGATATATTGTAAAAGTACATTGGATGTACAGGTCTTTAGAAGTGCTTTTATCACACATTTACCTCTTTTGAAATGACCTGGCTACAAGCAACACATACGAAGTTCCATCCGATATTTCCTTACACGTTTTGAATAAAAAAAGAAGAATAAGCAAGGAAACAAGTTCAAATTTTCATGCACTTGTCGTTTGGTTTCATTCATTAAGCCGAATTCGCTACCTCATAGGTCTTCCATCTCGCATAGGAAAGTTCTTTGCGCTATAGCTCTCTATTATACTCATTTGGCGTCAACACAGGAAAGCGTTTGTGTTCCAGCCAAGAAAACTTCTTTTTCTTTCTTTTACTCTGGAAGCGCACGAATATAAATATGTACATATGGATTAGATCCGCGGCCTATTTCAGCTTGAGAAAAAAACGTATGAATTGGCGTGGCGGTTAAGAATTTCAATCTCTCTGAGGGATTAAACCGCCGTGCCAGCCGCTGTTTGAATTTAAACGTTTTTTTCTTGAGGACACAGGACTTACGGACCCAACTACGCCATATTATCATCATGTGGAAACGGCAACGTGTTCGTTAGGGCCGTCGTGAAGTACGTCTCCTCTCTCCTTTTTTTTGATCCACGTAATCTTCAATGTAATCACTTACCAATACTGGCGACCCTACACAAGCTGCTCGTGGACCGGCTAGTGAAATTCCCACTCGAAAACACTGATGCTCTGGAGGAAACGAGAGTCATAGGTGCAGACAGATTGTCTAAAGTAAGTGAAGAAAAAGAAGTGAAGAACTGCACTCCCCACCGACCGTGAAGCGCTGGATTTTTAGAAACTCTGTCCAAAATCCGTCAGTGTTCACCCTTGGCACTATTCTGACTTCAATTCGCTCACAGTGGCTAAATTAGAAGAACACAACTCAGGACACCATTCTACATAGCGGTTCCCATAACGATAACTTTATTTAGCATCTTTATCAGAAGTCCTGATGTGAATTCAGTTCATTGATTCCCCACTCCAAAGAGAGGCAGGGTTAGTAGGGGCCGAGGGGTTGACTCATAGCGTCAAAGTAATTGGGCGTGACCGAGATGGTGACGCCGGCTACAAAGATATTGGCTTGAGCCGCTGTGGGCAAAGACAGAGCACTAAGAGTCCTCTTTCTCACTGCTGACGTCACCGTTCGTTCTCTACGATTACGAAGTCGAAGGATGCCGGAGCAGTCCATCAGGGATTGAAGACGCGGAATCTTCGCATCATTATCTTCTCCAGGCAATTTTCCCGGCTCCGAGCCGCACCGAGCAGAGTCGAAACCGCCTGACCATAGTTCGGCCTCGTTCTCCCAATCTACGGGCCACTATGTATTTTTAGCTAACTTCGAAGGGGGCCCGGACAGCAAAAGCGGTTTTCTGGAAAGCAACAACTTGTTGGATCGGACAGCAACGAAGTGGACTCTAGATTGGGAGAAGGAGCCGAACTGTCAGGCGGCTGGAAATTCCTGACTATTTATCAACAACTTTTTCTGTCGGCTAAATGACCAACGAGTGGCTCCAGGCCAAACTGTCAGTTAAGTTTAGGAGTCTGTCTTTAGATTGTGTAACCCCTCAAACCTTGATCTTGTTTTTAGTGGCGAGAACGTACTTCTTCCTAACGCTAAACAATCATATCAAAAGTTTCTTTTTACTTAGAAAGCCTGCCTCAATTCAGGGCGCATATGCAGAAGGCAGAAATGGATTCCCACTCCATCGCACTCTGGCTCCTTTTAATCCCTGGATTTGTTCTCGGAGTTCCAGACTCGGACGATTTTCAACTGCTGCAAGACTTTGAGCCCCTGTCAGATGTTTTTATTCCGGAAGACGTAGAGGGCACATTTTTTTGTATGTAGTCTTAAACAGCAGAGCTTACACATAGTTCTGGATTCTACTGAAATATGTTTCCGAACTTTTTGCTCTCCACAGCTGTCCTCCCCCATTTCTTTTTTCATTCGCACACTAAACCATCCTCAGACCAGTGCTTATTATGCTGCACGTACGTCTATTCGGACCCCCAGCCCAGAGCTTAAGAACAAAAAAAACTGTTCCCGTTCTGCGTCAACAATATGATCTTTCCAAGACGACCTCGACCTCGCTACACAGGGGTGGTAGTAATTGGGGGTGTTAAACGCGAGTTAACAGGCAGTTAAGTTCAAACGATGCGTTAAACGTGAAGTTAACCACAACAGAATCTGAGCAGGACTCTTAAAGAAGAGTTGGGAAGAGAATTCGTTCCAAGTTTCAATTTTCCTAACATCCCTCCAGTGGTAGGCATTTGTTACACTTTCAATGTGTAAACGCCTCGAAAAGAAAGCGACAATTGTAACCTTTGTTACGAAAAAATAGCGATTTCACAAAACGTTTTCCAGGCTCAATTTTTCTCTTAAATTCCGACATGTGGCATCCTCGCGATAAGTTCGCGTTTAACATACTCTTGCAGACAGCACGGGGAAATAGTGCTGAAATGCACGAGAAGGGTAATTGGCTTGGTTAACGAAAAACTCCTCCCGAAGTTTTTTGGATGCGGTTAGCCAAAGATACAGTAGGAACGAAAGTGTTGACCATCTATACTGAGGGGCAGGTACGAGTTTAATTAATGCCCAGAGGAGTCTGAAAGGCAGTGTCCACGATAAAAACCATGTCTGGATTTTTTTGATGGAGATCGGCAGCTGCGGGACCTACCGTCACCCCTAACGTTGAAAAACTGAGAACAATAAACTCGGAACGGTCCCCCCTACGGCCCCAAAAGTTGGACACACCCACCAGCTCGTCACCCCCAGATGCACTTTCCACGCCCACCGACGTGAACAAATGAATACTCGAGATTGTGAGATGAGCGATGGTTTTCCCGATCAATAGCCCGTTCTTCCCTTCATTCTCATTTTCTCTCTCTACTCAGGTCCCAGCTCGCATACATCGGCGCTGCAAAAAGGCCGGAGATTACAAGCCTTCTCCGGACCAACTCGTCCACCATGTTTCCTTGGCAGCTCAATATTTGAGGACCATAACTCCGTTCCCTGAAGGTCTTGGTGCGATTTCAGAGATATCATTGGAATCAGCATGGGGCCGTTTTCAAGATAGGCGAAAAAGCAGAAGAACAGTTCATATCGTGAACGCTCACTGCCCTTTAAGGGAAGTTTGGTGATAGCTCTGTTAAGCCATTTTGATTCCAGGACGTCCAGCCTATCTGTTAAAACTGAAAGGTGTTTCAAGAGATGATCTTTTAAGCGGCTTCCGCCAGAGAGCAGGTGATGAGAGAACAAAAACAAAGCAGGGATCGTGCTGAAACACGTTGGCCGTCTTCTTTGGTGGCACTGATCAATCCCTTTCCCAATCATGCTATTAATTTTTGGCGAGCGCCGACACTTCTCCCGCTTTTGTTTATTTTCTTCCGAAATTCATTCGCTTCGCTATTATCAGGTTAGTTTCATTTTCATAGAGTCATTGCATAGCACAGGCTATGAGAAGTATGTAGTGAATTATTTGCTTGCTCGCGTTTCAGAAAAGGGTTCCCACAACTTTTTAGTGCAAAAATGTTAGAAAAGTTCTCCAAGCCACTGATTTCAAGTGATTTGATGCTTTAGTAATGTTTAATCAGCATTAGTCCGGGCGTATCGGGCCGGAATTTTGTGGGAAAAGAAATGCGAACTTGTTTCTAAAACCATCTGTATTTGTTCTCCTTTTTCTGCAAAGATTCGAATAGTCCCTCTTTCATTGCCAGATCCCAGTGCCATCGTGGCCTCTTATTTATTTTTAAGGGTCCGCGACGCTCTTTCTGCTTTGGTGCATTAGTAGAAGCCACTCGAAGTGTTTCAAATTCTTACCTTGAAATATGTGCACAAAATCTTTTCCTTGCATGATGCGCATATGAGTGTGTAACAGTGTTTCTATATATTTTCAGCACTAACTTTGGGCGGGGAATTAGTTTCATTTTGAGAAGACAGACAAACACTTCACCAAATTCAACTGCATCAATGACCGAAACCACACCATTACCCCCAATCTCGGACGCAGTTAGACTTCAATGCTGCACGCTTCCAAAAAAACACATGAATTCTTTTTAAGAACGAAAATAGAGCTATCCCCTAGTTTATCATCATTCTTATAGGTTTTTAACTATATCCATTTCCAGTTGAATGCAGGACATTCTTTGAATTTATGCATTACTCGACAGGAGTTTCGGAATGTCTTTTTCGCACCTAGCGTTACCTTCCCAAGAACACCTTGTAAATAATTCATCCAGAAATTTTCAAATTTTCGAAATTGCTTGAAATTTCCTTTGGAGAGAACTTTTTGTTTTCAAAAAAACTTTTGTTTGAAAAGATTTAAAAAAAAAAGATAACAAAGTAACTACAAATGCAAACTTATGTAGATCACACGCATTTGATTGATTGAGGCTAATGATTAACCCTAACATATCTTTTCAAAGAGTGGTCCTGAAAAGAAAAACTCACGGAGCTCATAAAAAATTACGAAATTAGGATTTCCAAAGGAAGAATTTTTTGAAAATGCGTTCTGATCGTATTTCGAACAAGCGAAAGTATTACGAAGTTCCCCTTCGAATGCTCTTCCCTAATGACTTACTTGACTTAAATCAGGTTGGCTTTCGCCTGACGCGGTCATTCCGCATCTTCACCGAGGTGTGCCGTCCTAGTAGCCAGCCGTGTCCATTTGTCACGGTCCTCAGCCACAGATTTGAACACAATCCATCCATTGATCACTATTCCACTTCCTGCGAAGTAAAACATCGCGCCTGGTGCCTTTCAATGCCGGCGGAGTGATTTCAAATACTCCTTCACCACATCCGTCAGAACTTTCGCCTACGTCCAGGCGGCCGTTTCCCAGACAGGACTTGGAAGCATCCTTAGAGCCCGTGTTGAACAAGACGATCTGGCGGATATCTTCTAACTTAAAATGTGCTTCCCAACAGACGAAGACGACCTTTCCGTTGCCGCTTGAGATGGCATTGGGAGATGTTTGGCACCTCCCTCGTGTCAAACGTAGATGTAAGGCACGTCAACCTCGTTGTAGAGATCAACTTCGTTGTGGCATCATCCGTTTGGCCAGAAATATCCGAGCAAACGTCTGAACAGCTTCCTCTTCGTGCAATCCAACGCTTTTCCATCTGCGTCTTCGGTGCTGCCCGCACGTCTCCGATCCGTACGTCATCGCCAGTAGGGCGAATAGCGGATAGGCGATGAACGCGCAACAACTTTCCTTCGCGATGGTGGTAGACCACAAACGCGGATTTGGAGAACTAAATGCGGGCAGTAGCTTTCGCACATCGTTTGTCGAATAACCGCTGCACTAACTACCATCGTTCTTCAGCAAACAGCTCAAATAACCCAACGAAATCGTCCACCAAATCGATGCGTTGTCCGTCCACACGAACTCCGTAGAAGGCCTCTGAGAGACCCTCATCTGCCTGTATTTGTCGGGACGAAGACCCATGAAGTCCATAGGCTGCGGCATTTACTTCCGAAACGATCCTTTGCAGTTTTGCGTTGTTTTCAGCCGAATAACACTAAGTCGTCCGGCGTACTCCAGGTCGACAAGGAGCGTCCTGATGGTGTTAGGATCACGTGTTCTGCCGCAACTGTTCTGCAACTCTAACCGCATGATGTCAATCGACGCCGGGCAAAGTGGAAGAGGAAGGAAGGTCCTGCTACAGCTCCTTTGCCTTACTCCTGTTTCTCACCTCGAGAAAGCTGACGTAAATCCGACAGGCGTACGGAACTGCTGCGTGTTGTTCTTTTTGTTCATGTCCTCGATTAGTCGAACATACTTTTACGGGACTCCATCCACGGTTCGCTAGAGCGTTGAGCAATCGATCACGATGAGGAGAAGTCGGAGGAAATGCGGCTTCAAAGTCCAAAAAAGCAAGCTGTAATGGCTTCGGAGGAATACCGCTGCTACGATTCGATTACTCTTCTCACAACGAACACTTGGTCGATGGTCGATCTTCCAGGTCGAAAACCGGCTTGCTCCTCTCCCTGGTCGTTTCCTCCCACGATCTTTGATGGAGTCGCTCGAGAATGATACGTTCTAAAACCTTGTAAAATGCTACGAAGTAGAAATTCCTCTGTAGTTCTTGGGATCCGTGACGGATAGCTTTAACCCCTTGTGAAGAAGGTACGATCTTCTAATGAATAAAATAAATAGCATTACTTGTACAATTTTCCGATCCCTCGTCTGTTTCCACCGTAAACGTCGTTCGTGTCCAAGTGTAGAAAATACTTTATGCGTGACGAAGGGTCACGCATAATGTATGTGTAAGCAGAGGGCAGCTTTCGTTAAACCGGCAACAAAACCGTGGCACCTATGTCGCGGTTCGTAGCCGGTCAGAAGGTGGCGGTTTGCTCGCGTTAATTTGGCGGCTCTACTGTATTAATGTCGCGGTATGTTGGCGGCTTGGAGGTAGCGGTTTATTCGCGTTTAACACCCCATTTACTACCAATTCCCAGATTTATCATTGTCGTTACGAGAAACGACGCAGCTTATCATTCAATAGGGAAGTACCATTCACCGACCTGTGCCGTTCCGCAACGGAATATATTCCAATTACCTGATTGGCGCTACTTCTAGGAGTTGGAGACTACATTTGGGGCTCGACAGGTTCAATTTGTATCTCACTACCGGATGACAAATTTTCGTAGCAAAGTGTGACATTTGATGATTTCCCAAGCGCTGAAACAGATTCGCCTCTGTAGAGGTTAATCGGAGGGCTCAACATACAAGAATCGTAGACCCGCCAACCAGCGTACAGCAGCCCGTTGGCAAAGGCCGCCAATATACTCACGACCCCACTCCCTATCGGAGGTCGGTCCCGCACCTGAAAATAATGGGAAATTATAACGACCCTCCCCTTCAGGAAAAATTATGTCCTTCTGTTTTTCATTTAAAAGAATCCAGCCAGAACCCACCTCAAACTTAGCCAAACGTCAGGTTCGCTTCCCTTCTTGAATAAAAAAAGTTATTGGCCTAGGAGAAAATTTCTCACCCAAATACATATTTTGGATTTCACAGGTAGTTTCTGAGACATCAACGTCTAAAAAAGGCGATTTCGGACATTTACTCCTGTAATCGATTACGAATTGAAGATTGTAATCATTATTTTGATTTGTGCTTAGCAGTGATGACGTCATTTTTTTCAGTAATAATTACTCAGAAGAACTCGAAAATACCGATTCGCCTCCACTGGGGCGGAAGATTTAACAAGAACGACCAAGGGTGATATGGCAATGATAGAAAGCGCCCAGGGCTGGAATTCACGAAACGATAACCACGGCTTAGCCATGGTTTGAGGCCAATCGATTCACACACGATGTGCTTAACCGTGGATACGGTAGCCATGTGGTTAAAACGTAGTTAGCGCTTTCGTGAATTCCGCCCCAGAGCCTCGCGCCGTTCCCACAATGGCGTTCCGGGCCTGGCGCCCTTTCATGGCGCCCTATATATTTTCAAGTATGGTATTATTATTTCAGAAGTTTGAGAAGCTGGGGAGAAGAAAGCTCCGTGCAAATTTTGATTGACAGTCCAATCACCTTCCAAGTCTGGACCTTGGTGGTTCAAAATCTTATTGCTGAAGGGGATGCCACCTAAGTTGGATAGTGATGGCAATAAAACCCTGCGATTTGCCAACGTGGCTTGCCAACGTGCACCACTTTACCTCACCCGAATCCTTGTAACCTTAGTCGAGGTTGGGAAATGAAAATAACTGATAATTTGTACAGGGGAATTCTATCAGAATTCAGCTTTTCTTTTTGTAATTGAAATTTTGATTTTTAATGGGGTGTCGTACGTCTTATAGTGGATTTTGAAGCTGAAGTACAGCCGAATTTCCGCCTACAAGGGATTAAAAACAGTTGAATGGACTGGAAACTAGGTTCTTTTTCAGGTTGTAAACAGTTGCGAATCTTTCTTTAATTTAGCAAGAAACCTTTTTACATTTTCTACAATGTTCTTATCTTTTTTTCCCGTGAACTATATATTTTCACTCCACAAAAATTTTACGATCCCCACTCAACTTTTTCAGCTTTTCCACGAAAATTTTCACGACCTTCCTCATCACCCGTTGGCAAGCCATCCACACCTTCTGGACCCTGGCGTCAACCCATCAGGCGTTTTTTTGAGTTCCAAATATTTTTCTCGGATTCAGCCTCAAAAGTTGTATGAAGGGGTAACTCTAGGGTGGTGAACACCAACGAGATCCTGAAGTCCATTTGTCGAAATTTTGAGGGTTTACTGTAGAGTTAAGGTAGGTAACATGTCATCTAGGGCAAAACCCTCCTTGAAGTATTTTGAAAATTGATAAACGGGACATTGAATTCGTATTCTCCACCCTGAAAAACCTCCGAATACAAATTTTGGAGTGAAATCTTAGATTTTTGACAAAGGAGAAACTTCTTTTCTACCGTATACCCACCGTAATCTTGCAAAAAAATCGATAAACAGGACTCTAGATTCGTGTTCAGCACTCCAAATAACGCCTTAGAGAATGATTTGAGACATATCTACTGTAGAAATCCGGAAATCTCGAAAGTGGCGCGTTTTCCCTCCAAATTTTCTCAGCCGGTTGGGAAGTTTCAGAACGAAAGTAGACTCGTTTGACACAAAAATCAACTAATAAAATACAGATTTGTGATCAGCGCCTTCAACCCCATCCCCTGGGAAAATATCAGAGTCAAATCTGGAACATTTTTCTAAAACGCTTCCAAAACCCTCTAATCGGTATAGATAAACGCCCAACCGAAAATCCGTACAAAACGCTGTCAGTCTAGACAAGGTATGGAAAATGTGCCTCCACCTAAACTTTACGATCAGGGTGTGTTTTTTGGGCGCTGAACACATTTATGAGGTCTGTTCCAGAGACTTTTTCCAAAGGCTAATGCGCTTTTCGGAAGGTACAAAAAGCACAAAACGAGCTTTTTAAGCTTGTAACTTCTTGGAACCTTGCAGCTCGGGCGGCATACTGCGCAGTTTTACTATTGAGGCACAAGAGATACTAACGATACCAGTCGTTTTGACAGATCCGACACTATGCTTTGTATACTTCCTTTGTAAGGGAATTAATGCAGGGAAAAAGTTCCACAGAACACTCAAATACCGGGAGAAATTGTTTTAAGAACTCTCTAAAAAAATTAGTTATGCTCCGTTTGTTTGTTTCCGAAGACTGCGAGAACAACGCATCCAACTCTGCAGTTCAACTCCGACGTGCCGTTCAGTCCGCAAAGTGCGCGCTGATTGCGAAAGCGTGCTTCCCGGCGCTGTTGCAAGTATCCTCAGACAGGGATGTGCAGGATTACCCAGGAGGTTTTCGCCTTCGGTGCTAAAGTGATCCCACATCCCTGGGTCTGAGGGTACTAGCAGCCGCGCCACGCAGCACGCTTTCGCAATCAGCGTGCACTTTGCGGACTGAAACTGTTTAATGCGGAGTTGAATTGTATAGCCGTCTTCATTAAACTACGTATGGAGCCTGGCAGGAAGGTCCAAGTCCGTTGGCCGCATACATCGGATGGTTTAAAAACCTTCCCGGGAGGCACCCATAGTTTCATGAATACGGCCACTGAGGTCGGGGAAATGGTTCCGCGCTTCCAAAATCCTTAGGTAAGTGGCTTTGTTTTCTGTTTCCTGTACCAAAACTTTTTTGGAAATAAGGTGGTCCGATGGTCATGCTGGGACGTTAAAGCCTTTCGAGATAAAGATTATTCGAAAATTCGGTGCCTGTTCCTCTTTGAAACAGAAGGCAGGACAACTTTTATTGGACGTGGAGTGGATTTATCTTCAATGGGTTGGCTGATCCAAGAGATTTTTACCCATTTCCTGACACTTTTTTGTACTTCCGTTCTCATTCTCTTTGAAAAAAGAACCCAACGCTTAGCGTTTTTGACAAGAAATCGTAAACTTTTTCTACTGTGAACAACTGTCTTCAAGTGGCTGACAACATTTATCAAGACCAACAGTAAGCCCAAGAATATGGTTCAAGGTTCATATACAGTACAACAAATTACCCTAAAAAATTAATGCCGAACCAGAGGCTTCTTCTGAACACCCTAAAAGTTGCCAGATGCCTGAAATGAGTGAGTGCGCCGGCGAAAAGAGAAGGCTCCGGACTACTCAGCAGCCCGCGCATGCATGTCGCGTGAGCCGATCGATCACTGCACATTCCTCGCGGACGCACGCGACGCAACGCAGACCGACGAGATGTCCGGCAGCCATCTGTTTCAAATGGCGTTACTTCATTTCTACCGAGTCGCCCTTTTGAAATTCCACCCAACTGGAGATAACCCTCTGTAACCCTATTCGAAGACCTTTGTAACAGCTACAAACTGCGGGTAATTTTTTTGAAACACATTCAGAAGCACACCTAACTAGAATGGTTTTTACTGCGAAGAGACCGGGTCATCTGTTAGCACCGCACATGTTAGATGCGAATCAGTAAACGGATGAACTTCAGGAGACTTTTTTTGCAAGCTTGAACAGAAGTCCGTAGTCGTTTAGATTCTGACGCGATGTCGAAGGACAAGGCGAAAGTTTAGATTCTGCTGGTGAACAAGTAAGGTGTGATCCTCCAGGCGGTGGAAGATCGAGCCCAGATGGCTGAAGCACAGAATCCGTGTGTCGATGTTGAGTGCAAGCGATCTGTGATAATGCGCTGTGGTGAGATGGTGACTTCATATGGATCTGTTTCGGCCCACATTTCGGCTGCAGAAGAGAACTATCTGGTCAGAAGTGTGTATTGCCAGAAAGTTGCTGGGCGTTGATCAAAGCTCAAGACTCTTATGGCTTCAAGAGGGATTGAAACCAGCATTATCCCTTTCTGGGTGATCTCCCAAATTACACTCAACCATTAAGGGCCTACCAACGCTCTCACTCATCCGCTCGGCGAGATTTTTTTACTGGAGCTATCCAGTAAAGTCGTGGTGGTGCTGGTGGTTTGCTGGTGTTTTTTTATGAGAATGAGCAGGATTGCTGGCGGTTTTCATGAGAAGTCCAAGAGTTTGCGACCTCTTCGGAGATTATCTCCGAGTTTGTCCAATTTTCTCTTTTCTTCTGCTACAAATTTAGCTTTTTTTTTCTTCCCAGGGACGCCGTTTGAAAAAGAGATTAGCGTTTTTTCCGACAACAATTAGCTTTTTTCTCGAGTCTCGGCAAACTATTTATTTCAAATCATTTATGGAGTGTAACACCAACGTTTCACGCTTTTTCAATGCCGTCGAAACCGCAAATCTACGTTTTCCCTGAGCTTAGATCTTGAAATAGTGGGGTTGCGCAAGCTGAGTCATAGTCAAATCTTGGCCAGAGTCAATGCTAAATTCACATCTTTCCAAACTTAGTACACAGTTCTGTTGTGAAGTTCTAGAAAAAAATAAGCTTGCTCGAGGAGTTCATATAATCAAAACTCCCATCAATGCAATTCAAGAGTAGTATGGAACTGTTGCTAATTTGCGAATAATTAGTGAAACAGAAGAATGCTATCTCTCATGCAGAGAACCGTACGTGGCTTTAGAAAAGCAGTCTACATAGTTTGGCCAATTTTTGTAAGAAAGTAGAAAAAATAATGAAATCATCAAATTAGGGCACAGTCGCGTAGTTCTCCAAAACAAAGCTTGTAATAGAAAATATATATGTTTTTACAAGTTATAAGTTTTTACCTACAGATATTCCAATATCAAAACTCTTAACGTGAATGAGGGAAATGTAAATAGCTACTTCTAAAGCTTAACTACGCTTTAATTTGGTGGCGATCTCGAGAAACGTCAGCAGTTGCAGATGACGGGGTTCAAGTTTTTCCACGCAGGTTCTCACACTGCAACCCTCGTGAAAAAAGTAAAAGCAAAATAATGCGATCTCTGGGTTCCATTCATCGGAGAAGTAATACCATGCCCACAGATTCGCGTAGAAAATTGGATTTGGGGAACAAAAAGGACGTCGATTATTGAGAGCCGCACGTTTCTTCCAGGAGCTAATCAGGAGGAATTGCTCGCTTTTCCCTTTACGGCCGAAAGGGACCGCGTTCTGAATGGGTAATTCCGAAGGAAAAGGGTTCTGGAATGAGGATAGCATCTTTCTGTTCCGCACGCAATTGATTCACTTAAAAAGAACAACAGTTCATCTGTACTGTTTTTAAATTCCACTAAAGGAATCTGGATTCATATAAACTACTCGAGCAAGCTATTTCTTTTCTGAACTTCAAAAGAAGCATCTGAATTCAACAGATCTAGTAAGTTTTGGGAGATGTGAATTTGACTTTTTGACTCGGCCAAATTCGACTGTGACTCAGCTTTCTTTAAGAAAAAGTAAGTCCGTTTCTTGTTGAAGAATCCGAGTTCTTCCTCCTCCAAATGTGCGCATGTGCTATGCTTTTTCAACGTTAAGTAGTAGAGGCTCACTAGAGAGCCACGGCTGCCACAACATTTAAAGCCACTATAACCTGCGTCGAACTTCTGAAAAATCACTCTTCTTTTCTGGAAGAAACGTGCCGCTCTGATTGTGGGCAGATTCAAAATCATTGCCCAAAACGGTCCACACAATATATTTTTGTATGAAACAAGCTCGTTGTTCATGCTTGACCCCACGCGGACAAGCTGTGAAGCGTAGGGCTTGGGAAGATGCCTCCGAATTCAGTTAATGAGGCGTTTAAGTACACATTACTCAGGTATGCAAGGACTTTTGAACGTTTCCAAAATTATTATTTTTTGAATTTGGAGAACAAAACTTTCAGAGAGTAAAAATGTCCAATTAACTCATGGAAAAAAAGACCCAGAATCTAAAAGTGCAGATATCTGTACGAGTCATTCGTGTGTCTGGGTAAATATCTGAAATTATAATACATTTAATTTTACATCTGTTGGGGAAATACGGGGTGATCAGAATGTGATGCATTGCAGGGCCGTCGTCATCCCTTTTTTGAAACTTCCCGCTCTTTGGGTCTTTTGATCTTGATGTTCTCCCGTTCAAGCAGTTCTTAGCCAATTTCATCAGAGAAAACCTGCAAAGTCGGCATAAATTATTGCACACCTGGAAAATTCAGCTCGTCGACATGTCTCCACACTTACTGAGTAGTTCAAAATGATGTTGCGTTTTCGTTGGGAGCTATTGGTTGAATCTTTGTTTCCAGCTCCCACATTGTCTCCACTTATTCTTTTTTTTTCTGCACAGTGATTTAATTTTGACCACTTTCGCGCGTCATATCTATCCGCAATCTTCTAATTTAATTTAATAGTTTTCAGAGAAACTCGAATGTTTTGCTGAGGTCAGTTGCACTAGTGCCTCTTCAAGCATAGTACATATGTAATAGCGAAGAGTGTAGGGGAGATTTTTTTTCAGTTTTTTCGTGAATTTCAAAGTATCACCGCTGCTTGCAGTTGTTGGGCGTTTCCACTCTTATTGCTCAGAGAAAATCACGCTTTCCACTTCAGTAACTGCAACTTTTGCGTAGAATTCCCGAAGTTTACGCTGGTGTTGTTCGGCCGGACAACCGGGGTAAGTGAAATTTTGAAATCTTGGGGAGCTGTAAAGATTTTTGGCTAAAAAGTAAAGAAGTAAGGGGATGTTTTCTTAATGGATAAAATGTTTCTGGCAAAGTTGAATAACGAAACTTCTTACGAACAGGAAGGCATATGTACATACATATTGTGATAGGAAGAAAAGAAGTGAAAGGAATTAATACCAGCTCTTGAACAGTACAAGCGAAGGACGACTTTGTTCATAACGATGCATTTGGTAGCAGTATTTTAAAAATGTAGCCTGAGTTTTTAGCCGATATGGTGTATTTTTAGACGAGTTGAATGGAGCCTATTAATGCTTTATTCATTCACTTCTAGTAGACAGGACAAATCTACGTCCCCTATGCAATTTTAGATTTCCTTAATTCTGAGAAGAGTTGGAATCTTCGTGAATTCTCTACCAACTGAGGAAACCTGAAACCCCTACCATGAGCATCAAAGTTACGGGGAAAATCGCCTAAAACCCTTTTTCTTCGATGTAATCAATACCGTTGTCCGAACCCCGCTTGTTCGGCCAAAGCGGGACAACGCAGGGTTTTCTTTCAAAGGCAGGGTTCAAGATAAAACCGTATTCCACAGTTTTCGATGTTTTTGAGATATGGTAAGCTCACAAAGTAGACTATAACAGGTAAAAGTCCCCTGTTCAACAAACATAACCTCTTGAATATTAAATGTCTGTTCGCGTGTATTTGCTCCACTACGGACAAAAACATCCCGAACCTATACGTCGGAGAATCTTCTGCGTTTTGAAAATCTTGATAGGTAACTTTATTTTCTGTTTCGTGCACCTAAAACTCTTCAATCATAGGAGTGTTCAATGCACAGTGCTCCGGATATTAGAATTCATCCCGGGGACAAAGAGTATTCAAAATTCAGTGACCGTTCCTTTTTGGGGAGAGACGAACACCAACTGTTCCGACACTGAGCAGGACAACTGTTTTAGGACCTGGGCAGGGTGGCCCAAGGGGTCGGCTGACTCCACGAGGTTTTCACTCCACTTCCAGACCGTTTTTCGTCTCTTTTCCGTCCTGAAACCTTCTTGGAAGGACCCGAAGCTTACGTTTTCTCTCCACGAAACGGCCAACTTTTTCATCGTGAACACTACTTTAAGGCAGTGTTCACGATGAAATAAAGTGTTTGAAATTCCACTGGGATTGGGTAGTGGAGGGTCACTCTGTAACGTTAAAAGAAACGAAAACGCATGAAAACAAGCTAGGAAGAGCACAGAAGTTGTCACTTTGGGCGCAACCCAAACCCTAAAAGCGCATTGCCCGCCCAACGACGTGAACAGATATGAGAACCTTGAAATCGTGAGATGTGCGATGGTTTCCGATTATTAGCCCCGTTCTTTCCCTTTCCATTCTCTCAACTTCTCTCTTTACTCAGGTCAGCTCGCATAGATCGGCTGCAAAAGACGGAAGCTTACAAGCTTCTCCGGAAAACTCGCCCACCATAGCTTCTCCAGCACAATTTTTGAGGGGACCATAGCTCCCGTTCCCAGAAGGTCATGTAACCACGAAATCTCAGAGACATCGTTGCAATCAGCATGGGACCGTCTTCATGATAGGCTGAAAAACAGAAAAAGCTGATTTTTATCGTGGACACTGGCTCTTAAAAGGAAACCATAGAGGTCACAATGGTTCCTATTTTCATCCTAAGTCTACCCTCTACAAAACCACAGTAAGATTGCCCGGATACTACGCAACATAAATAAAGATAAAAAGAAATTAATTCAGATTCAAGAGCAATGATCCACTGTACTGCGGCGAGTCGCCGAAAGATCACGCGTCTAAAAGGCAAGCCGAGCTACTTTCAGCTTCTCGGAGTTGCTCCGGTCCGCATTAGCGGAAGACGGCTGCTTGTCACGCGATACCATGATAATCGTGCTAGGACCACTTGGCCGCGGCACGATCTCACCTTTTCTACCAGCGCGATTATCATCGTGTTACGTGATGCAACAGCCATAGTCCGCAAATGCGGACCGCAATTCGACTCCGAGAACGCAGCAGTACGTCGGTTTGCTGCTTTGGAGCGCGTAAATCGCAGAGACTTCAGAAAGAGCATGTCAAAGCTACACCTCGTTGAGGCTCATCAGTACGGTAGGGAGTGCTGTAATCAGTAAATAAAAATTTAACTGAAAAACTACTGCAAAAGATTTACAGGTTTACCGGAACCTGGGAGATGTAACAGTTTTCAAATTTTTTTGACAAAATTTTGATCTTCAAGTAGAGGGCGTAGCTTCGTCGAGGTCCTGGACAACGGTTTGCATGATTCTGAGAATTCCTGCCCTTGCTAGCTACCACCTTAGCCTCCCCAAACATCCCTCTAGTTCCTGTTTAAATGTCAATTCTCTTAGTTGTGAGTTGTGGTTCAACTCTAGGGCTCAAGCCAATTACGAGTTGTACATTCGACAAAAGCGATTAGCCGTAGGTGTGGCCATTCTTGCACCTTTTCATGCATTCAAGGAGCCGCCGCCCTCCGTCGGTTCCGGTCGACGGCACTCGGAAGAGGGACTACCGCAGTCTTCTATCCATTTTTTTTTGGAAATTCACAAAAACAAAGTGGTGTAGACAATTCACCTCTGTCTGTTTGGAGTATTTCAGGGAGTCGTTTGATTTGAAAAAGAAGCCCCATCAAATTGGATGTTTTCCACACCAACTCAGATATTTATCAAACCCACTCGGTCTATTTCCCCAACGAATTTCCATCTTCTGCTTTCAGTCTTGAGTCATATGGTGTGCAGATGGGAAATGCAATTTGAAAAACCGAAAAGAATAACTTCAGTTCTTCAGACCATTGGCCCAGCTGGTCCTAAGTCGCAGATCTCGGACCTAGGCAGGGGCTCCCGCAGATTTGACCGACCATATATCCGCTCGGAATCGATACGGTGATCTCTAGTTCGCATTTTCACTTACTTTGACATATTTACTTCAACCGATTTCTCTCCTACACCCTCGTAGGATTTGGACGGTCAGAAGAGCGAGCGAGGTCGGGCTTTCGCGTCTTTGTTTTTTTTGTATAACTCGTTTCAATGTCAATCTTAAGTGAAGCTAGGGTGATATTCATGATCCTGGCTTTGAGAGCCGCTACCTAATGGCCCACCCAACGTGGGGGTTACTAATAAAGGAACTATAGAAGTTTCGCAATCAGCCAGATTTGTAATAACGGTACCGTGACGGATGGGACGCTACCGTTTCCGCGTCTGGCGAAATTTCTTTGGTTTTCAACAGGAAACCCCGGCAAAGGCTATACCGTTGTATAACCCTCAACCCCTGGATTATGAAAATCTAAAAGTTTTGCTCAAAGTTGACTTTGAAGCGAGTTATACAAAAAAGACGAAATAGACTGGGAAACCCGACCTTGTTCGCTTTCTGACCAAATCCTACGAGCGGTATTGTACACTTAATCATGTATCTAGAAAGCACTTTTTCAGTTTTTTTCTATTTAAGGTGTGTACCTGATTTTTCATCTTGGATCAGAGCACTTCTCACCTCATTTATTGAAAAAATCTCAGCGTTTTGGATCCAAAGCTTTATAGTGTCACTTTTGAAATCGGTCCTGGATTATTCTTCACAAGAGAATGAGAGCACACTGCGCTCTGGAATCTTCCTGGCCCTCAGTTGGAAACCGTCTATGCGACTACTCATTGTCAGAAGTTTCAGATTAGTTCACCTTTCGACAGCATTTCGACGCAAAGCTGCATGATGGCTTCACACAACTTACATCAGGTTCACAAGCAAATTGAAGCCATGCTACGCGTAACTTGACGCGATTTTTGATTGAAGTATCATGTGTAACTTGTGCTAGTAATGTCCCCATCATTGCGAGTAACTTTGCACTGTTGCTTACTCAGGCAATGGTGCGGGACTTATTGCGCACAATAAATCGTCAAATAGTGCTTACCGCGCTCAGGAACCGTTTTACCGCGAGCGGAGATCCAAGTAGAACTGATCACCCGGACAAGTTGCTTTTGCTCGGACATCTTCGCGCCTTTCATGCAATGGGTGCGGATTTATCGCGCACACAAATCGTCAAATAGTGCTTACCGCGCTCAGGAACCGTTTTTACCGGGCGAGCGGAAATCCAAGTAGAACTGATCGCGGACAAGTTGCTTTTGCTCGATTTTCTTTCGCGCTGAGTGTCCGACTGAAGTGCAATGGACTTATCGCGCGCAGCTATTGGTCAGTAGAACTCACCGCGACCAAAAATCGTTTCTATCACGTATAACAACGTAATTAGGACTGGATCGCGAACGACCTGCATCGTTTTCCTTCCCGGCTGATCGCGAGCAACGGTACATATCGGACTGACCGCGTCCGGACCCCGCCTCGACTACGATGCACTGGTCTTGTGTGGTAAAACGAGATCGTCGTCGGTTCAATTACCCAGGTTTGAGGTACTTCCTGTATGATATCTCCTTGGTCGCACTAGCGGGAGTACACTATGTTCCTAACAGTTGGAGGACGAAGCGCCCGCAAATGCTCAATTTTGGTCCCAGGATCCGCCTAGTTGTATTATATTTAATAGCTAAGTTGGGCAGATTTTTTTGCGGTCGGTCCTTTTGTTCAGGCTGACTGATCGCGAACCCACATTTAGAGTTGGACCGCGCGCAAAAGCAGCGGGCTGATCGCCGTTGACCACGCGCGTTCGTTCCTATTCGGCGTCGCGATAAGTTCACCTCGATGTCTGATTATGTAAATGCTACTTGACACCTATACGAGACGCGGTGGCCGGCACACCGACAAGCGACGCGTCCCGTTCGCCGATTCGCTGATTGGTGGACGATTTGTCTCCAGGCCTGTATATACTTCTTCATTTGCAATCGTTGCGCGAGAGCAAAGCGGGATGGAGAGACAGGCCGGCAGTGGAATGAAGAACGAAGACTCTTTGGGAATTCATCCATCCATCTAGCTGCTATCGAGTTCGAAAATCTGGTAGGGGTCGGGCCTGTGGTGGTGAGCCGAAGGGGTCGGCCAGTGGTGGTCAGTCGCTTATATCTCGCTTATTTGGAGGAATTGAGATTCTCGCATTTGGCACGTGTTATACAGGAGGGGCCTTCTACACAATTACATGGAAATCTCAAAATTCTTATCTGAAGGTGTACTGTGCCTTTAAAGTCACAGTCCAACTTCAGAGGTAATTTCTGATATCATGGTCCGCCTGCCGTATATAGAAAGCCCGTCGAGCGCGAAATCTCAATTCGCTCAAATAAACGAGAAAAAGGCACGAGGAAAAAGTCGACCACGCCACTGTGAAAGAAAAAATGGGTAACGCCCCCTGGCAATTTCTCGACCTCAATAAAAACTAAAGCTGCTGTGTAGTTTCATTAAAATCTATGTTGATCCATTTGTTATCGGTCCTTCTTTATATTTCAAACTATTCCAGTGTGACGTAAAAATACAGGACCGAGACAACTCGTCCACAAAATTCTTGGTCTGCGGAATTACAATCTTTGAGGGGCCATAACTCCGTTCGTAGTAGGTACTGAGCGATTCTAAAGATACCGCTGTGATCAGGGTAAAATTTTCTTTACGCTGAACAAAAAAACTGATAAACGATTCAGAGTTCGGATTGTGCCTTTGAAGGCAGTCTTCGATAATTTTCGATTTTGAGATTAATCGCTAAATCGATTGTTTGGCCTTCGAGTAGGACTGAAATGACGAAGAAACCGAGAAAAACGCACCAGAAGGGCTCGAAATCCTTTACTCTTACTCCGCTTCTTTACTCTCAGTTGAACTGTTTGTTGTGACAATAAAATCTTTTGTGGACCCGTTTTGGCAATTCTCAATTTTGTGTTGCTCCGTTCCTTCCTTCGGACCCTAACTAATACTGTTGTGCCTAAAATATTCTTCCATTTTTCATCGACCCCATTTTTCACCGGGGACAACCACCCTGAACATGTTCATCCAACCGGACAACTAGTCCATGTTATAGAATAATGTCACTGAAATATGTACGACGTTTTAATGCGTTTCTCGCCGTTTATCCGTAATTTTGGTAACACTTAGAGGCCAACGCACTGTTTAACGTGGAAAACTCGGGAACGAAAATCATGGTGAATACTGCCTTTGAGGCACTGTTCACGATAAACTTCATCCTTCAACCTTCAACGAAAAACATTTGTGGTAGCCCTCAGAAGGAGAATTGTGTTGAAAAACGGATCTAAACGCATTCCCAGAAGCAAAGAACGGGTTTGAAAATTATCCCAGTAGGCAAGTCCGACCTCCTTGGGTATAGTTGTTGGCATCGACACCGACACATCTCCATCACTGCCACGCTTTGACCTGAGATCCTTGGGAGTGTTTTTTCATCGAATTAAGCTATGGATTAGAAAGATTTTCGCCTGAAGAAGATTTGAAGAACTTTTCTACAACTCTTTCTCAAATCTAATCTCCCTTTCAATGAATAATCACTGACGATGATCGTAGGTCAAAGCCTGGCAGTGGTAGAGACGCGTCGGTGTTGGCGAAAACAACTAAACAAAAGAAGACCGGACCTGTCCACTGTGATAATCTTCAAAACAGTTTTGCCTCAGGGAAGAGCTTTCGGAGGTGCCGTTTTTTCAATACTGTTCTGCTACTGAGGGACTACCACCTTTGCTTTCAGAGAAAAAACTCAAGGAACAGAGTTAATCGGTGAGCAGTACCTTCCAGAACTTCGGTAAGTGAACCGACGAAACCGCAGACATCTGAGTCCTCCCACGAGAGTGCGTCATAGCCTCTGGTTCCGAGACAGATTTACTCTGTTCCCTCGCGCGCTTGTGCGAGGAGCGAGGAGTAAAGAGAGCTTTGAGAAAGTGTGGGGAGGAAGGAGACGCAGCTCATGCGCGCAGACGAACGCAAATAAATTTACACTCCAGAAACAGAGGATACACCTGCTACTAAGAACGGCACGCCGCGATAACATAAACCCATCTCCAAGTTATACGCCAGTATTTTATGTCATGGTGAAGTCAATCTGTCACCGAGCGTACTCACTATGTTGAAGGTTACATGTAACTTGGAAGTTGTGAAGAAAGATAAGCCGCAGGTAACATGTTTAGAGTCGTTATCTTGCATGCAACTTTATCACAAGTTCCTGAGTGTTGCTCATCACTGCAGATCGTCTGAATCTCTTAGCCATTGCTTTGCGAATGCCCAGAAAACAGTGTTATCACAATACTTTTCCTGCTTTGGTGCTCGTATCGTGAATAAACTGCCACACTTTTTGCGAAAAGAAAAATATCCCTCTCATTCCATAAATACTTTTGAAGATTCTGATCGCACTAACATATATCTATTGCACGCGACTCTACCCGAAAAATCCTATGCGCTGCTAAGCGCCTCTTTAGAGGGCCAAAAAATGCACTCAGTTTTTGAATTCCTGCAAAAAAATAATGACACCCCCTCTGTACCTACGTTCTTCCGGGTATTATCGCAAGTTTCACTCCTGGCTCCTACCCCCACCTTCGAGCCCAGAATCGTTTGCTGCCTTGGTCCTGTCAGTGGTTATGTATGGCTTCAATTATACTAGCTTTCATTTCGATAGCACAGGAAATGAACAATTTGAAGTCCCATTTATCATCGGAGATGGAAAAGCCACATGAGAACGCAATACTCCTGAGCTGCTGGAGTTGAACGCGACGACACGAATCGGACTGGATACTTTGCGTTCCTCATTGTGAGGATTGGCGCGAACTCTGGCGCATATATGTTATAAAATACATGCAGCGAGTTTGCGCCAACGCACAACAAGGAACGCAAAATATCAGTTGCGATCCGTGCCGACTGCACGAATTCCAGCGCTTATTGTAGCAGCGTGGCTTTGTTTTCGACACTCAATTTTCGCACCGCCATATTGCACACTTGAAATAATTTCAAATGTCACAAGCTCGTCATAGAGTGAAGTCAATCTAGTGAAATCAATGCATATCTTTTACCAGAGCCTCGAACCCGTCCTGACTCTAGGTCCCCTTTCTCATATCAGAGCACATTCAGTTGTTTGGACTTCAACCCTCCCCACTTTATTATCCACTATTCCTTCCGAACCCTGGAGATCTTACTTTATGACGGAGTGTTCCATTTTGAATTACCTACTCTCGGATTCCATTTGTCATCAACTGTGCTCTCGATTTGGAACTCTTCCATTAAATTTCTTCTATGACTCGACTGGTCGACTCCATTCGTACATATGTTTGCTCTCACAAGAGTTCAGAGAGGAGAATATGAATGAATCGCGTTCGAGCGCTATACAGAGTGTCTCACCAGAACCCTTGCTGTGGAAAACAATGTTGAAACGTGATTAGCGCTCCCCAAATCCCAGCCCAGGGTTTTCAGGGTGCCTTTAAAATCATGCCTTCCTACCGATTCTTGCTGGTGGAGAAATGTAAAACTTCGAAAATTCGCCAAGTTTTTTTTTCGTTGTGGTGGTTTTGAATTTCTTTCTCTCCTTCCTGGTCTTTTGCTTCTTATGTTTTGCAAAGGTTAGTCAGACTTTTGTTGAAATGACTGCACCGAAAAAGCTTTCTCTCGAAATGATAACTGAAACAAGTTTCCAACTCTGGAAAGGTGTTCTTGACGTCAATTGGTTTTCCTGAGATTCGCTTGCTCTGCTGAAGTGGGTTTTCAAAAAAGTATTTCAAAATTCGATTTCGTGCTTCTTGAGGACGCAGATCGCGTGACTGCATATGAACAAAACCCCTAGGTCAAGAATAATTCGAATATCATCCAATAAGCCCCATGAAAAGCTACGGCGATGGATTGTTTGGTTTTTTTTGGCGTGGAGCAGTGTTACCAGTATAGTTTCTAATTGTTAGAGGGTAGGTAAACTCTAGGAAGCGTATTCTATGATTGCTTAGAGACACTTCTCCGACGTTTCTCGAAGAATGAAATTTTCGGTGGCCCTCGTCGGGAATCACTGATAGTCGTTTGTGCCTCGTCCACTGCAAAAATATTTCTTGCTTAATAATGAAAGATTAACATATGTTGATATAGACGTAATTTCGAATGGAATGCGCCGCGCGTTCGATTCCAGAATCGTAGAGGATCGAAATGTTTTTCGGATCTGTGCATCGTCTTGGGTTGGAGGCCCGACTTTCAGCCCAGTTGTTTTATTTAGCTTTCCAGATGAATCCTGCCACAATTCACCGTTCACGGAGGGATAGAAAGTTCGTCTGTCCTCAGGATAGAATCCGACCGCGCATGCCATCACTATTAGTGACAAAGGCGAACTTTGCGTGCTACAATGGAGTAGTTGTAGTGCGAATCCGGGCACTTGGCCGCTGAAGGTTCTCCGACTCAAATCATTTTTCGTCTATTCTCCATTAGACTTGGAATCTGTCGTACAAATATTCAAAAATGGTATTCGTTTTATTCAACGATTAGGTTAGTTCCTTCGAATATTTTATTCATCGGAGGAATTCAAATATTCTTTGCTTCTTTTCGGAATTTGGATTTACAGAAGTGATTGAATTTCTAGATTTTTTTGAGTGCTAGATAAGTACCACAATCCAGGATTTCTTCAATTCTTCGGATACCCTATTTTTTCGGGGAATCGAAACTGTCTGATTCCAACGATGTCTCTGGAATCATAAAATTCCCTAGAAAAGAAGTTATGACCCTTTGAAAATTGAACTGCGAAAACATAGTGGACGAGTTGTCCGGGGCTTGTAACTTCCGTCATTTGCAACCTATGTATGCCAGCGAACCTGAACAAAGAGGGAAGTTGAGAATCAAGGGAAGAACGGGGCATTTCAACCATCTCTCATTTCGCCACTGTTGAGCTCGAAAGATCGTAAAAGGGGCGTGCCAAAGTGGCTTCCTGATGTGGGCTCCCCAGGGTGGCTTCCTCTTATATCTCGCTCATTGGGAGGAATTGGGAGCTCGCACTTGACAGGCGCTATATATGGTGGGTCTACTTCACAATCATGTGGATATCTCAAATTTTGTCCCTGAGTTTGGACTGTGCCTTCAAATACAGAAAAAAAATACTGAAATGTATTCATGTACAGGGTGTTCCATTGGCGAGAAGATATTTCAGTGTTTTACGAACACAATTTCAAGGATCTGCACTCAGCTGCTTTTGACGGGTAAACATTCATACAGAAACGTGCGAAGTGACGTTAGCTCAGCCGGCACCGTGGACGGCCACTCGCATTCGGACAAACTTCATGTGGTTCCGGAGGCTCATGTTAGAGCCCTACTGCTCGATTTTCAAATGCTTCAGTTACCCTTAACCTCATCAGTTTTTATCTTTCAGAAGAAAGCGCATTTTGTGATAAATTCATATTCCTTTTGGGTAAAAAATGACTCCTAGACCGACTACACCAAAACTGGTGAAGTTCGGTTGAGTTTGTCCGGCTAGCCGCAATGCGCGCGGTACTCAAGTAACGACGTGAACGCAGCAGCTTTCACACGTCGAAAAATTGAGGTCTCTAAAAACACTGTAGAAAATCAACGACTTCATGGTCAGTCGCTGTGGAAGGTATCGTCCATAGCCAGCTACGAACGCCAGCCAACGCATTGGCTTCCTATCTTCACCATTCGTTATTGATTCCGTCCCAGAGCTGCGAGGAACGCTACCATGAGAGGGATGCAACTACCGCTAGCGTCCGCCGCAGCTCATCGTTGGATCAAAAATTATGATCAAAGGCCGCGTACTCTCAAATAACCGTGTTCAATTTTTGTGTAGGGAAGCCAACCAGGTTGTGATATATATCGCCAAGAAGCCACCTAAAACACTCGATCTTTGAAGAAAAACTCGTTCAAAAATCTCGGAGCATTCAGCTTCCTTTTTCTCACGTTTCTCTAGTGCGTCCTGTGTAGTTCACAAATGTCGGAAAATTGAACGTCTGAATTGGGTTGATTGATTCTTTTTTGCCTTTTTATTCTCAAGAATTCTCCAAAAGCAAGAAGTTTTCAATACACACTCTTGAACTCGAGGATCTCTCGAAATAAAAATATAGAATTTCAGATTTCTTTGGCCCATCGACGCATGTCGTGGCGCTTCTGCTCCTCGTGCTAGATGATCGACCGGGGAAACGCCCTTTCAGACCACGGAACAGTTTTCAAGAGGGTATAGCATCATGAATACGCAACATTGAGGTCTCAAGCTTTGCCAACTATCTCCACTCGGTTCAAACGTTGGACTGAGAAGAAGAAACCAAATGTGGTTTTCTGCGCAGACGGCTGACTTTAACCCCACACCGATCTATGGCACGTGCAGTGCAGCAGGGATTCATTAGTGTCGGGCCGTTCGCAGCTATGGGCGGAGCTCAATATAGGCATTTGGCTCCGGCTTCTTTGATATATATTTCATTTTGATTTTTTTCAGCGAGGACGGACTTTGCGAAAGACATTGCTATCCGCAAAACTGGGCTTTGACTCATTCACTTTTCCCCACCAAGTACGAATTTTCAGCTCCCATTTAGATCTCTTACTGGGTGGGAAATCCCAGCCTATATTCTCGCCGTTTACCTATCACAGGCGTAGAAGGCCGACGTGACAGAACAAAGACGAGAAAAGGATGTCCGGAGTTTCTTGGAGTTTGAGAGTTCATGGAGTTTTTGTTGGAAAGTATGGCTTCTTATTGCCGCCTTAATGGGCCCTGACTGCCTCCCCCTTTGAAAGCGGGCTCCTCAAGTACGAACTGTTGCATGCCTAATGTGCAATACAAAAAAAAAAAGCGCTTGTGTATTCATTCTCGGAGGCGTTGATTGTTCTCTCAAATCCACCGTCCATTCACAACATCGTATCCTAGTTTGCAGAATTTCCTCAATGTAAACTTCCCCATAGTTGACAAGAATCACGCATAAGTGAGAGAGCGGGTCCACATTTCGTGCTGAAACTGCTTCAAATTTTTGAGAAGGCGCTTTACCTCAAAGGCAGTGTTCACGATAAAATCCGGTTTCCTGTTTTTCCGCCTATCTTGGAAACTGTCTCATGCTGATTTCAATGATGTCCCTGGAATCGTACAAGACCCCCTGGAAACGGAGTTACGGTCCCTCAAAATTCAGCTAAGGAAGCATTGTGGACGATTTGTTCGAGGCTTGTAACTTCCGTTTTTGCAACCGATGTATGCGAGCTGACCTGAGTAAAGAGAGAAGTTGAGAATAAAGGGAAGAACGGGGCTTTGATCGGAAACCATCGCTTATGTAACCATGAATTCAAGGCAACTGTTATAGGACGTGGGCGGTGTGGCCCAATGGGTTGGCTGGCCCACGAGATTTTCACCCGATTACCGGCCGTTTTTCGTCGCACTTCTATTCTCAATTTTCTTAGAGGGACCTAAAGCTTACATTTTAGCCAAAATGTGCAAATTTTCTTCGTGAACACTGCCTTTTAAGGCGGTGCCTTTAAAGGCAGTGTTCACGATGATTTTCGTTTCCGAGCTTTCCACATAAAACAAAGCGTTGGCCTCAAGTGTTACCAAAATTACGAAGAAACGGCGAGAAACGCATTGAAACGTCGTATTTAAGTGACATTATTCTATAGCATGGACTAGTTGTCCGGTTGGATGGACATGTTCGTTGCGGTTGTCACCGGTGAAAAATGGTGTCAGTCGAAAGCTGTAAAATATTCTATGCAAAACAGTATTAGTTAGGGTCCGAAGGAAGAGACGGAGCAACAGAAAGCAGAAAATGGCAAATTACGGGTCCATAAAACATTTCATCGTCACAAGGAACAGTTCCTGTGAGAGTAAAGTGGCGGGGTGAGAGTGAAGGATTTCGTGCCCTTTGGTCCCTTTTTCTCAGTTTCTCTGGTATTTTAGTTCTACCCGGGGGCCAATTGACCGATTTCGCGAATAATCTCAAAATTGAAGATTATCGTGCACACTGCCTTTAAAAGTGGCAGCACAGCCCAATTCTCACGTAATCTTTTGAATCTCTCTTCTCGCTGGTGGAGGATTAGATGACGTTATCGTATCCTTCCTTCTCTTTTTTGGTCTCATGACCTGTTTTCAGGGAACATTAACTTCAACAGAGCAACATTGAGAGTTCAAACTTAGTGAATGATCGGGGCTGAGTGCAAGGAAATATGCTGACATTGCCTTCGATCGTTTGAGAGCTACCTCAAAAAATTCTCATGAATTATTTATTGACGTGCCTTGGAGTGTGTAAACATGAAATTCCGCTCATATTCACTCATCTTTGATTCAGTTTGTTTTCGAAACAGCTCTATCATGGCGTCCTACTACACGAAATATAGAAGTCCTGATAAGCCGAAAACATCACCAACTTCAAATGACCTGCGTTTTGTTAGTACCCACTATATTTCACTGTTGAATGAGGCAGCTGCCCCATGATACAGAAAACTGAATCTTCCGCAGCGAAAAGAGTCGCGTTCCCATTTATCCTTCTCTATACTTATACATTTTCAGGTTTTTTGGGTACTAAAACGTTTGAATAATTTGGAATTTCGCGATTTTCGAATATTCGACTTCTCGAATCATTAGGAAATCTTACCTTTTCGAATATTCGGCATCTCAAGTTATTCAGTTTTATTGTCTTTTTGTATATTATGGTTTTCAAATTTTCCAGAGAAATATCATTATCGAAATTCGACTTTTCGACTAAATAGACGGCTTTTCCAATCAACCATTGAATGAATAGTCGAGTTTCAGAAGGGACCAAACACCATTGTATGTTTCCGTATAGCGTTTAAGAACGAAATGGAAAATAGGTTATTGCTTTTGCTTTTGCTATAAGAGCCCATTTTTTTTCGAAAAAAAAAACCACTTTTCCCCTTTCAAAACTTTCGACAGTTTCATCCATTCGTTTGGCAACTGCTTTTCATTTCTGTACCGTTGAATGCGCTATCATAATATGTAAACGAAAATAAGAAAAAAAAATGCGTGAGAAAAATACAAGTCACACATTCTCGTGGAATATTTTCAAGTTATTGACCACGGCTAAAAAACAATCTATTACAACTTGTGAGTGCCAATTGGGGTCGAGCGATTGTGTGCGGAGAGACAAAGAAGGGAGTGGCGTCGCACACTTTTTCGAATACATACAAAATGTGTGGACGAGAACATGCTTATCAGTAGGCGTGAAGCAGTGGGTACATAAGAATTAAAAAATCAAAAGCTAAATACTTTAATTGGAGATTTCCATTTCCAATACTATAGAAAAATTTAACTCAGTGGGCGTGGATATTGTTCAAATTTTTTGTTCAAATTTTGATAACCGAGGGAACTACGCCCGTCGAGGTCTGGAACAACGATCTGCTTGACCCTGCTGCAATAGCTGGGCTCATGGTGCAATGAGGAACATGCTCGCTGTGGAAGCAATACGATGCAGGTTCGAATCCTGCTAGCAACGAACAGTTTTGCCTATAGCTCAGCTCCTTTGAAGTGATCTGATTACGATCAGCATGGAATAGCTGCGAGTCGATCCATGTGAATATGTGGAGAGAATAACCAGCCTTCCCACATCCAGATTGCAGACGGGGTCCAACCGCAGAAATGCCTCTTTTCGAACCCTTAAACTTTCCCTCCTCCCCACGTTCTCCAAAAGTGAGAAGACGCTAGAGGAAGACAAACCCTCCCATACGCATTCATCTTGAGCGACCACACCCACCTAAAGGCTCTGTTGCAGAGGCATATGCTCCGAACGGCAGTAGATGCTGCAAGGTAGTCCAGCGCTATCGTAGCAGCAGACCGACACCGACATGCGACTCGGCCGCTCGCCGAGTCCCATCTGGGGCCGCTAGCGGTTGGGCGATGTCTCCAGCGGCTAGGTGGGCCAAGTACCGCCAATTTGGGTGACGGAACCGGCCACGCGGCCGACATCTGAGTCCCGCCTCAAGGACGCGTCGTATGCTTTTCTATCTTGCAAAATCGTTTTGTCATCGAGTTGAATATGTATCATGCGGGCATTAAACGTTTTATTTGGTGGAGAACGTGCTGTAGTTTGAAACCCAGTAGGAGCAAGTGCTCCTGCTGCCGCACGTTTCCTGATTGTGTTCGAGACAGCGTCGTCTTCGAGTTGAATTCATATGCGACACGAATTGAATGCAGCGATGGTCTGAGCTCATAACACTATGCCTTCGATCTAAAAACTATCTCAGCGATGGTAGCGCTTCTACTAGTACTGCAGTTGAAACGGCAAATGGAAAACGAACACGGAAGCCGCATAACGCGTAAACTACGAGAAATGCAGTTCAAACTTGTTTGAAATTTGGTGATGAACCAACGTTTAATCAAAGTTGAATTGGTCACTTTAGGAATTTTTTAAAACTCAGGTCAGCTACTGGGAACTTATCAGAAATCGCTGTTTCTTCATTTGTGACGAGATACCAAATTACAGAATCGTAGAAGAAAGGTTGAAACGACAAAAGAATTATCGTAACTGAGTTGTCTATTCAGGAAAACTATTAATTCGGCTAACATTGTTCGTCATAAGTGCTTTTCTTTGGGGGCAGACGTGAATCCAATCCTAATATCTGAAAATACCAATATCGTCGACCAGAGCTCAAAGGCAGCATATACGCTTGTAAATGTTATTGAGATAGCAACACGCATCGAAGTAGGGCTCGCTCCACGACGCTCACAGAGTTGGACGCGTCAAATACAAGTCACAGCGACTTTAAAAGCACAGTACCCTCAGATATGAATTTTGAGATTTTCGTGTAACTGTGTAGAAGACCCTTCCTGTATAACACGTGCCAAATGCGAGATCTCAATTCCTCCAAATAAGTGAGGTATAAGCGACCACCGCCCGTCCTCCGCTAACCACCACAGGCCCGGCCCCCTACCAGATTTACGAACTCGATAGCGGCTAAATGGATGGATGAATAACTCGTCCATGAAATTTTTGCCCTCAAGGTGCAGGCATTTCCAAGGGAGCAATATCAGCGTTCGTAGAAAGTCTCCGGACGATTTCAGAGATACATATGTGATCAGAGAGTGGCTCTTTCAAGATAAGCATGAAGTCTGAGAAATAATTTCTGGGTGTCGTGCCTTAAGGCTACGCTCAGAGTTTTTTGGGCGACGCGATGGCACATGTCAGTGCGATCAAAACTCGCGTCGCGTAGGAATTCGTATGAACGCTGGACGACTACGCGCGATTGCGTACGTACGCAATTTCGCGTAAAGAAGCAACAGCCATTTCCTTTGTAAGGTTGGCAACAGTTCTTTCGTGTTCGTTTGAGTGCAAGTGGTCCTAAGTATGCTCACTTTATTGTTTTCTTTGTGAGATCCGGTTGTGCTAATGGAAAAACTCTGAATAAAACTAGCAACGAGCTTGCCTTTGCGCGACCACCAATCATCGCGTCGCGTTCCAATGCAACGCAATGCGATCGACGCGGAGCGATCATCAAATCCTATGTATCGCGCCACTTCCACTGTGAACACCCAGCAAGGACTCAACGCGACGTCGCTTGGATCGGTACGTGGGCTGCTTATAACGTTGCGTCGCGCCGCGAATGAACTCTGAACACCGCCTAAGGCGTCCTCCGCGCAGAAAAACCACATTTGATTTTTTTTTCTCAATACAATGTTTGAGATAGTTGGCAAAGCTTGAGACCCCAATGTTTAGTATTCATAATGCTGTAACGTTCTCCCGGTCGATCATTTAGCACGAGGAGCAGAAGCACCACGACGGGCTACGAAAGACCGGGGAAATCTAAATTTTATATTCTTTATTTCGAAAGATCCTCGTATCAATTTCATTTTGGAGGCTTTTGGTTCATAGAGTATTTCTGACAACAGAAAGGCGACAAGAATCACGCAACCTCAGAAGTTTAAGGAGCTATACCAATTCGGACGTTCAAATCTGCGACGTTTGTGTATTGCACAAAAACACGCCGGACAGACGTGAACAAAAAAGAAGCCGAATGCTTGGAGAATTTCGAACGAGTTTTCCTCTGAAACTTTGGTGTGTTATGTGATCTTTCGCTAAGAATCACAACCTGGTAGACCTTCAAAAAAAGCGAAAAATTTGAATTTGGTTCCCAACCGGGAACACATTGAATCACCGACCTCGAGAAAGAAAAATGTTCAACAAGAGAAATAGCTCAGACAAGTGAACGGAAGAGATCGTCTGATCAGATTGAGAGATCATATGTTCACGTAGTGGCCCCTCTCCTGCGCTCTCATAACTCAGTTGAAATAGCACAGGGTATTCTTGGACCCGGAAAAAACGGCTTCTCATCACTTTTTCCAGCGCAGATGTTGTTCAGCGTTCCAGACCTTACATATTACATGGAAAACACGGGAAAAATTTTATCGTGAAAGCTGTCTTTAAAAATTCACACATACATATGGCCTTAGCACTTTGAATGTAATCCATTGTAATCTCAAAGCTACAGGTCACCATGAGAATCGTTATCCAAAAATATAAAAATCAGATTAGATCGAAAGAAGCTGCAGAACGATGAAGGCAGAGCTGTGAAAAACGGGCGAGAATTAGAGTTTCTAGGACCCAAAGATGCCAGTTCATCCACACGTGCTCAGCGCCGCCCAGAAAGATCGCAGTCTCATGCCGAGCAGTCCAAAATCATCGAAATTCAGAGAAAAATAAATGCAAATTTACCTAATAAAACAGTTGAACAATGAAAGCAAGCACTTCTGTTAATCTTTTTGACTAGATGAGTGAGTGTTGGTTGACTATGTATTGCGATTTATCACATGGTATCTCACTGAGGCAGATTAAGCTGACGTACTGCGAAATTTAACTAGGGATTGTGGGCGAATCCGTGTGGCCATGGTTGTTTTGCTGGTGTTGTTTTGTTTTGTTTTTTTTTTCTTCCCTGTTTCTCATAGACTTCAGCTATTCACTGATTTTACTGTCCTGACTGGAGCGTCCATTGAGGGCGTATTAATTAACAAATAAATAAATAAATAAATAAATAAATAAATAAATAAATAAATAAATAAATAAATAAATAAATAAATAAATAAATAAATAAATAAATAAATAAATAAATAAATAAATAAAAATGTTCCTTGATTGAAACTCAATTTCAAGCCAGCTGATGTCCTTTATATTGGAGATCATCAATGCCGATGATGTGGAACGGGCTCGGTCACCATCAAAAGACAAGAAAGTTCAGGCTTCAAATTTGGCCCGAAACAGCGGTTTTTGCGATTTTTTCTTTTAAGTCGTACTACTCGAAAACCACAGAAGGGTTTAGAGAGAAAAAGAAGACAAGCATATTTCTTCGCGACCACTGCCTTCAAGCATTTGAAGGAAGCATTCTGACCAGCTTTTATTTCGTGTTTTCATAGTCACAAAACCCGAAAAATCGAAAAGGAAAACGCAGATTTCGCATGACGTTCAGCTTGTTTTCTTTTGAATTTTCCGCCATTTAGTGTTCTTTATCCAACTGGGGCTGCATTGTTTTCTTCGCCATGCGCTGATATTTTACAGAATATAATAGTTCTCTGGATCCAGACTAGAAACGTGTGCCAAACATGCGTCAATAACCCAGACTCCTTTCCTCTTTCTTTCTTTTGAGACGTCCAGAATTTTCAGCTCACGATCCTTTGTTGGCACTTCGCCAAAACAAAATTCTGCGTCCTTTTAACTATTCTTTTTGCCTTTCTTACACCTCCTTCAACGTGACGTACCTACTTTTATCTAAAATTTTCACGAATCTGTTTTTTTTTCAGAAAATTCCGGAAGTGGTTCCTCATCCTCATCAGAAAAGACATCAAGGGCAATGCCCGACGTGTTGCTGCCGCTGCTCCTGGTTAGCGTAAGGTAAACCCCAATTTTATTCGCTTATATGTAAACCGTTCAATACTTTATTGTGTGAAGTTACGTGACGTGCGAAGCTATCTCACGGTAGCAGACATAATTTCGGGAGCATACCAGAAGACATTAGGATGAGAATTTTCTCCCAAATTCACTATGATCACAGGTAAAGTGTATAGGACGTCCAACGCATCTGCGAAACCGAATTACTTTGTATCTCTTGGACCTCCATAGTAAAACTTTGTAGTATACCGCCCTGAGCTGCCGGTTCCAAGGAATTGAAGCTCGTGATGATCGTTTTCTGTACCTGTGTACATACATATTGCACCTTCCAAAACCCGTGCAGTAATCTTTCGAAAATCGCGAAACAGACCTCATGATCGCAGTCAGCTTCCAAAATAACCGCTCTGGCCAAAGTTCGAGTGGAGGCACATTTCTAGAACTTAGCAAAGAGTAATAGCGTTTTCGACTAGAACCGATTGTTGGTTAAATGTTCACTTGTATCAGTACCCACTTGTAAGCATTATTGAATGAGCGTTTACATACCAAGTGGGGGGGGGGTTTGCGAGCGTTTGAAAAAAAATGTTCCAAATTTGGCTCAGAATTTTCCCCAGGAGTTTTCTTGGGGTGTTGATTACGAATCTGAGGTATAGTTGTAATTTTTCGAAAGTGTTCGGCTTACTTCGTTCAAAACTTCTTATCTGGGAAAAGTGTGAGGACAAACGTGACTTTTAAGTATTTCCGAAATGCTATGATGGATGTGGCTCAAATTGTTTCTCTAGAAGTTATCTGGAGTGCTAAATACGGATCTGAGGACCGTTTGTCGATTCTTGACAGCTTACCGTAGATCACGGTGAGTATGGGGTAGTGCGGCCAAAGTCTTGATTTCTGACTCGAAGCTTTTATGCGGGGGTTGATTAGGTGCTGAATACGGGTTCAATGACCATTTGTCGATTTTCGAAAAGTTAAGGAGGGTTCTACTCCTTAAAAGGCATGGCATAGTCTCTCCGAATGAGACTGTCTGCCCTTGCGGTCGGCCTGCGTGTCGAGTGGCAGGCGCAAACACATTTTTCCGACCTGTAAATCAATTAGAGGAAACACTAGACGAGTGGTGAATAGTATCCCAGTCAGCTGTTTGCAGCCGTGGGAAGACTCGTTTGAAAAATTTCTTTATGATTTGGCCGCTCTACACGCAAGACGACTGCGTGGGCGGACATTCTGATTCAGACCGACTTCACTCACGGTAACCTTAGTAAACCTCAGGATTTCGACAAACGGAGCCCAGATTCGTTTTCAGCACTCTAATTAACCCGTAGCTTCAAGTTTTTTCCAAAACAACCCAAAAGGGCGTGATATTTTAGCTTACTTCTTGGAAAGATGCTCTTTACCTGAACATTTCGCGACGCTTGAAGAATGCTTATAACTTCTTGGAACCAACAGCATTGGAAGGGATACTACGCAGTTTTGCTATGGGGGCCCGAGAGATATTAAGAATTCAATTCATTTTCGCAGGTGCCTTAAACGCTCTAAACGCTTCCCTTGTCAGGTGGGAAAGTTTACTGTTTTTCCAGCTACTCATGCACTTTCAAAGAGAAGTTTGAGACGAATTTCACAGAAAGTGCACTTAGCTAACAGACAGCAACCCTGGCCAATCCGCCATCCGAGGTGCAAGGGATCTTTAAAGGCGCTGTCTGTCTTTAACAAAAATTCACCTTTCTCCAAGAATCCTACTCAGGTGAAACTAGTTGTCCAGAATCGGACGAATAGTTGTTGAGAATCGGTCGATGATCGAGAAGTTGTCCAGAAAGTTGATAGAAGTTGTCGAGAATTCCGAGATTTGCAGTATTCGTCGAGAATTGCGGCCGATTTGTTCAGAATTTCAGAGAAAGTTGCCGAGAATTCGGGAGAATGCGTGCTTGCCGAGAATTCGGACAGATTTCTCGAGAACTCCTTCCGAAATTGAGAATACGTTTCGAGTATGTCGAAAATTTCCCAAGAATTAAGAACATCGCTTCAGAACCTTCTTTACACCACATTCTTCAAATGTTGCGACTGCTGTTTTTGTTCTTTTCTTGTCGTATGGGTCCTCTGTGGTTTTTTTCTTTTTTCTCCATTCTTCTAGCTGGTTATCAATTATGATGTATTTCGCCGATTTCTTGAATAGCAAATTCGTTTTTTTAAATTTTCGTCTTCTCAAAATAGCGAACATACCAAAACATGGAATCGAGTTAGTGAATTTTGAAAGTTTTCGAGCTTTCGAGTACTGATCTTTTCTTGATGATCGGTAGTTGCAGCAGTCAGATTCAAAATATGTTATTCAAGAAGTTACCCAAGAAGTATCAGAACAACGTTTGAAATTATGATGGTTAATTCGAATAAATCCCGAAGAATTTAGTTCTGATCGAAATTCGCAACTCTAAACCTTGCAATGGTTGATTAGCATTATATTGATGTACATTATGTGGACTTCCGGCGGGTCCACACCTGCAGACAGCGGTTCGGCCGCTAGCTGCAGGTGTGGTCCCGCCGGAAGTCGATAATTTTGAAAACTAGGAGCCACAAGAGTAGGATATTTGGCTTTAGCGTGGTCGATTTACTCTCTACTAAAACTTAAACCGTCTTATGCTAGAGTAATTCCGAAGACCACTACACTGATAGCGCAGTGGTGCTGGGCAAGGCCAATAGCGGCCCATGTTGAAAGATTTCGTAGACTCACAGCATATACGATGCACAGTTTGCCTCTGCCGAACGTCGAAGAAGCGAGACAAGATGGAAATTCGGCAACCAGAGTGATGTGAAACCATCTACGTGGGCTTCTCCGACCGTTGTAAGGTTGCCTTTGTACGGTTTCGGCAGGAGCCCCAATTTTTGGTATGTAAATACAGTTGTACATGTGTATAAATGTGTGTTAACTGTCAAGAATTGGTCAAGGAGTTGCCGGGAATTGGTCGAGAAGTTGTCGGGCATTGTCGAGAATTGGGCGAAAAGTTGTCCAGAATTCTCTAGAGTCTGCGAAAGTTGTCCTGCATTCGTACGCCTGCAGGACAACTTTTCATCCGATTCTCGACAGCTAGTTTCACCTGAGAAGCTTTCAGCCCTTCTCAAGTCACACGTGAAAAATGAACATCCAAAAACGGAGCGGACGTGGGACAAAATTATGTGTTGCAGCCCGCCCAACAGACTACCACTTTTTGAGAGCCTTAAGCAGACAAACAACCGATTATGAAAAGAATTAACACTGACATATGATAGTCGATTAGGTGTATCACGTTCAATACATTGAAAAGTTCACACCTCCAAACCGGCCAATCCTTCTAGTGTCAGAAATGAAACGTCATAAAAGTAATGTTGTTTTGGTAGAGACAATCGGTTTCCGATCATTTCTCGTTGCTCTTTCTGTCACGATTGTCTCAGTAGGCCTCTGACCTTCCGTATTCAACCGAAAACTCGGCAGCCATGATCCACCGCGAATACTACCTTCAAAGCCGGTGTTCACGATGATTCTCGTTTCCGAGTTTTCCACTCAAAAGAATGCGTTGGCCACCAAGTGCTACCAAAATTGCAGATACGGCGAAAAATGCACGAAATCGTCTTATAATAAAGACTCTATTCCCTGGCAAGGACCAGTTGCCCGACTGGATGAACATGTTCACGGTGGTTACCACCGGTGAAAAATGGCGCTCATCGAAAATGGAAGAATATTTTGGGCAAAACAGTATTAGTTAGGGTACGAAGAAAAGAATTGAGCAACAGAGAGTAGGGAGCTGCGAAGAATGGATTCACAAAAGAAATCATAGTCACAATGAACGATTTCTGTGAGATTGAAGAGGCGGGGTGAGAGTAAAGGAAATCGTGCCCTTCTAGTGCGCTTTTCTCGATTTCATCGACATTTCAGTTCTACCCGGGTGCCAAACAACCGATTTAGCAGTTAGTCTCAAATTCGAAGATTATCGTGAACACTGCCTTTCGAGGCAGTGTTTCTGAGTTCTAGTGAGAAACACTAAGCTGGCTGAGGCTGGAGGGGATAGGGTCGAAGAAAGCAGTGAAAACGGGCCAGAAGTCGATAAAAAGGGTATTGAAAGGTATTCCAGTTGACCTGCTCCGCCTCCCATTCTGACGAGCTTTTGACGCCGCGAACGTTTTCGATAGTGAATTGCCGAGAAACTCCACCAGCCTGATCAATTCGCATACATTTCGTCATTAACGCGCGTCCGCGGAAACTAGCAAGACCTGTAACCTCGTCCACGCCCTGAACGTTAGAAACCGCTACTTTAGCTTATTCTGAGCCCTTTTCTTCGCTGATTTTTCACTATTCGATAGTACACGACCGTACAACCGCAAGGGGAGTGTGAGCGGGTGGGAAATGCAGTGGAAAAATTGGTGACTTGCAAACGATCGGGGCCAGGGATGTGAGAAAATTTCTGTCTTCTCTTTTCTGCCCACTTGGCCATTTTCTCTGTTTTCTGTTCTCTGTCAAACTAGATTTTCTGTTTTCTAGTTCTAAAAATATTTTTCCGCACATCACTGATCGGGGATGCAGATAATTGTGTTGCTATGCTAGTTTTTAGTTCAATTTTAGGGGTGTGGGCTATTTTCGAATGGATGAAATTAGAGAAAATTTTGTGAAAATTTTACTTCTCCAATTTCAGTAAGTACTGCTGCGCGGAACGTAGCGAACCGATTCCCTTGTACATGGATGAGCTACTGCAGGCGGGAAGACGAGTCTATGATAAACACTCACCTCCAGTTCAAGACGGTAGGTTTCTGTTGAGGATGATTCTCAGTTTTCGGAATCCAATGTTGAATGTTGTTGAAATGTACGCTACCGCTAGCATCATTGGGTCAGAAGGCAAGCGGGCACGAATCTTCGCTTCTTTTTTCGATACCTTCCTACAAAATTAGTTTTCTCCCAGATCCAAAGAAATATTTAAGATCAAGGAGGATAGCTTCCCAATAATTTGTCGCTCGCTAGGTTTTCATTTCAGGCAGAAAAAAATTCCGAAATATTATTTCCAAACCGTCCGTTATACAGTACATATGCAGCCGAACACTGTATTTGTACTACATGTATTGCTCTTTTTTTCAGCAGCCTCATTTCAATAGAAACATGCGATTCCCTCTCTACTTTACGCTTGCTCTCTATCCATGTACTACGTAACGCTAATGCACATTCGTAATCCTTCACCCAAATCTCTTTCTCGCTGCCGTTGTTAGGGGTTATAGAGATGAGGTTATCCGAAAGGTCTTCAATCAAGATGTGGATGTGCGAAGAAAAATTAGGAATGACATACTCAGGCCCTCCAAACTACTGAAACACACCTGAGTACATGAAATAAGTCACTGCTAACTAAGTCGCCTTGATCATCTTCGAAGTGATGAGAAGTTCCATAGAACAAACGGGAATCTTTGTACCTAGGTTATTAGTAACCCTTCAACGGTGGACAAATCGAGAAAGTTATGTTCCTCATGATATTCATAGGAAATGTTCCTTTCCTTATTAGAGGACATCTTACATCAACCGACAATTCGAATCTGTGCGACATTTAGTTGAAGATGCACTCCGAACTTCGCCTGTGACAGGCGGTCGTGCTAACAAAGGAAGTGCCTAGACCCTCAAACTCATCTACGAAAACCAGTAAAATTGTTAGTAACACACAGATCTCCATACCAAAACCGCGTAGCATCCATTCCCGAGCTGTTGGCTCCAAGAAGTTATAAACGTTCTTTAGACCTAGTGCAGACTTCCCGCGACGGGCGACGCAACATCGTGTTTGGGATAGATATCGACAGATAATTATAATCAATATGGCTTAAATGCACTGTCGCGCGTCGCGGGCGGCATGCGCCGCGCCGCTTGAAAAATCAGCGCCACCAGGATGTATAATCGGGCTGCGTCGAATTTACGCGGCGACGTCGCAGAATGACGTTAAACACAGCCAGGAGGAGCTCTGACTTAACACAAGGCCGATTGTAATGAGTGATTTTGTGCAAAGAAACATCTATAATTTTTCGTACCATAACACAGCACCCGAAGGCGGATAGAGTCTTCGAAAACTATTTCTCTTTAGAAAAATGATTTCAAAAGCTAAAAAATTAACTTTAACAACCCAGCCTACTCTAAACAACGCCCAGGACTTTCGAAGGAACTTTAGAGATGAACCAGAAGAACAAAATGGAGTACGTGTATGAAATAACAAAAGAAGCATACTATGTCAATGCGGATCGCACGCGGCCGCCGCGCCGACTGCTGTTCTCGAGCGGCGCGGCAGCACCTAGGCGGCGGCCGCGGTTGGCGGTGTTGGGAGATTTCGAGCAGAAGAACTCTGAACGCCTCGCGGCACCGCCAGGCGGCGCCGCTTGATCGATATGGCTGTATTGTATCTCGCCGCGCCGCGCGCTGGAAGTATAAACGACCCCTAATATTCACGAGCAGGCGGGTGAAAATCGACAAAGGGACCGACAAAGGTACCCCAGATTTGTGTTAAACACATCAAATAACGTCAGAGCAAATAATTGTCTCATCTATCTTAAAATCCCGGAAGTCGTTCAAAATCGCGTCTTGTCCTCAAGATTTGCTGCGATGAGAAGTTTTGAACGAATCAAGTCGAAAATTTTAAAACCGTCAAGTAAGCCTGAGTTTCGTGGTAAACGTTCAAAATTTTCTCCTAAACACTGGCAGAACTCCCTAAATGATTTAGGTAAACGCTCATTCAACAATGCTTGGAAGTGGGAAACGTTATTATTCTGTGCAAAGTTCGAAAAATGTGCTTTCATCCGAACGTTGCACGATTTTGATTTCCGTCTCTAGATTTTCGAAAATCTACTGCTCGCTTCCGAATGTGGAATATGCGCAGAAAACCACCGTCTTGAGCTCAAACAATACAATTTGTTTCCGCAGATTTGTTCAACGCTCAGACACTTCCCTTGTAAGCTCATGAAAGTGACCTGAACCGACACATTTTCCGAGAGGTTTTCAATGCAGCAGGGAAGGACAAGCCCATTACTAGTGAACTTTGGAGTGCAAAGCTTTTTGAAATGCCCACGCTTCAGCTGGTAGTTAGCCAACACACAGAAATCCTCCCTTAATGATTTCAAAGAAGGGTAGGATATGAAACGAATTCGAGTGTACCCTTCTCACAGAACATTTCAGTCTCTTTCCTTTGAATTTAATGTGTTTTCTTCATTTTTTGTAACATTCTGCCGCCAAGAAACAATGATACAAACCTCAAAAATTATCCCCATATTGAATAATATCAATCATTGCTTCCTTGATTTGTAGAGCACAGAGTAAGCAGAAAAGGGCCAATTAATTTTTGTTCTGCTTCAGCAAATCAAGTTACGAAGGTCCGACTCGCGATGTACATTGAGGGAATGTCTTCGTTCAGAACGCAAACTATGGTGAGTAGAAGAAGATCCACTCGGGATCAGAGTAGATCTATCGTTGAATACGTACAGAGTTGAATTTCAGGACTTTCAACTAGACGTCTATTTCCAGCAATTTTGGAAGGATCCCCGTCTGGCTCACAATGAATCACGGTACGGAGATTTAAGCAATTGGGAATTTCGTCCTTGTTTCTTATAACTCCGAATATGTGAAGTCTGCCTGAATCTATGCGAACGGCTATGCGATCGGCGTGCGTGCCGAGCGATAGCCACGTCACTAGTATCTGGGTGAGTCTTCAACCGGCATAAAACCGCTGACTGTAGCTGTGTTTACCTGCTATATTCCTTCATTATATGTAAAGAATATTTCCTTCCTACAGCATCAAGCTGAATTTTCTATCACGAAAAGTTTTCCCAACAATTTTATGTGAGATTCTGGTTGCATTCGGTGAGGTTGAGCAGTTTTGATGAAGACATTTTTCCGTTTAAAAATCTTCTTGCGAAAGTTTCTTGCATTCAGAGGTGAACACTTCATACACCTATCCGTTCAGCGGTTTTTGTATCTTACAGCTCTCTTTTTAGACTCTCTCTCTCTCTCTCTCTCTCTCTCTCTCTCTTGATTCTGAAAATCTGTTTTCGCCTTATTCAAGTCGTCTGTTTGTGATGCTCAATTCCAATGCAAGCAGCCTCTGAAACAGTACTGTTTGGATTGTAAATGTCCAGTTTAATTCTTCCAAAATGCTCAGTGATTGAGGTTGACTAGCTTTCCTTGACAGGTTTCGTGAAATTGCAGGTGCGGTCAGCTGTTTTCATCAGTGTGAAATCTAGTCTTGAAAAGCACGGCTCAGCCCACGCGCCGACCACTTGCGTGGTCGTTCACATCCGGACAGACTTTACGCATGCGTTTATCTAACGAATAGCCTCACCAGTTTTAGCCAGACAAGGCGGAACAACGTACATAATTTTTTTTCGAAATTCAGTGTCTAGAAATGTTCAGACGGGTATTGATCCGCGATAAGGATGTACTGCACAAAATGTGGCATCCGGATGTCTACTTCGCGAATGCTAGAATAGCTGAGTTTCATGAGGTGAGGCCAAGTACTGTTTTCAGGCCCAAAGGCATCGTTCGCAATGGATTTCGTTTCAGAAATTCCCATTTATGATGGAAGCTCTAGTACCCTATAAATATATCAGCTCCACACTTATACTCATTGTTAACACTTGAAAGACCGCGTGTCCACACTGGTCACCCACGCCATGAGCTCATTTTTTTTCTGTTAAACTTCAGAAAAACTGAATCCTTCAAAATATTGCTGGAATATCCATACTGAAAACAACTTGCATAACTGGTATGCAGATATTAAGCACCTTATATCTCCTTTTGACAAAAACATTTACAACGGAAGTTCAGGTTAAAAACTCACTGAATGGATACGCCGTAGAATGCGCGGACTCTTGGCTGTGAAAAATCGCGAGGAAATCCGAAGATTAGTGGGGGATTAACGTCAAATTGTACGTAACACCGACATGGATCGTGAAGAGACTTGGCGTGCACTGTTGAAGGTTGGCGCAAATTCGGTGCACCTATGTTATAGCATAAGACACCGAATTTGCGCCAACCTTCAGCGGTGCACGCGAAGTCTCCTCACGATCCATGCCGACTTTAGCTGTCATGAACCCTTCTTCTTTATAGATTTTACGTGCTTTAGTCCTATGCTAAGCTCAACTTCCAATTCCTAAAAGTTGCTGTGGCCATATTCGACCATTTTCAAATTTTTTTCCAATAATCGCTCACCACAAATAAAATCAGATTTGCTTAGAAAGCCATCTAAGAAAGATGGCTGAAAAACGGTTTCTTTTTTCAGAAAATGCATGAAACTCACGTGATCCGCGTTTGCTAGTTACTAAATGCTGTATAATAGTTCATCCAAGTGCGGCTTTTAGCTAAACATCGTTTTCCTCTTTCGCTTCAAGTTCACTTCTTTCTATGTTGACTGGGGAGCGTGAAACAGACTAAGGAGAAAAAGAGGTCATAATTCAAAAAACTCTTTGAATTTTTCGGTACACTGTGACAAAAACACAAGGTTTGCTCCTCGAAAATCATACTACAAAGTATTGTGTATCGTGGTTCAGTGGTAAGAGGTCATCCAACAAAAAAATTTCAAAATCGTTTTTTGAATCTAACATTCTCTCGCTTCGATGATTTTAGAGAAAAATTCCGAATGATCATCATCCAAGATTGATATCTTATTAAATCTGAAAGATAGACACTCTTGCACGATCCCGAAACCTATATTTACTACTGCTAGTTCGATCAAAGTTACAATGAATACGAAGAACTGTGGAGGGAGTGTATGTAGGAAAACAGAAAGAGTCCCTCACACATGAACACGTGGCCTAGCGGGCTAAGGCTCCGTCCATACGTGGCGAGAGCGTGCGAGTACGCAAAATCGATGGTCATCGTGAGCACACGATTCGCTAGCCGCTCACAGACGCTCCTTCTCGCGGGCCCTCGCCCGCTCGCTACAGCACGCTTACGCCAGCACCACGAAGCAAGCAGCAGGTTTCAAGCTTACTGCTCCATCACTGAAGTAGGTGGCATTAAACCGGTAGCAAACTATTGCCCTTGTTCTCCCTAATCCCATCACGGAAGTTCAAAACCGTGGGAATTCATCATCCGTTGCGCCGACTCGAGCGATTGATCACCCGATCAAACGTTTTCAATCGAATCAACACGAGGGAGGGGGTGATTGCCTGTGTTAATTTGCGGGCAGCGTTGAGGAGCGTCAAGAGGCGCACAACAGCGAGAGCGCCCGCCTTCGCGACGTATGGACGCTGCCTAAGGCGCTGTGTTGGGGATCCGTCTCGTAGGTAGGTGCGGTGCTGGGTCAAATACGTCGACTACTGAGAGTTTCGCATTCAACGCTACTCTTCAAGAATGATTCTCGTTCTAAGGTCGCAACCTTAGGAGGCATCTAGGCGTCACCGACCTCATGTTGGCTGCCTCTTTAAAGTCACCACATTGGGGGATTGCTACTGGTCCTGAGTTTCGATCTCTTGATCAAATCAAGCTCGTCTTGGTTTAGGGCGATTTATGAGGTCCATAGAAAAGGTCGACCGATCTTCGTGAAAGAGATAATTCTCTTGTAATCATATAATATACTTCATCAACTTCCCTTACTTTTTACTATATCATTTGTTGATCTGTAACCTTCGTTTCTCATTTCGTAAGCGGAGTGCCAGATGACTGTCGGTGACTGGTGGAGCGGACGTCTTTTTTATTACTTTAACCCTCTCTAACTTCAGAAGTGGGAGTTTTGCATGCGCCGAATTCTACGCGTGTAGATTAAGGAAGCGATTCCTGCAATTGAGCATGAAAATGAAAAGTGGTAATCATCGCAAAAGGTTTCTTCGAAAAAAAAGTGAGCTTCTCACAATCTTCTAGCTGACAAGGGAAGTATACAAAGCGTTGGTCTGATCTGCCATAACGACTAGTGTCGTTAGTATCTCTTGTGGCTCAATAGTAAAACTGCGCAGTACCCGCCGCGAACCGCAGGTTCCAAGAAGTTACAAGCTTAAAAAGCTCATTTTTTGTGCTTTTTGTGCCTTCCAAAAAGCGCGTTATTCTTCGGAAAACCCGGAAACGGACCTCATAAATGTGTTCAGCACCCAAAACTACCACTCTGAGCAATTTTTGGGTGAACGAACATTTTCCGTACTTTGTCCAGACTGACAGCGTTTTGGACTTGTACGAATTTTCGGTTGGGCGCTTATTTCTACTAATTGAGGGCTCTGGAAGCCTTTTAGAAAAATGTTCCAGATTTGACTTAAAATTCTCCCAGGCAGGTTTTTTGGGGCGCTGATCACGATTCTGTGATTTGCTAGTCGATTTTCAAAAGTTTTCGGCTCATTTCGTTTGAGGCTTCCCAACCGGAGAAAATTTCGAGGGAAAAACGCCACTTTCGAGATTCCCGGTTTTCCACGATAGATATGTCTCAAAATCATTTGCTGATGGTTATTTAGAGTGCTAAACACGAATCTGGAGTCCGTTTATTGATTTTTTGCAGATTACGGTAGATTACGTTGGGTATACGGTAGTTTGGTCAAAATCTCAGATTTTACTAAAAGTTTGTATACGGGGGTTATTCGGGGTGGAGAATACGAATTTGACGTCCGTTTGTCGATTTTCAAAATACTAAGGTGGGTTTCGACCCCTTAATGACATGTTACCTACCGTAACCTACAGTAAACCTCAAAATTTCGACAAATGGACTCCAGGGGCCGGATTCATCAATGTACTAACCCACGGTTAGCGCCCCTAACCTACCAACCCAGCACCGTTTCAGCGATTCATCAACTTACCAACCCACGCGCTGCTGGGTTGGTTACTAGGTCAGCGCTACCAGCCGAAGAAGGCTGGTAGGCCGCTAACCAACCCACTAGATGTCGTGCGCCATTGCTAATCGGCGCTCCTCAACGCGTGCGGCAGCGCGCAGCGGCTCTTGGAACATTGCCAAAATTGGTATCGACTTGCGAGGACTGTTATTTTGAAGAAATTACTACACTGCTGCTTATTCTCCGGCTATTATTCGACTTCTGACACTATTCTTCTATTACTGCTACTCCCATTATTCAACATTTGACATTATTGCTGCGCTATTACTACTCAATTAGGAATTCCGGAAAAAATAATTAGAATTATAATCCTTTTTCTTGAGAGTGATTAGTTCACAATTTTGGAATTGCATATTCACAATTTTCCTTCCTTACAGTGCTTTTTTATGAATATTGTAGTTATTGACAAGATCTCACCTAAAACCTTTTAATTATTTCTTTGGACGAAGCTAAATCACAAATTCTTTTCGTCAATAAAGGGAATACAGCACCAGAAATTCGATGTAATAAATGAAAAAATTGAAACATTAGTAAATTTCATAATCACATATTAGAAAATATGAATATGAATTGAAATTGAATTGAATTATAATCACTATTTCATTATTCTGTTACTACTAAATTCAATGTGAACCAGCTAAACAGTTTTCTTCAGTCTTTGTTTGAGTTGGATATCTTCCCATCTCCCTTACGATTTGTATCTGCTACCCGTGTTTGTTCTCACACTAGATTTGATGTTGTGAGCCACTTACGGTTTGCTGATTACAACTCCTTCTTGCACTCCATCCTCCCCTTCCCACCTCAAATCATTGTCCTTAACCATGAGTACTGAGGTGTGCACTTCATAAAAATATTCTTGCTTTTTTGGAATACTTTTCGTCCGCTTTTTTATCATTTTGTAGAGTAACGCGAGCATTTTTTCATTTTAAACTCATCACGGTTTTCAAGCAACGCAAGAAAAATAAAAAGTGAGAAAAAGAGAAGCCGTCCGTCGTTTCATGTGAAAAATTATGTTCTGCTATTTTATGAAACGTTAGGAACGTGTTTTATAAACTCTATGTACGTATGATATTTAGCAGTTGTGAAGAAATATGCCTCTTGTGATCCAACGAAAGAATAATAGAATCAACTGTTTGCAATTTTCGACTGTATAGGAAGAATAGCATTGTTTTGTGATGAATAAACCTCAGAAACTATACGAGATCGCTTTAAACATGGGAAAACGCATCCTTTGTGCTGAAAAACTGCCGTTGTGTCACTCTTATTCAACAAAATCCATTCATAGTGTAGTTTTATATCATTTTTTTGAGAGTTGACGGTAGTTATCCTGTGCTGTGTGCACTAAAATTGCCGCCGACGCCTAAAAGTCTCGGTCAGCGTAACCCACACTGATTTGCGCTTAGTGAATCAAAATCGGAGGTGTTGGGTTGGTTAAGCGCTCGGTCAGACTTACCGTCGGTCAACCCAAACCCAGCATTCGATTGATGAATCCGGCCCCAGATTCGTGTTCACCACCCTAGATTACCCCTACATACAACTTTTGAGCTAAATCCGAGAAAATTTTTTGAAACTCCAAAAAAATATGTAGGGGTCCTTGCCTTTTAGCGAAGCTTGAAAAATGCTCATAACATGTTTGAGCCTGCAGCTCGGGGCGGGATACTGCACATTTTTTACTATCGAGCCAGAAAAGATACTAACCATACTAGTCGTTTTGGCAGATCCGACCTACGCTTTTTATACTTCCCTTGTGAGTTCTCTTTGCAAACACCCTTGTTCACTTGTACTTTTTTCGACTTCAGTGGTTGTACATAGTTTGTAGTAATAACATTTGAATCACCAGTAAAAGTGCGTCGTATAACGCTCGCGGTTTCCACACTCACAACTCAGACATTGGCGGGAATGCTCCCGAGACCGACGACGGAACTTCCCTTGAAACAACTGTGGAACTTTCCCCGAATCGAGGGGAGGCTGAGGGAACCTCCGGCCAGCAGGTCTTCCCTTCTCAGAAAAGTCCAAGGACAATCCGCGGCTCTTTTGCAGGATCGTCAGCGGCCGACGACCGGACGATACTTCACTGAATCCGGTAAAGCGCCGACAATGCGCCGCGGACCATCCTGCCAGCGCCTCGGATCGTACTGCAGGCGCCTCGGATCGTCGTTAGAGCCGCCGCGGATCGTCGTGAGAGCGGCCGCGGGTCGTCGTGAGAGCCGCCGAGGACCGACCTCTCCGACACTCATGACCAGTCTGCTTCATCTCGAGAGGTGCGCAAATGTTGAGGTCCACGGCAGAGAAAGCCCTGCCTCGGTCCGCTACAAGGGCGTAGCCTTCGGCGAGGTCTGCGCAGAGGAACCACCCTCCCTGCAGACCGCGGTTAAAACCGCCCCTCTCTCCAGCCGTGGAATCCCCAGTCCCCCAGCGGTCAATTAATATGCTGGTCTCCGGAGAGGGACTCAAAGTAACATTCCAGGGCATCAGGATGCCGAATGAGGATTCGAGTAAGATGAGGCGCCTTTTATACCCGTTGTGCAAGTGGTAAACACATTAGGACGTGATCGTTCGCTCTACCTTATTTTTTCATGTCTGCCACTGTAGCCGTACCGGCGGTGAAGTGACAATGGAGTGAGTGAGATGAGGAGGTGAAGTCGTTCAACTGCCGGTGCGCCCCGGAACCACTTCCCACTGAGAACAATCAGCGCCGCGGATTGGCCGTTTGACCAAAACGCTATCAATTGTGCAGCCGCGGATCAGCCGTCAAGCACCGTGGACCGTCCGGAAAGCTCAGCTGTCGCCGCGGACGGGCCGCGGGTTCCTCTGAGTTGTTCTCCCGATCGCAGGTCTTCCCCATGCTGTCGCAACCCAACACCCATTGTTCGTCGATTGATCGAAATCAGCTTGCTAAAACACGTTGTTTTATCAATTTCTTGTTCTTGGAAAACTGATATAGGGCAAAAAATCTTCATCTCTAAGGTAGGTTACGAAGAAGCTTGTTATCTTCCCTGAAATCCGCACAGAGATGCCTTGCACAATCCTTGAGTGGCAATTCTACCGTCTCAACTTGCGAAAAAGCGAGGCCACCTCAGGACTAGGCAGTTTGCATCACCGGATACGCTGCGGCATTGTTTTCTCGTTCGCCATGCTTGGAGAGAGGCCATGGGAACAACCGTGAAGCAAACTTCCCTTTTTCTCCCCCGAGTCGCCTGTTTCGGACGTCATTCGTTGAGTATTATTCGAAAGGAAAAGGGCGAGACGTCCCCTTCCGGGTATATTGTCTCGCCCCTCTCCCCTCGACCAAGTATCAACGACCTAATCAGGTCTTCTGTCCTTGGAAACTCCCCCACAAATATCTTAGAGCTAGACAATGTAGTGGCTTCATCAACAAACACTAAATAGAACGACGTTATAATATTCCCGTCCAAAGCGCTTCTATTCAGGTGACGCAACCGAACTTCTTATTGTGGATTGAACCAGATGGCTCGATCCTCTATGATACGCGTATTTCGATGGTGGTCGTTTGCACCCTGAACCTGGAGAAATGGCCACTCGACTCACAGCGATGCCATCTACGGATATTGAGCTGTGAGTGTCGGCACGACAGGAATATTGGGTTGTTGGAAAAGTGTTTTGCCCTCTGATTTTGTAATTTTCTGAAACTTGCAGACTTGGTTTTAGCTATTTCAGCTGAGTGTGCTATATCGTTTGCAAGCGCGATTTGTTTTCTTTCTAACGATTTCTTCAGCTTCGTTAAAAACTTGGTGGTTACAGGCTGCACTGGACTTGAGATTGTCAGCACTACTTGAGATGGTCAGCACATGAGATTACTACTGAATTTAAGCACATACATATTTCGAGAACCACTATGTTTTTTTCGAAGGTGAAAGAATAATCAGGTGGACAACGAATCGTGCCCCAAAAGGTGCAACACACTTGGCTAGGAAACGAAGCCTGAAAGCTTTGAAAATAGGCTAAATCAGATAGAGGAAACTTTTCGAACAACCTATTTCTTAGGAATATCAGCTGACTAGGCGGCATTACGGCTTTATCAGCTGTTTTGAATGACTACCTAGTTTCAATGTCGGGAAAACATATTCTGTTTTTGTTACAGACGCATACACGACCGACCAGCTTCAGATCGAATGGATCACGGAGACTCCGATTACCCGAAATCCGAATATCGCCATGTCTGACATGCATATTGTAGATCTATTTCCTGGTTTATGTGACGGAAACTATTCCACCGGCAAGTATCTCATGAATGGAATCTCTATAAGAGGCCTGGGTGTAGCCCGCACTAACCCTGGCGGGGTTATTTCCGGGTGTGCTGAGTTGCTTTAAAGGCACAGTCCAACCTCAGAATCGTTTTTCTGTTCTTCTGCCTATCTTTAAAATTGCCTCACGCTGATTCCAATGATTAGTTCTGGAATCGTACAAGATCCCCTAGGAAGGAAGTTATGGCCCCTCAAAAATTGTGCTGCGGGAGCATGATGGACGAGTTTTCCGAGGCTTATAACTTTCGTCATTTGCATCCGATGTACACGAGCCGACCTGTACAACGAGTGTAGCCGAGAATAAAGGAAAGAACGGGGCTATTGATAGGAAACCATCGCTCGTCTCGCCATTGTTGAGCTGGAAAGTTGCGCAGCTGGAATGTACATAGGAATGGAAGCGCATAACACAAATCTTTAGACGATGTACAGTCGGCATGGATCCTTATGATGCTTCGCGTTCCCTATTGAAGGTTGGCGTAAACTTGGTTCAATGTGCAACAGGAAATGTAGATGTACCGCGTTTGCGCCAACTTTCAATGGGAGAAAGGGTATTGTGGGTGTGTCCGCAAAAGGGATGGTTGCGAACCACTTGGCTCGCGCGCATGTGGCGTGCGCCTGTCGTTCACCACGTTCGTCGTGGGCGCACACAACGCATTGCCGGCTACTGAGGTGTCCGCAGCCATTCATTTTTGGTTAAAGGGTCTGCAGAGTTGCAGCGACCGACAAGCGGTCGCCGAGCGTCAACCGTGACGCGGCGACGAAAATGTTTTTGAACATCAAGGGGCCCGCAGAGTCCATATTGCGGCTTTGCTCGCAGCGACGAATAACGATGGGTGATGCAATATTATTTATACTGCCTTTATTCGGTAGTGCACAAGCCCCCCTTTGCACCCGCACCCGCTGCTACAGTACTGCACCACGGCGGCGCGGTCTGTCGTGGACCTCTCTCATCCCATCCCTCCCACCCCATGGCATCGACTTCGTATGACCACCGTCCGATCGTCCGCATAACCGGCGATCATGTTCGGGGCCCGCAACTTTTTTTCCAAAATTTTCACCGTTTTTAATTGTTCAGGGATTAATTTAAATGCCATCGTATCGGCTAAAGATTAGGGCGTACTCGAAGCTCTAAACAATCATTCACGCTACAAAGCAATTAGGAAAAGGTTTGTTCCTTTATTTTCATTAAAAAAGTCGTGCTTTCTGAACATTATTTGTGTGTTTCGAATCGATGGTTCATCTTTACACTACCCATTACGATGACATTCAAATTATTACCAATACAACTGAAGGCGGTGAAAATCTTCGAGAAAACTCACCTTTTTTGAACATGATCGCCGGTCATGCGGACGATCGGACGTGGTCATAAGAAGGTCGACGCCTGCCACATGGTTTTGGATGTGCGGAAAAAATATTTTTGGAAACAGAAAACAGAAGAAAATCTCCTAAAATGGGCAGAAAACAAAAATTTTTCAAAAATCAATAAAAGGTGTTCAGCGTACACTAAACGAAATTCTTCACAACTCAGTTTTTTTATAAAGTTCTTGAGTGATCTGTGCTTCTTTCATTGAATTTTCAAAACCTTACAGTTGGCCAGAGCAAAAAGTATAGACGCTCAAAAAATGCAGATTATGAGTGCGATGAGATGACTAATGTTCATCGAACTTCCCATTTCCCAGGCAATAAAAGCTCGATTACTCTATTAGAAACTCAATACATATGTCTGTGCAAGGAGTACGTAGTGCAGTCGGAGCGAGCTTTCCCTTACCTAGAATATATATTTTGACACGGATTGTGGGATAACTGCTGTTCTGAACACTGTACTCTTCCTCAGAGCTGAAAGTCACGCCCGTACCGCGTGCTTGTGCCGTTAGAGTATAATTGACCTGACGCGCTGTTCGCTTCACGTTGAGAGCTCCCCGTACCTCTAAGCAGAATCATCATCTGCCTCATAGCCTCACTATCCGTTTCTCGCCGCTCTATCTTAACTGATTTCTGTACTATCTGCCTTGCAGTGAATTAATACACGTATTTAGAGCGGGTAAGAGTATCCACTATGAGATAAAGATAAGGAATCGGCTTCCTGAACCCCTATTGGGATGCGCAGCGCATTCGACGTCGTATTCGTAGAGGATTGTTTCTAAGAGAAATTGCCGATGCGGCTCCGCGATGCTGCCGCGGCGGCACTCCCGCGGAGCCGTACCGGGACCCCGCAGTACCGCTTCGGCTCCGCAATAACGCCGCAGCGGCTCCGGGAGAGTGTCTGATATGAAGTTATTTAAGATTTATAAGACAACAAGGGGGCCTAGTCGTAAGAACGAAAATTCCCACCTGTGGTCGTTATGTCTTTGGTCCGATAAGAGCAGAGGTTGCCGCAGCTTCTGCGCACAAGGAATTACAGAATGTACCTCAAAGTTGTGAATATTGAACCGGCGAGAATTTCGTTTTACCACAAAGGACAGTACATCGTACTGCACGCGGATTCGCTGCTGCACCCGCGGAGCCGCTGCGGTACTATCGAGGCGATGTTGAAGCTGGAGACACTGCAGCAGAATCGGCTGATCACGGAGCCGCTGCGGTACTATCGCGGAACTATCGCGGCAAAGCCGAGGGTCGCGGTACTTTCTCGGCACTGGCGCGGCGAATTTTCTCAAAGGAATGGGTTTCGTGATTATTTAGTGGCTTGCGTGGGCCAGCCGACTTGCCAATAAGTGCATTCATCTCCCTACATGAATCTGTTTCGATTGAAAGACCCCGGAGAGGTTGGTTGGTTTGGTTTACCTCGGCGAGGATCGAACCCGACCGTGTACAGCGCACACCAGCGTTCCCACCCCCAACGCCACATGCGCCGTAATGGCTCCCCACTACAACGAGATAAGTGTCCAAGATGTAGAACTCCAGAGAGCTTGGGTGAAGTATACCCTCACCCTATCGGCCTGTCTTCGATAAATCCGGCTTTTTTTCTAGGACAATCCTGCTGCAAATTGCGGTTCACCTTTTTTCTGTTTTCTGTCCGATTTTTGCCTATTTTTACAGGAAACAGAAAAAAATGGCCAAAAATAGGCAAAAAGCAGAAAACAGAAAATTCCGCACATCCCTGGTTGGGAGAGATTGGATGAGAGAGGGCCACCACAGACCGCGCCGCCGTGGTGTAATACTGTAGAAGCGAGTTCGGGTGAAAAGGGGGGTTTGTGCACTCCCGAATAAAGGCAGTATACATTCAGCGACGAGTGCGACTGGCGCCACGCGAAGGGCGACGAGGGGGTAGTGCAGAGTGGTTCGGCGCCGCGACGGCCCTGCGACACTGCTATCGAGCAGCAACTGACGCCGCAACGATAATGTTCGTAAAAATTTTTGTCGCAGGGGCGCCGCGGCGTCAAAACAATCCGCGGTGGCCCCTCGTCGCCCTCCACGCCGCGTCGGTCGTTCTCGTCGCCGAATGTAGTCGATATTGCCTCACTCAGCGCTGTTCATTGCTGCGAGCAACGCCGCGACTTGAACTCTGCAGTCCCCTTTACACGAACTATACTGGCAAAATACACATGCTTCAATTCCTGTAGTGACCCCTACATTTTTTGTTTATGAAGATACACCTGGAGTGAGCAGATCAACCGTAATTTTTGGTCGCTTCACAGTATCCGAGTGTTTCGGCTTATGCGGTTAACTATCCGTTATCCGGCCATTCTTGGACTGATTTGGAAATGTTTGGTTGCGCAGAACCAACACTGATGCATATGAATATCGTGGTTTCGAAAACACGCAGTGTATAAAAAAGTGTGTACACAACAGATCTTCCACCCACCTCAGTCTTGGCCCTATGCCCAATTTCAGTAGTTGATCGTTGTTGCAATAAACAACAGAGTCATTATCTTCAATACTGACCTCTAAATTATAGTCTTCATTCACTCCTTGCGATCACCCTACAGTTATGGCATATTTGCTCTGTTCTCACTTACATTAGCAGCAAAGCAATTCTCTGGGTGTACTGTGCCTTTGAGGCAGATCATGGGAGAATAACCTATTCCTATCAACATGACCTCAACAGAGGTATAACCCTGTTTTTTTTCAGGGACATGGAGTTGTGTGACAGCAGAATTTTTTGTGAAGCGAGAAGTCACACATCATGTCATGCAATCCTATGTGCCTACCACGCTCATCGTCGTCATATCATGGTTTGTCTATAACAGCAAACTGCGTTTCTGTTGCCCAGAAAATTAGTTGTAAACATAATACATCCTGTGTTTTCTGCATAGGATAAACAGAAGCCTAATTTCATTAACAGGTTGTGAAATACAATTGCGAACCGACTGTGATTCAACTTCATAAAAGACAGCGTCCGCGAAAAAGTCCTTTTTTTCATGTACTGCGTAGAGCTGGCATTCTGGTCAAGTTTTGAACGTTCGTGAAGTCCCACCTGTCAATGAACAAGCCTCTGAAATTCGCACGTTCCGGGTTCAAACGGCGGAGAGGAACGTATGATGTCAGAGGTTATTGTTATACATAGGAACGGCTGTTAATGCGTTCGTAACCCACCATTTCCTCTCTTCACGCCATGGACAACCAATCCTAGGCTCTGGCCCGAGCCCACTTGGGTCCCTCAGCTCGATAATGGGTTCTCTATTGGGTTGGTCATGCAAGCAAAGTCGGCATGAAAGGCCCAAAACCAAGCCAGCGTCGTGTTAGGAACAAGGACGGAGTGCCAATAGGCTTCGGAAAAGATAGAAGGTGATACATATTTCAACTCTTGATAATCCATTGGTTCATAATGCATGAGGCCACCACCTGGCTCGTTCTACCATAATACCTGAATCCGGCAGAGCACATAATGCTTTGTCTTCTATAGTCCCTATTCTATTATAAGTGTGGGTTTTCAAAGCATTAAAGAGATACGCTTGGAAGCCCGCACCTATCCCTGGGTTAGCACTTTGAAGGAGAAAGCCTTATGTGTTGGCCCTAATCCAGATGAAGTGGCAAGCTTGACAACGTGTTGGCCCCACGTGCTATGAACTCTGCAAATTTTCCGGAAGTGTTCAAAGATCACCTCCTGTCTTTTCCAACCACCGTGTCCTTGTAAGGCGTGCTCTCCTACTCTTCCAGAGTTTAGAGGGTGTTTTAACACTGCCAAACGGGAGACGCGTAGAAAGTTTTAAAAGTTAAAAAAATTTTTCGCGGCAAAATATTAATTTTGGACCAAATTCAAAAAAAATAGAGGGGTGTTTTCTATGGATAAAAAGCTTCTGACAAAGTGAAATAACGGAAATTATTACGAAAGTAATTCATACATATTGTAAAAGGAAGGAAAAAGTGAAAGGGAACAATACCAGTACAATACCAGCACAAGTAAAAATCGTTTTTATATAACGATGAAGTAGCAGTATTATAGACTGTAGCCAAAGTTGTAGCTCATGAGACGTACTTTCAGACGAGTTACAAGCATTAGTGGAGCCTATTAATGCTTTAATCCTTCACTTCGTAGATTGAACAACTTACGCCCCTCATAAAATGTTTGATTTTCATACCTCTGAAATGAGATTTGGAATTCCTGTAAAATTCCCTACCAACTGCTACCTAACTCCCCTACCATGACCTCAGAATTACGGAGAAAATTGCCTGAAACCCGTTTTCACATTGTCCAATACCGTTGTCCAGAACCGCGCCTTTGGCCGAAATTGGACAACGCCGATTTTTCCTATGAAAAGGCAACTCTGAAGTCCCGCTTGAGGTATTCAAGAGCAATATTCAGAATTGCACTGCGGCGAGCCGTCGAAAAATCACGCGCCCCATTACCAAACCGAGTTACGTCGGTGGCTTTGGAGCGCGAAAACCGCAGGATCTTCAGATGGAGCAGTTCAATACTGCACTCCCAAAGGCTCATCAGTAGGGTAGGGAGTGCAGTATTCAAAAAGTAAGAAATTTAACTTTAAAAGAACCTTTGACTGCAAAAACTGATTTTTTTTTGGAATCTGGGGGGGGCGTAAAAGTTTTGGAAATATTTCAAAAAATTTTTATCTTCAAGTGGAGGGGGGCGTAGCTTCGTCGAGGTCCTGGACAACGGTCAGCCTGGGCCTTTTCTCTTCTTCGAAGCAGTGCTGACTATGAAATATGATTGTCGAGTTTTCCATGGTAAAGTCTTCTTTTGCTTCACTGTAGTACGAAGTAATGCGAAAACAAAAGACGGAAAAAGCCCCGGAACAGCACGGACGTGAAATTTGCAATCGAAATCGGCTTTTTTGCTGGTGCACTGCTCTCGCGTTCATTTGTAGTATCAGGAGTCATCAACTGGCTCGAAATTGATATTCAATAGTAGTTGTTTGGTTTAACTGGACCACGAGGTTGGTAGATGCTTTATTGGCTTACGCACGTTTCGGCGGGATCGCCGTCTTCAGAGCCTGAAAGGAACAAATCAGAAATGTGCTTATTCGGCCAAATGTCGACTAAACCTTACTAAAATTCGAGAGAAATTCTTTCAAAACGTGGTCAATAACAGAGAAACTAGGAAGTTACCGCACCTTGCCAGGAAACTCGCTAGAGGACCAGCAGCATAGAACGGTTGGCGGATGGCGGAGCACAGATCGAAACCGCTACCTCTCGACGTTAGAATGCGAGTCTGAGGTAGGGCTTGAGCTCTCCAGCTATATATAGGCACTCCCCCTTCCGATTGATTTTTGGGTCGCTCGCCTGGATCCAAAAAGCCTCCAGGGTATTTCTGGCAGGGGAGTCGGGTTCCCGCGCAATTATCTCGGCCTCGACATGGTAATTATCGCCGTTGTGGGCGCTAACACGGTGACACCCCCAGAACTGTTGATACCCGCAGCTTATCCTTGCCGTCTAAGTGCTCTTTGATTCTAACCCAGAGCGGCCGCGAAGTCTCACCAATATATTGCTCGCCGCACAGCTGGCACGAGATCCTGTAGACCACACCGCATGCAGTGCAATCTCCCTCTCTACCAGTTGGGCAGACCACACAATTGGGAGTTGTGCAAATGCGGTCCATATAGACGGTTTCGGATGAGGCGGTTTTTGAGGTTATTTGGGGAATGTCAGCAATGGCGACAGAGCTTTCCAGACCGGCTTTGCGTAGGCATTTTCGCAGAGATTTGCTCACTTCATCCGAAATGAAGGGCATTTTTATGGGAATTTTGCCATCAACTGCTGATTCCTGCTCTACGCGGCGTGCGGCTGAGCTGCTGGATCTGCGCAGAACCATACTGGGGGGATATCCGTTAAGAGCAGCAATTTCTTGCGCCATTTGAACAGATTCTTTTGCTCGTTTTCTCCGGTACAGACACATTTCGCCGTTCGATACATATTTTTAACAACCGCCCTTTTTGTTTGTGAGGGGTGTGCTGATTGGTAATGAACAATTATGTTTTTGTTACTTGGTTTGCGATACCATTTTGTGGCGAAAATGCCCCCCGAAAATTTTATTTGGACATTTAGGAAAGGAAGCCAGTCTACCACCGGTTTTTCCCGGGTAAATTTAACATTTTCCGACTGATTGTTGATAAGTTCAAAACACTGGTCCATTTCCTCCTGGGTGGGGCAGACGACAAAGCAGTCGTCTATGTACCTACAGTATAGCATTGGGAGCCGTGCCAGCACCGGAGATTCGATTTTACCCATAAATGCTATGGCAAGCGTGGGAGCTAGGCGCTGTCCCATGGCCAGCCCTCTGACCTGACTAAAGTATTGTCCTGACCATCTGAAAATGTTGCATTTAAGGCACTCATGGAGAAGTGTCATAAGCTGCGCAATCGTTAACCCGAACATGTTAATGGAGCCTTGGTGTTGGGTAAGAAGCTCGAAAACGGCCTCCTTAGCATGGTCATTACTGATATTGGTGTAGAGGGCGGTGGCGTCAAAAGACTCCATTATGCACGGGTTTGCGGGTTGAATGCTGCGGAGATGGTCAAGGAATATATTCATGGATGGATATATTCAATAATTGACTTCTGGCCGTCGACTAGGCCTTTCTCGAGCTCCATTGTTCACATTAGCTGAAACTAACACTTTTGTTTTTGTTTTCTGTGATAAATTGTTTCTGTATGCTCTAAAACTACTCTGAGCTCGTTGCAGATTTTTGGCTAGGCACAGCATGAAACTCCACTTTCTATGGGCGGAGCTGTGCACCTGTGCACGGATTAGCATTTTTGTGCCTCATTAAAGGCAGCGTTCACGATGATCATCCTCGTTGACTTTTCACTTTGAAATTATAGGCGAGGATTCTTCTTCTTCTTCTTTGCAGCCACTGAGAGGATTTCCGTCACAAGTTGAGAAACTGGGCGACCAGCACTGGATTCGTCCACAAGTCTATTGTAGTGAGCGTTGTTGGCTTCTTCGGACAATCAAATAGGTGTTTAGTGTCGTGGCCTTGGTTTCCGCAGTCCGGACACACGTCAGGCTGGCTATTGTCGATCCTGTGCAGGTAAGACATAAGCGATGGAGAATGTCCGCAGCGCAACGAAGCGAGGATACACCTGGCGCGCCTACCGAGCTCGGACTCGGTATCACATACCCTGGGCGGCACATCACCGAGAATAGGGTTGACGGCCGCTTTGGCGAGATAATCCTTCACGAACCGGGTGTGCTCCGCGCGTTCTTGATTGAGTCGGTCCATCTCTGTACATTCACTTTGTTCGGAGCATCGGCAAACGGCACTCTGATCGATCTCTCTCTCTCTCACGGGATTTAATAGTCTTCTCGACGGATGATTAGGTTGCTTAAGGACATTAATAAACATCTGCTGAGCCTGGAGCTGACAATGCTCTTTCACTGGCAAGATACTGGCCTCGGCGTGAAGGTGCTCAATCGGTGAGCTTTTTGCACATCCAGTGGCTATTCATAGTGCAGCATTTTGAATTTGCTGCATCTTAGTCCAGGAGCTGTCCGACACGATGTGCTGCCAGACAGGTGCAGGATACTCCAATGCAGGCTGCAGAATAGCTCGATATGTCGTCAAGATTGTCTCTCTGCTGCTACCCCAGGACGTTCCTCCTAGAGCTCTCAACACATTAAGCTTTGCCTTGATAATTGCCTGCTTCTGTTCAGCATTTTTGTGAAACTTCAGCGATGGGTCCAGAACGAGGCCCAGCAGTTTAGGAAATTGCGCTGTAGGCAAGAGGTCACCATCCCACCTGACAAGAGGTTTGGCGCTGTGTTGCTTTGGGTCAGATGTGAATACCGAAACAGAAGACTTCGCCGCGGAAACTGTGGTCGCCATACTATCGAGAAAGCTTTTAAGCTCGACGAGATAGTCGCTGATCTTGTTTGCGGCTACCTGTATGTCACGATTACGGCACATGATGGTGATATCGTCGGCATACGCAACAATTTGTATATCTTCAGGAGGCTCGGGTAGGTCTTCAATATACATGCTGAAGAGGGCAGGTGACAAAACTCCACCCTGCGGCGCACCGGCTGCTACAGGTATACTATCGGAGACGTGATTCTGGAATAGCATTTTGGCCCGACGACCTTTCGTAAACGCTGCTATCCAACGCTTCTGCCACGGTTGCAAGGAGGACTTCAATAGTTTCTCGGACGAAAGTCCTAGGTTAACAGAATCAAATGCTTTGGTTGGATCGAGGGCAACGGCCACTGTTCTAAGAGGCTTTCTGAAATTGAACCCATCGACCGCATAGCTGACAATCTCCAGAAGGGCAGTGGTGGTGGAGTGAAGCTTTCTAAACCCATATTGATGTTGCTGTGCCTCATTCTGCTCTGCCAGGTCCCTTACGATTAGCTTTTCGGCTACTTTCGCGATCAGTGATAACAGGCTAATAGGGCGATAGCCCTTCGCCGTGCTTTGCGATTTGCCTGGCTTAGGCAGGGGTATCACATTGGCGGTCTTCCATGCTTGGGATAGAGTGCAGGTTCGGAAAGAAGTGTTTATGATATCTGCGATCATCGGTAGAAGTTCCGTGGGAAGCTTCTTTAAGATGGCTGCTGAGATACCATCAGGTTCGAGAGCCTTCGAGTTCCGCATTTCCTTGATAGCATTCTCCACTTGAGCAGGAATAAAGGCCTCAGTAGCGTTCATCAGCGGCAGACGGCTTAGTTCTCTTACCGTGACTCTGTTTTGTACGCCTCGCTTGGTACGTGTGATGGAAAAACTTTTGCCAAGAGCATATGCGGCAGCCTTTCCTTATTTGAAGACGCTGTTCGGTAGAGTTCAAGGAGGGGGCGGACTTGGAAAGATATCTTCCTCAATACTTTCCACGCCGTTGTTCCGTCGGGTTTCAAATTCAACTTTTCAGTGAACTTCTCCCAACTGTCTTTCTTGTGCCTGTCCAAATCCTCTTTCATCTCTTCATCCAGCTTGGCCACCTCATGATCCGAATGATTCTCAGCTCTCTTTTCTTCTCTTGTCCTGATCTTCTGTAGTATCTCCATGGTGACATTAGGGCAGAAACTTTTCACACATCCTTCGGGCATGGCCGCTTTCGTAGCCTACCGGATGGCGTCAGATATGTGACGCCCTTTCTGGTGCACATCGCCATTACATGGATATTCAGCTGCCTGGCAAAGCGCAACCTCTCTGAAGAGGCCCCAGCCTGCAGGGCCTAAATTGAGATAAGAACGTTGACGAATACCAGTATAAGGTGCAAGTTTGAGAGATCAGTATGGAGAAAGACGGGAATGTGGTCGCTGGAAAGAGTTGTGGAAGTGGACCATAAGCGGGCATTAGAAAGATTGGATGAAATAAGGGAGATGTCCGGGCTAGAAGGTCGACCGTAGGCAGGGAGACAAGTGGGCTGGTCATCGTTAAGAATAACCAAATCACACTCCTCAGCCCATTCTTCGACGTCTTCCCCCCTGGCGTCGGACGCAAGCGCAGAACAGAACGTGTGAGCTTCGAAGTCACCTGCAAAGACAGCTGATGGGGAGAGAGAGCAGTCATGCAACTGCTTAAGAAGAGGTATGGGGTTGTAGGTTGGGGGACAAGAAGTGGTAGGAGGGATGTAAATATTGAATAGAGATAGTGGAGTTTTAAGAGGGAGGTGAACGGGAACGCACTCGAGAGTACTGTCCTTAGGAACATTTGGAATTAGATGAGAAGGTAAGTTAGAGAGCACAAACGTAGAAACTCCGCCTCCAAGAGCTGTCCTTGGGATGTGGTAGGCAGTGTAGCCTGGAATGTTTGGTTGGGGATAAGTGGTAGAGGGAGAGAGTTTGGTTTCTTGAACCATAATAACATCCGGATGATGAGTACGTGCGAAGAGTGAGAGTTCAGACAATTAGGTGCGAAGGCCGTTAAGATTTATATGTATAATAGAGAGGGGGGCGGTTGGTGAATGAGGAATCAGAGTTGCTGGGGGGCGGAGCACAGAACACAACGGAAGGATGAGTTGTGATGCCTCACAGCACTAAGACCTGAACAGGAGAAGTGCACCCACCTTTGGCATCCAAAGCATTGGACGCTTGTTCCATTCCAGTTGACTTTCTTGTTGCAGGTGGCACATTGATACTTCTGCACAGGTCCAGGATTCCTCTCGACGCCAGCCCTTTGTAGTAGAATCTTCAGGAGAGCTGGGGCCAGCCAGCGACTCTCCCATGACGAAAACCCTCTCAGTGGAGGGAGTGATGTCGGTTTGCACGAAGGTGATGTTGTTTCCTCCACACTGCCACGGCACGAACGAACGACATCTCGGCAGCAGAGAGAAGGATTCTAGGCCCCCAGAGTCGAAAGAACGGTAGAAAAAAGCCAGGAGCGGCGAAATAACGGCTGCAAACAAGCGTTTTGGGGCCCCAGACACACTTCGCGCCCCAGATCCGCCCCCTCGAAATGAACAAATGAAGATTCAGATTACAGGAATGATCAAGTGAAGAAAGTGCTGATAAGTGAGCTGATTGCTTGATTGCAATGAATGTTGCCATCCTTCAGAGCGGTCAATTCCTCCACGCTCAAAAATCAACGTAAACAAGAGAGGGCCTAACTTTGCTCAGAAACGCGTCTTTCGTGTCCTTTTCAAGCATGCCTTGCACCAGACCTTTCGTAAACCGTGAAGATATCGGACACCAGACCTTTCGTAAACCGTGGAGATATTGGAAAGAGACTTATTCGTTTAAAGTTCTTCAAAGCCAGTGGTCGCGGTAGAATATACTTGTCTTCTTGTCCTCTCCAAATCCTTATCTTAATTCAGAGTAGTAGGACCTATGAGAAAAATTAACGAAAACCCCCTGTTTTAGGCCAAATTTTGAGCCTGAATTTTCCTTTCTTTTGATGGTGGACGAGCCCCCTCCGAATCATCGGCAGCGATGATCTTTAGTATCAGGAACATCAGCTGGATTGAAGTTGGAATTGAATCAATGACCAATTTCCTTCGGACTGGCCTGATCGAAAATTTATGTCCTCATCTGGTCAAAACATTGACTGAAGTGCTTGCTTACATTGTCCAAGTGTTTTTATTACTTAAATTTGCATTTGTTTATCTCTGTGAACGTCAGTGAATTTTGACTGCTCGGCATGACACTGCGATCTTTTTAGGCGGAGCTGTGCACGTGAATTGGCAACTTAGGATCTTAATAACTCTAATTATAGCTCGTTTCTATTGCCTTTAACTTTATTTTTAGCGCGTTTCTCGCCGCGCAACCTTCGCAATTCTTCAGCTTTTTCAGGACAAAACAGATTTTAGCAATGTTCTCAAGCAAGCATCGTGAGCACTGCCTTTAACTGCTGGACGATGACGTCCTCATAAAATCATTTTGCTTGAATGCCCAGCCTGTTTCCTAGACCTCGAAGGCAGTGGTCACGATGAAAAACGTTATCGAAAAAGCTACAAAAATCAGCTTAGATCAAAAACAGCTGAAAAATTATAAAGGTAGCGCGGTGAAAAACGGGCTAGAATTAGAGTTTCTAGGGCTCAAGGAAGCCAGTTCGTGCACACGTGCACAGCGTCGACCAAAAAGATCGCAGTATCATGCCGAGCAGTCAAAAATCATCGACATTCAGAGGAAGAAATAAATGCGAATTTACACAATGAAAACTGTTGAGCAATGAAAGAAAGCACTCCAGTCAATGTTTTTGACTACATAGGTGTGTACATAAATCCGAAGATTCGATGATTGAAATTCAATTTCAAGCCAGCTGATGTTCTTGATACCAGAGATCATCGATGCCGATGATGTGGAGTGGGCTCGTTCACCATCAATAGTTAAGAAAGTTCAGGCTCCGACTTTGACCCAAAATAATGGTTTTTAGCGATTTTTTTCTTATGGGTCCTACTACTCCGAGACCCAGAAAAGGGTTTAGAAAAAAAGACGACAAGCATATTTGATCGTGACCACTGCCTTTAACCTAATGAAAAGCTGGTCGTGAGTTCTTGGCGTTGAGCATACGTTTAGGGCACACAAATTAAGCCCGCAATTCAGATCAAAATAGCTGTACTGAGCGAATGAGACAGACTGAATTCGGCGTCCTCTCAAAACTAGTCTTTTGCAAGCTAAACAGAACAAATAGTTGTCGACACTGTTCTGCGTGGAGACAGTTTTGAGGGTCCCTGGCTTAGAGTTCTTATTAGAAAAGAATCGGTACAGAGGCAAAGGATCGGACTGAGAGTAGAACTAAAATGTCTGCAAGAACGTCAGCTTAACATGCCGTGCATTCTGTACCGCTCAGTTTTGACACTTTTCGACGCCAGGCTTGTAGAGGCAGATGAACTGTCATAAACATTCGCTCCTCAGGGTTTTGAAGGGTGCAGCGTCGATTGGCATAAACGGTTTTTCTGCTAAACGGACGCTAAATCTAGAACAGCGAAAGTATTGGATGTCGTATGGCTTTAACGCGCACTGTATAACACATGCCAAGTACGAGGTGTCATCTCCTCCGAATATGTAGGCGAGACATAGGAAGAAGCCACTACTTTGAAATTCGAAGGGTTGGTGGCTCATGCAAATGTGGGGGTAATACTGAGACGACACTGCTTACCTGAACTAAAACAGTACATTTTGATCAAAAGGATATACCGTCGCGCAGCATCACGCTATGTCGCCTCAAGAGACAGACTGGCTGACGCGCACCTTTTTTTGCGGTATTAAACACACTTTTCAGGAAGCCATGGAATTCTGAAGGATTGTGTCGATGCCAACATATGTAAGATACATGCTTCCCAGCTCGAATTGATGAACGTATAGAAAATGCAACAACCGCGCTTGGTTTGACCAGAATGATAAACCGTTCCGCATCATTGCGCGGCACTGCCCTTAGCGTGTGAAAGGAATAAGAAAAGTATTAGATCGTCAGGATGGTGTGACCAAAACAAGATTTTTCCCCAATCATTCGGAGTTTTACAGCTGGCGAACGTTCTGAATTCAGGTTCTCATTCTGGCTTGATGTGGAAGCCGTTCCAGCCCGTGTCTCGTTGGCCATAACTACACTGCTAACTCTCTCAACACAAGCCAATGCTGCGAGAATGGCTTTGCCGGAGGTATTTGCTTTGTGCAGAATAGCCTGCGATAACAGAAGGGCAACATCTGTTTTTCGCCTAAAAGTTCCCTATCATCCTCTAGAAAAAAAACTTTTCTGTGACGAATACGGAAGTCTCATTCGAAGCACACGTGCCACACGATTCCTCAGCCGAGGCGTACCTCTTTGTGAATCGATCATTTGATGATTACCTAGATAGAAAAGTAAATATATGCGTCCTCCATTTAAAGTCCTACCCACTGGTACCTCTGAGAATTTTCGCATGGCTATTGCATGGCTATGGCACTGAAATGCAGCTCCTTCTCGAAGTAGCATCCCTATGACATCGAAATGCAGCTCTTCCGCGGAACAGCATAGCTATGTCCTAGCAAATCATGCGGTGCGTGAAATAAAATCGCTATGGCATCGCTGTGGCATCGCTATGGTACTGCTCCCTTGAACTTGCTGAGAATTGAGTTTTTTCTGGTATCAGTATCATGCTCAGAGTAAACAAACCGAAGGGCATAAAGGGCGCTCCATCTCACCGAATGCTCACTTGGCATTCTGAGGCCGATCCTGGTAGGTGACCTCATGTCACCTTCGAAGGATCACTCAGAAGCCGAAGAATAATTTTTGGCAGCTGAGGGAATGGCCCCACGACTAGGGGGGGGGTGGTCCCGCACGCGGACACCGTGGTGGGAACGGAACCATCGGAATCACCCACATGTGACATTGAAATAACTCACATGTGGAATCGAAATAGCCCACATTTGGCATCTAATAGCCCACTTGAGGCCGGCCAAGCCGCACGTGGGTTATTACGATGCCATAGCGATGCAAATTTTCTCAGAGACTGGCATCCCACACACCTCTTTTAGAGTCCATTCGAGTGGTTATGAGTGTTTCTTTGCTTGTTTGTTGGGATGTGTAAATACTAAATCCACACCTTCACCGGCGGGCGGATTGGCGAAGCTATACTTGCTATTTCGAGCCGGGCGGAGAGGTAAGCGTAATGTCGATCATATCTGAATCTCGCTATAGACAGTTAGGTTTCACATCGCTGCTCTCTCCGCCCAGACCAAAAAATCGGGAGAAAACTCTGCAGACGGACGCCATCCCCTTCCAGCATGTGGGAATTTTTAGAGTCTGGGAAGCCCTGCTTGAGTGGATCAAAAATAGTCCCTTTTCAATGTTCCGAGAACAGCCAAATGATACGATGGTCACTTTCACAGCGGCTGCAAGCTGGAACTCGGCCGACCCTCCCTCTCCCACCCCCCCCCCCCCCCGTAACTTTAACTCGGTGTGGGTTGAAGTTGAGCCTCAACTGTGAAATGCACAGAAATACCTGCCTTGCACTTGCGTGTTTGGCAGCGTCGGATAATCTCAGAATTAGTTATGTTGGAGTGAACTTAAACTGGGAAGCGAGTATTGATTCAAACGATGATGTCGCCATGGCGGCTCGGCCGGTGCCGCTATGGCGGTGCTTGAAGAGCGGCATGCACATGACGCGCGGTGAGAACTTTCATAGTCCACCGCGCTTCTTGCGCATCACGCGCGTGCCGCGCTTGCATTGAGGACCAAGGTTATGCATTAATAAAGAAAAATATTTTTCAGTTAAAAAGTCAATTTTGCAATTCGTTGAAAAATTCAAAAAATTACCTGAACGCAGCAAAAATCAATAAATCAGCAGAGGCTTCACATCAATCAGTGCCATAATCCCACTACATTTAACGAACAAAATTAACGCGATTCTAAGACTTCTGTTGAGCGTTAATCGTCAATTCTCGAGAAAACAGCGTTGAAAGCTGCGTTTAAGGCGATCATCCTTGTTGACTTTCCACAGTGAAATGATAGGTGAAAAGGATCCTAAACTCCCAGTGTCGAAAAAACGGTAGAATACGAGCCAGGAGCGGCAAAATAAGGGCTGCAAACAAGCGTTTTGGTGCCCCAGACACGCGTGGTGCCCCAGATCCGACCCCTCGAGATTTATCGTGAACACTGCCTTTAACTCGGTAATGCGTCAACGTTGTATGCACAGCCCTGGTGAGGACTATGATAGATGCCTTATAGAACCCAGGGCTCTACTGATTTTTGACGAGAAACCACTCCATTTCGACGAGATGAACGGAAAACACATGTGATTTCTGAGAAAAAAATTACGGCGAAATCATTAAAGGCAGCATACACGCTCGTAAACGTGGTTGAGATAACTTCGTGAATCAAACCGTATGGCTTACAACATAATGCTTACGCATTTTGAAGTGTCAAAAATGACGCACAATGCCGCTACATGAGTTAGAGAGCCTCGCCTCGCCCTGTATCGCCCCTGTACTTGCCCTTTTCCTCCAACGCAGGGTTTTCGGACCATCTTCGCCGTCAGTGACGTGTGTGGTTCACTTGCTAGGCAATCTACCTACAGTACCGACGGTGAATATGACCCAGCAACCTTGCCTTGCAGGAAAACGGCAAATACAGGGGGCGTGAAAATACAGGGCGGAGCCAGCTTCTAACTCGCGGCATTGCGGGTCGTTTTTCACTTCAAAATGCGTAGGCGTTGTAATCTGGGCCATACCATTCTATTTCCGTAGTCACCTCAATCACGCTTACGAGCGTGTATGCTCCCTTTGAGTTACAGGCGGGCTCGGAGGAGGTACGCCCCGTGACCAACGCGGAAGTTTGCCTCAAGCGAAGCGGGAGGCAAACTCATATATGGTGACAAAGTTTCAAACTTTTTCTCGTCGACATATGTCAAATTGCCTTTTAAGGTCTGTTCCTTTCTATGAACCTCTCTCAAAACGTACATAGAGTTCGCGCAATCATTTTAGTCTGATGAATGGACGGGGCTGCGACGGTAGATTACCCCGCGCGAATCGAAACCCCATTCTCCAGTGAGGCCACCAACCCCGCACGGCCAGCCGCCTGGTCCATGCGTCAGACTAAAACGAAAACGGAAACCATATGTGCGTGGAGAACTGCTCAAGTTGGGTTATTTTTAAGCAGAGGGCTACTACATTAAAATGCGTCTAAGATATATGTAGTCTTAGTCACCCTCTACTAAAAGAACGCGAGAGCAAGTTGTCGAATCATACACGTGAGCTCTGTCAACTTCAGGCTAACCACATTTTTTTCATTTCCTAGGAAATCCTGGCGGCGAACTTTGTGGTCAAGTGCGGTTGTAGATTCTTCATCGAATTCTGCAGTTTTCTTTGCTTTTCAAGAAATTCAATAATCGATCGATTTTATCATTCTTTTGAGAAGCGTGGCTAGAGTGTGTGCAAATTGATAGGAAACCTCCATAAGCGCTTATGCTCCAACTTTGGCGCCTTGACGTTGTCTGGGATACGGAAAAGTGGGGCGAGTCTAGCTATTTCAAACATATCCCTCAATGATGAGTTCTGGGGTGGAAAATCTGGGACCCTTCAGTCTTTCGCTCACCGTTCGTTTTTAAAATTGTTTTGCGCTTTTTCACGTTGAACATTCTAGGAGAGAGGTTTGCTGAGAAGAACCAGCTATACCAGTGGCCGTATTCATGAAACTACGGGAGCCTCCCGGAAAGGTATTTATAACCAGGCGATGTATGCGGCGGGCGGACTTTGGACCCTCCCGGGAGGTTCCTGGGCCAGTAGCAATCCCCTGATGTGGTGACTTTAAAGAGGCAGCCAATCTGAGGTCGATGACGCCTGGATGCCTCCTATGGTTGCCACCTCAGAATGAGATTTATTCTCGAAGAGTAGCGTTGAATGCAAAACTCTCGCTTGTCGAAGTATTTGAACCAGCACCGCACCAACCTACGCGACGGATGCCCAGCACAGCGCCTTAGACCGCTAGGCCATATGTTCACATGTGAGGGGCTCTCTCTGTTTCCCTACATACACTCCCTCCACCGTTCTTCGTATTCATTGTAACTTTGATCGAACTAGCAGTAGTGAATATGGGTTTCGGGAGCGTGCAAATGTGTCTATCTTTCAGATTTAATAAGTTTTCAACCTTGGATGATGAGATTTCGGAAATTTCCGCGAAAATCACCAAAGCGAGAGAATGTTAGATTTAGAAAACGATTTTGAAAATTTGTTGTTGGATGACCACTTACCACTGAACCACGATACACAATACTTTGTAGTATGATTGCCGAGGAGCCAACCTCGTGTTTTTTTTACAAGGTGAACCAAAAAGTTCAAAGGATTTTTCACAAATATGGACTATTTTTTCCTTAGTCTGTTTCACGCTTAGTCAACATAGAAAGAAGTGAACTTGTAGTGAATTGGGAAATGAAGTGTGGCTAAAAGCCGCACTTAGATGAACTATTCCTGAAAGTTTAGGTTCCTGGCAAAAGTAAAGATTTGGCATGGCCATAGAAATATATTCAGTTAAGAAGGGAAAATAAAGAAAAATGAAAAAAGGGTTTTGAAATATTCCTGAAAACAATTTGGCGTAGAATAATTTGTTTAGCGGGAAATGAAGTGAAATAGTTGAAAGTATGATTTGGCAGTCGAGTTTGAACCAAATATTGATAAGAGTTGTGCAAAACGGGAGAAGGGCTTGTCTGTGCTTATCCGTAGAACATATCAAAGCGAAATCATGCGTGAAATGGAAAGCATCAAAACTTTTTCGGGAGCTGTAATGCGGCGGTCTTCACGTATTAGGTGAAGTAAAATCAACACGCGTGATTTCGCTTTGATATGTTCTACGGATAAGCACAGACAAGGCGATCTCTCGTTTTGCACAACTCGTATCAATAGTTGGTTCAAACTCGACTGCCAAATCATACTTTCAACTATTTCACTTCATTTCCCGCTAAACAAATTATTCTACGCCAAATTGTTTTCAGGAATATTTCAAAACCCTTTTTTTATTTTTCTTTATTTTCCCTTCTTAACTGAATATATTTCTATGGCCATGCCAAATCTTTACTTTTGCCAGGAACCTAAACTTTAAGGAATTTCATTCATTTTTTCTAAAGGTTTCCTTTCTAACATGATTTATGCCTGGTGGTGTTAGATGAAAGTAAACCCACTGATGTCCTGCCCCCCCCCCCTTCTATGACGTCCTGCGCACTCCAACTGATAGCCTGCGCACTTTCGATGACGTCCTGCACACGCCCACTGATGTCCTGCATCCTTCCACTGATGTCCTACACACTTTCTATAAGGTGCTGCACACTCCCACTATAGTCCTGCACACTCACTGATGTCCTGCACACTTTCTATGACATCCTGCACACTCCCACTAATGTCCTGCGCACATTCTGTTACATCTTGCACACTCCCACTGATGTCCTGCACACTTTCTACGGCGTTCTGCGCACACCCATTTGGGTCCGGCACTTTCTACGGCGTCCGGCGCACTTTCATTTGGGTTCCACACACTTTCTAGGGCGTTCTGCGCACACCCATTTGGGTCCCGCACACTTTCTAGGGCGTTCTGCGCACACCCATTTGGGTCCCGCACACTTTCTACGGCGTTCTGCGCACACCAATTTGGGTCCCGCACACTCTCTACGGCGTTCAGCGCACACCCATTTGGGTCCCGCACACTCTCTACGGCGTCCGGCGCACTCCCACTTGTGTCCCGCACACTTTCTACGGCGTTCTGCGCCCACCCATTTGGGTCCCGCACACTTTCTACGGCGTCCGGCGCACTCTCGTTTGGGTCCCGCACACTTTATACGGCGTCCGGCTCACTCTCATTTGGGTCCCACACACTTTCTAGAGCGTTCTGCGCACACCCATTTGGGTCCCGCACACTTTCTACGGCGTTCTGCGCACCCCCATTTGGGTCCCGCACACTTTTTACGGCGTTCTACGCACACCCATTTGGGTCCCGCACACTCTCTACGCCGTCCGGCGCACTCCCACTAGGGCCCCGCACACTTTTTACGGCGTTCTGCGCCCACCCATTTGGGTCCCGCACACTTTCTACGGCGTCCAGCTCACTCTCAACTGGGTCCCACACACTTTCTAGGGCGTTCTGCGCACACCCATTTGGGTCCCGCACACTTTCTACGGCGTTCTGCGCACACCAATGTGGGTCCCGCACACTCTCTACGGCGTCCGGCGCACTCCCACTTGGGTCCCGCACACTTTCTGCGACGTTCTGCGCACTCCCACGTGAGTCCCGCACACTTTCTACGGCGTCCGGCGCACTCTCATTTGGGTCCCGCACACTTTCTACGGCGTCCGGCGCACTATCATTTGGGTTCTACACACTTTCTAGGGCGTTCTGCGCACACCCATTTGGGTCCCGCACACTTTCTACGGCGTCCGGCGCACTCTCATTTGGGTCCCGCACACTTTCTACGGCGTCCGGCGCACTATCATTTGGGTTCTACACACTCCATTTGGGTCCCGCACACTTTCTACGGTGTCCGGCGCTGGGTCCCGCACACTTTCTACGGCGTCCGGCGCACTATCATTTGGGTTCTACACACTTTCTAGGGCGTTCTGCGCACACCCATTTGGGTCCCGCACACTTTCTAGGGCGTTCTGCGCACACCCATTTGAGTCCCGCACACTTTCTACGGTGTCCGGCGCATTCCCACGTGGGTCCCGCACACTTTCTACGGCGTCCGGCGCACTCTCATTTGGGTCCCGCACACTTTCTACGGCGTCCGGCGCACTCTCATTTGGGTCCCACACACTCTCTACGGCGTCCGGCGCACTCCCATTTGGGTCCCGCACACTTTCTACAGCATCCGGCGCACTCCCACTTGGGTCCCGCACACTTTCTACGGCGTTCTGCGCACTCCCACTTGGGTCCCGCAAACTTTTTACGGCGTTCTGCGCACACCCATTTCGGTCTCACACACTTTCTACGGCGTCCGGCGCACTCCTACTTTGGTCACACACATGTTCTACGACGTCTTTCGCACTCCTGCTGGGGTCCCGCACAGTATCTACGGCGTTCTGTGGCGCACTTCTGAGTCACACCGTGCGGCGTTTCAAAAAGTACTTCCGAGATCCCGCCGTATTGATTGAAGCGTTGCCCCGTCAAATCCTGAGCAAAAGCCTATCAGTAACGGTGTTTATTTCACTAGTTCATTTTTACGAATAAGCAAACGTCGGTTGGTTTTTAATAACATGTTTACGTGTTTTTGTCTTTCTTGACCCTCAATTTTGAGGTTCCGCAAAAATTGAGCTACCAACTTCAAAATTTGACAGGAGCTAGGTGCAAACAAAACCAGCTTCCTGGCCAAAAATGAGCTCTCTAGCTCAACGATAAGTGTTCCAACAAGATCGTGAACGCCAACTGAAAAAAAAGGAGATGAACATTTTTTCGACCAAAATGACGTGGTTTTGACACTTTTTCTCGAATCTCAGGTAACCATCCCGGACCATTTTTTGAACGGTTATTCACCTTTCTAAAGTGTATTAAATGCAAAAAGAACGGTCTTCCTACGTTTACTCTGGACCCTGATACTGAGATCAGTGGGTTGCGCGAAGGCGAATCAAAGCCAAATCTGATGAGCGCTTCGCGCTCACCACAATTATACATTTAGTAACTAGTACACGCGGATCACGTAAGCTTCACGCCTTTTCTGAAGAATGAAACCGTTTTTCAGCAATCTTTCTTAGATGGCTCTAAAGGCAAAACTGATTTTATTTGTGGTGAGCGATTATTGGAAAAAAATCTGAAAACGGTTGAATATGGCCAAAGCAACTTCTAGGAATCGGAAGTTGAGCTTAGTATAGAACCAAAGCACGTGAAATATATGGAGGATACGTATTCATGACAGCTACGTACAATTTGACGTTAATCTCCCACTAATCTTCGCCAGGAATCATTGAAACATCAATAAACCCTTCAAACGTTTCGCCTGTCATTCCTATCAGCTGGCAGCGGAGCTGGAATGCTGCCAGCTGGCGGGTGCAATTTTTCCTTGCCCACATAGACAACGAGATAGGCCACCGTGCTGTGCTAGGGTGAGAAGTGGACAGCAGACTGGTCGGTTCGCAAGCGCTCCACTGCCCTTTCTTGGAGCGCACTTGCTTCAGAAAGTCAACACCATTGGACGTGCTCGACCCTATGACCGCGGTATCGACCCAGATCCTCTTCGTCCGCGCGCTATTTCTCTTTCCTCTGCGGCGGTGAGCGAAGTCACCACCCGTTTCTTGCAGTCAGCCACCTCACAAAGAACGCTCACTGCTCCCAGGTGGCTGACTGCAATGGTCATTAACTTGAGCGCCGCCTGTGCATTTCTATGCCGGCCCGTTCATATTGATAGCCGAGACGTGATTGACCCAGTCACCACGCAGTGACAGCCGGTAGCTGCCACCTTCCGGGGGATTGCTACTGGCCCTGTAGTTTCATGGATACGGCCACAGGTTGTCGACGCGCTTTTGTAGGCGCGAGAAGATCCAGAAGTTTTGTCACCATACTTAAAGGGCACTCCGTAGTCGAAACGGTAGGCCGAAAAAAACTCCTCCGTAAAAAAACAAACGAAGTAACAAAAGAAAACTTGGGCTAGGCTGCCCAACATTTCAGAAAGTCGAATGTGGGCTTGATTCATATTATGCAGTTCTGTTCAGGTCTCATACATGAAAGCGATCGATGTCTGGATGGGAGCGTGTATGATGTGAGTACAGTAGTTCTGAAATTTGCATACACAATTTTGGATAGGTTGATTCACCTTTCAGGTTCGTGTTTGGTGTGATGATTGAATTCACAATAGTCAACTATGCACAGCGTCAAGGTAATACCACATTTTTTTTTCGCGGAGTTCAGCAGTTTCAATAGGTCCGAAGTTGCAGCCTCAGGCTCTCCTGGCTCTGACAGCGCAATGAAGAAGAGAACGAATATTTTTGCTCGAAAAGCGCATAAGGTTTTCGAGAGATTCCGAAGCCGAGGAGATCATCGATCACTAGAAGAGGTGAGGCACAACTCACTACTGATATTTATTGCATAGGTGTAAGTGGGAATATGCTCGCCCAGGGAAGAGATGCGGTGCAGTTTTAAATCTAGACTGTGCTCCATGGTTTCGCGAGCACTTCAGCCAAATTACGAGGTGCGCACCCACGAACCGTACTTGTGGGCGTGCTTTAGGCGCCGTTTATACTTCCGCAGCCGAGCGGCGCGGCAAAGTGCAATCCTATGATATTGATCACGCGGCGTGGCATGATCGATATCATTAGATTGCACTTTGCCGCGCCGCTGAGCGGCGGAAGTATAAACGACCGCTTAGTGTCCATGGATTATATGAATTGCAGAGCAGTGCTTCGCTGTGCACAACAGCCTTGACCCCGTACTGTACCGCGCAATTTTTCTGCAGAGAAAGCTTTTGGGGCGTTTTCTGCGCTTACAAAGCGCCGCATCACCGTAGCTTGCTTCAATGTAGTTCGATTTCAGTTTTGAAGTAGTTTCTGAATTACTTTCGTTGAGTGCCATACGATAGTGTCACAAAATAATAGATCGACTCTATTAGTGCATCGAAAAATGCTTATTCGCACCACAAAATCCCTCACTATGAATTGGTCAGACGATCATGATAGCAAAAATCATTCACGTTTTGATCTGTGGTCGAATAGGATCTTAGAAGAATAATACACATTTTTAAACAGGACATCGGAGTCAAAAAGGCTTCCCACACGTACCATTGCATTTGCCTCTCTGAAAGGAGCATGAAAACTATCTCAGAAACTCATTTCATCAATTTTGAAGCGAGATATGGCGAAGATACGCATTCTCTGAGAAACATTGCAGCGATTCTTCCGCTACTGCCCCCGACTCCACCGCGAACCTGGACTCTGCCGCAATTATGCCTCGGCTTCTTCGAGACCTTCCCGCGATTTAGTCAATGAAGAATCGTCCGCGGTCCTTGCATCCCCCTCGCTACTGCCCCGCGACTCCTCCGGCTAGTTGCGGCAGAATCGCGGCACTATTTCTCAAAGTTGTATTCGCAAAAAAAAGTCGCAAAACGCTTTTCTTGAAAAAAAAAAACACTTACACGGTGTTATACGCTAACACGGAAATCAGTTACACTGTGTTTATTCAAGCTCACACAGGGAGCACTGGCAATGCCTTGTTTAACCCTTTACATCTTTCGTTCCGTTGTCGTTATCGGGAACATCACCAAGGATGTCTGAGCGTGGAGAGTGGGTATGCGACAGCCGGGTGTCAATTGTTACCGACAAGACTAATTTCCGTTCATTGTCACATACACACACACGCGGACGCACACACAGACTAAGGCAAATATAGTTAGTAGTATTCTGAATAACTGATTGCATTGTTTTTTTTGCTAAAGACTTTGATTGTGGAAGCCAAAAAATGAGCTTGATTCTTCACATGCACTCCTTCCTTCCAGGAAGACTTGTTGGATGGCGTGATTCTGAATGGAGGTGCCTATGACGCAATGCCGGGTATGAATGCACAGAAACCCATAGAGATGTCCTCTCCTCAATACAACAAGAAGGTTTGAAATCTCTTTTATCGCGCTTGATGTCGGCTACTCTACAGAAAAGCTCGCCCGCGCCAGGCTGCCTCAGTTCCTAATAATCCTCAAAAGAAGTTTCATACGCCTCTTCTGATAACTCTCCTTTCAAGGATCTCTCCGAAAATGGTCTAAAGTACGGAACATTGAAGGAAGTATGGAGAGAAAACTTCGAGGGAAAAGCGGAGAGGTAAGGAGAATTTGTTGCCAATTTTCTTCATTTTTTTTCTCGAACACGGAAACTTTATCCTTCATCGATCGCATTTACTTAGCGTTGAAGTGAATCCATTCGTGAAAGCCAAACTTTGACCTTGCTAGCGGACTGATTCTCAAGGCAGCGTCTACGCGTCGCGAAAACGTGCGTTCTCTCTGTTCCTGATCCGTCGACGCTGCGGCCAGCCCATTATCTGTGCTCAGATAAAAACAGCCCACTTCCCGTCGGCCAAGTCGGGCTAGTCGACTTCGCGCGGCTCCAATTTTGTCGGCGTGGCACAGCGCCCCGCTTCCCGCGGAGAGAGAGGCTTTCCCGTCTTCCCGCGGAGTGTCGGCCGGCAGTCGGCTTTTCCTAGGGGTCATCGAACACTCACTCATCGATTCCCACGTTGATATCATCATTGAAACACCCACTAGAGTGGAGCCAATGAACGATTCCTGAGCAGAGAACGCTGTGTTGAGACTCTTTCCAAAACCCGCGCTGTGTGCTACGCTGATCTTGGGCAGGTGAACCACTGTCCGTTAATGGCATCTGCGAATGGGTAAACTGCAAGGACCAGTGGGTGTAGGAAGCTTCCCCGTATAAGCTCACTCCCTACTTGTCAAGAGCAGTTCAAGATGAAATCCCCCAGAAGCGGATTTTTGAAATTTTGCTTGTACATACCTTTACTTAAAGGCAGTGTTCACGATAATCTTCGATTTTGGGATTAATCGCTAAATCGAAGGTTTGGCCCCCGGATAGAACTGAAATGGCGAAGAAATCCGGAAAAACGTACCAGAAGGTCACAAAATTCTTTACTCTCACCCCGCCTCTTTACTCTCAGTGGAACTGTTTGTTGTGACAATGAAATCTTTTGTAAACCCGTCTTTTGCAATTTTCTATTTTGTGTTGCTTCGTTCTTTCCTTTGGACCCTAACTATTACAGCTTTGCCCGAAATATTCTCCCATTTTTGATTAGTCCGATTATTTACTGGTGACAACCACCGTGAACATGTTTATCCAACCGGAAAACTAGTCGAGGCCAGAGAATAATGTCACCGAAATAAGACGATTTAGTGCGTTTCTCGCTGTTATTTCGTAATTGTGGTAACACTTGGAGGTCAACGCATGGTTTTATGTGAAAAACTCGGGGACAAAAATCATCGCGAACCCTGCCTTCAAAGAGTGATTTTTAAATGTTTCGCTTATTGTTTTAGGACTGTCTTCTGCCAGTCATCAGATTAGCCGTAAGGCGGTGGCAGAAGGGTTGCAGAGTGCTTGTTCACTGTGTACGGGCAGTCAACGAAACGGCCCTGCCGACTGCCCGCGACCGTTCTTTTTGCCTTCCGTGGGAGGGGTTACGGGATGTCGGCTAGTGGTACCGCGGGAAGTGTGACGTCTCTATCTGAGTGGACTAAAGAGGGAAATTGTCGTGATTCATTGCTGATCGATTCATCCCAACATGAGACTGTTTGCTTGGGTCGGCACCAGGGATGTACGGCAAACGATTTTGAGATTTCGGCAAACGGAAATCGGCAAGACAATTCCGAAAACGGTCGGCAAACGGCAAAAACCTCATCACTTAGATTGATCCAAAAGTTATTCACATCTTCCGCAGTACCTTTTCTCCTTTTTTTCCTATATTCATGTCAACATTCTAATGATTCCAATTCAAGGAAGGGGTTGGTTCCATTTCGAGGCATAAGATGAACAAAAACAAGACATGTAGGACCTCATGGAAATAAAAAAATTGCCGGTGTGACTTCGCTAGGAAGCGGCTTTGGCTCCTACAGGCACCGAAGCGGCACTATCACGGAGTCGTGGCGGCCCCGCGATAGTGCCGTTGCGTCTCCTCGATAGTGCCCCTGCCCATCCGTGGTGGTGCGGATGCGCCACCGTGGTGGTGCCGCTGCGGCTCCGCGATCGCTGGCTGCGCCCTGACAAAAATGGGACCGACTGCGATAACTCATATGAAATGAGTCATTACACAACTGGGTGGGCCTAGAAACAAAAATACACACTTGCGGTGCTTACGTCCTCAGTGTGATAGGGACAGAGTGTACCTCCGTTATTGCGACCTAGGAAAAGAAAAGTACGTCAAATGTGGGTTATTGAATCAGCAACAATCTCGTTCTACCAAACAGAACAGTGACTCGCGGTCAACGCGGTTTCGCTGATGCATCCACGCGAGGTTCGTGTGGTTCCAACACGCGAACTGACAGAGGAAATGGAACAGAAAATCATTCGAACCGAAAAAAAAAACGGCGAGTGGTTCTCAAAACATACGATGCCTTCAACGCAAGCTGGCAGAGAAAATAGAAATAGTATATGAATAAAGAAAAATATGGATAGATTTTGAAAAAGTTCTCCGGAAGACTTTTTCGAAAGCTATCCATCTTTTTTTATGCTGTTTCCATTTTCTCTGTCAGCTTGCATTAAAAGCATCGAACGCGCTGAAAACCACTCACCGTTTTTTTCAGTTCGAATGATTTTCTGTTCCATTTTCTCTGTCCGTTCCCGTTAAGTTGCATTTTTGCGCGAACTTACCGCGAGCTGACAAAAATCTTTAGAAACTTTTTCGAAATCAATATTTTCTCAAAAAAGACAGAATGAGTCTTTTTCGGTGAATTTTTTTACACTATGCGTATCTAGTGGCTCACAGAGTGGCATGCGAATGCGTAGTTTCAGCAATGTCCGGTCCCTTTCCAGAAAATCATCAAATAAAATGCTCGCGTTTAGGTGCAGGTTATCGCGAACTTACCGCGAAATAATTCGCGTTTTCAAGCCCATTTCCTACCACCACAGATAAGTCAAAACCCCGAATAACGATTGAGCGAAGAATGGATAATCGGAATACCCCTAGTGCCCACATGGTCGCGACCATAGGCGGCGTTTCCTTTCAATGATGTGCCGAGTTTCGCCGGGAAAATAATAAAAATTTCGGCAAACGACAAATGGCAAAAAGGTCCCAAAAATGGCCGGCAAACGGCAAACGGCCATTGCCGCACATCCCTGGTCGGCACGCAGCGTCAGCGCACGAGAGCTATCGTGCTAGAAGCTAGCACACAAGTGTTAGGCCGAGATAATACCTCCAGCGGCGAGCGACGCGACACAATGTTCACCATCAATATCAACCTAAAATCGATATGCCTGTTATGCACTGCTGTTGCTCGCGGTGTGATCCCGGCTATAGCGGCTAGCGAGTTATAAACCAAGGATGAGCATCGAATGTTCGTAGTCGCTCATCTTTAAAAGGGATGGATGGTTGTTTGGGCATAGTCCATGCATCCTGAGAAGAGCGACGCAGCACTGTCTATTCTAGGGCGACATGCATAAACGCTTTCGAGAAGAGCAGAGAGCCGCTCCGCGTCCCACTTGCGAAGCTTCGGGTCAGAGATGATCTCAAGCACATACCGTCCCCATCGCGTAAGGATGCAACCTCAGTTGCTAAAAGGACGGAACGGCAGACTAGGGGTCTGGTGTAGCAGGCGCTGAAAAAAATAAATTTTCCTAATGAGTAGTAGAACTTTAGAAATACTAGTAGAACTGAAGGTTGTTGCCTCATAAAGGAGACACCGATAGTTGCCGCCAGAAATGATGATAACATATGCGGTTCATTCGCAGTTCTTTGCTCCCCGACTAACACCTAGGAATCTTGGCATGCATGTTTAAGGGAATATGACAAACCATTCTCGGTGGATACAGGCAAGTTGCGGACCAACTACGATGGCGTCAAGAGCCCAGATGCCACCTCTTGCGGCTTACAGTTTTGGCGAACACTGCCTTTCCTCTCCGAGCTCTCCACATCCCCCCGTTCCCATGCATATGAGGATTCACGCGCTTAGCGACAGACAATATAATTTTCTCCGTAAATTTTATGTAGACGAAACCAAATGAATGCATTAAAGAGAGAATGAACTATTGTGATAGCCACTCAGACAATGAGATTGCCGGACCGGCGGCATTCACCTGGCGAGCAAAAACCATTTCCGGTGTCCGCCAGCCTTTAGACAGCGGTGCGCCAGAACCCTGCCGGCTGTCCGCCAGGACACTGGTAGACTTATTGGCTACTACCTGGCACTCCTGCAACTGAGCACTTGAGTGCGGTCCTGCAGTCTCTTTTCAGGCCGATAAATCGAGGTGGGTGCCCTGATGTGGGGCAACCCGCCCTCCCCCCCCTTGAGTGCCAGTTTGGAGCTTCGGGGGCCCGTTCTGCTCCTAATCATATCATTTTTATCGATCAAACCTGATTAGACAGGTAATTGCAGGTTTACATGTATTATCACTTCGGCAGTCATGTTAAGCGTTAGGAGCCGATCGGCTCTCGATGCTCTGTACCGCTATCCCCTCCCCCCACCGCCTCCCTAACCCCTCCCGAGCCGTGGGGATTTCCCTCAGCTGCCAAAAATATGCTGGCCTCCGAAAAGTGACTTCAGGAGTGCGTTCCAAGAATGTTCCCACGATGCCGTGGGAGGACAAATAGCCTTTCCATGGACAAATTTGCTTCCATGGCTACGAATAATAACTGCGAATTGCTTCCACGCGGCCGTGGCTACGTTTCCATGGACTCATTGAAGTGAATAGCCTTGTATACCGGCTGGGCTTATCAATGAAATCAGCGATCAAACTATAACATATTGAAACGTGAGTAGTCATTAACTCTCTCGAGTGCCAGCCATGTGACGACTCGGCGCCAAGCGAATGCAACTGGGCGGTAAGGCGCCTGCCGAGTGCCGATTGATGGATAGCTGCGTTTTCATACGCTCGGTGAATTCGAGGTGTGATTGCTATTGCCAGCTAACTGCAAGTTATCAGCCAGCTGTTAGGCTACTGACACATATTTGAAATTCGTCAGGCATTAACTGATATGACGAGTGTATGCCAACTGTTAGCTACGTAACTGCCATTTAGCAGCTAAATGCCAGTTGTCATCCACCAGTTGAGCAACTGGCGAATTTTCACTAGCTGTCCGCTGCTCTCATTGTCTGAGTACTCATAACGCGGTGTCAAAATACGACCACCAGTGAATGAAATTGAAGAGGTCCCGGATGAGTCCGGTCTGAAGTAAGAACATGTTTACGGAATACTTCCATTCTGTTTAGGCTTGCGAACTGGGCGAATGAAGGAAGTCAGTGCTCCCTCAAAAAGCGAGCTTCTCTCATATGGTCTCGTTCTTTGAAGCGAGGAAGCGAGCCAGGTACTGCCAGTACTGCCGTGTCTAATGCACGTTTCGCAATTCATCATAAAAACAATGACATCTTTCAGAAATTCGTAGGAAATCCAGCGATAAGTGGAAAGTTACGGTCAAGCAAGTACAAAAGTCAAAGTATGGATTTGAGATGTTTATTAGTTTGAAGAACCCCGCCGAAATGTGTGGTTTAGAAAAGAAACAGCTCGAAAACGAGCAAAGCAGATCGATCAGGCGAGTCGCTGGATGTTTCCGTTTGCCTTCATCGCTTTCAACGCCATATACTGGTCCTACTACCTTCACTTCAAGTCGTGATCTCACCATTTTCTTTGCGAGTAACCCAGTGATATTAAATGATAAAGTTGTACTTGGACATTTGTCATGTGAGGTCATCACATAGAACAGTGTTGGCGCCATTCCGGCCCTTAAAGGCAGCGTCCGCGCAGAAAACCACATCTGTGTTTTTCTTCTCAATCCAATGTATGAACCAAGTGGAGATAGTTGGCGAAGCTTGAGGTCTCAATGTTGCGTATTCATAATGCTTTTCCCGGTCGATCATCTAACACGAGGAACAGAAACCCCACGACAGTCTTCGGCCGGCCGCGGAAATCCAATTTTCTAAATTCTTTATTCCGAAGAATCTTCGAGTTAAGACGTGGATATTGAAAGCCTCCTATTTTTAGATGATCATTGACAGCAGAAAAGCGAAAGGAATTGCGGAACCCAGAAAGTTAAGGGGGCTAAACCAATTCAGCCGTTCAAATTTTCGATATTTGTGTAATACACAAGACACACCGGACAGACGTGAGAAAAAGGAGGCTGAATGCTGCGAGATTTTCAAACGAGTTTTTCTCGGAAACTTGAGTGTTTTGGGTGGTCTCTTCATGATATATGACAACCTGGTAAGCCTACCTGCGCAAGATTGTGAAAAAAATAAACACGGTTTTTTGCGCGTACGCTGCCTTTAACCCAGTGGTGGTAAATATTCGTCGTAAAACAAGCCTTGAATAATCTCATCAAAATTTACCATTGTTACCAACATACCCGCGAAATTCAATACGCTTTCAGAATCAGGGTTGGTCCTAGCGAAACTTACTCTTGTACATAGCTATGTATTAGCATATAAAGTTATAGCATTGGTGAATGTTTCCAGTATTGAGAGGTCGGGCTGCGTAACCAGGCGCATGGAAGGTAAAGAGGGCACTGACGAATTGGTTTAGCGGAACCTGCATCGGAACAGTGCAACCGTTTGGGTCTCGTGGCGCCAAACAGTGAGGAGGGCGGCGGGAAGTGTTGTCACCGCTATCGGTCGACGATACTTCGGTGACCGATAGCGCTCTCTAGCTCCTGACTCTGACCAGCCCGCCCTTCTCACCATAGCTTCGGTGGGTGGAGCCATGTACTCAACCAACCTTCACCCCTGGGCAGGTGAAGTGGGGAACCTTCACCATTGGGAAAACCGGTGACAACCATTGAAATGCCGCGAAAAAGAATGAAAGTGACCCAACACTCATGCAAGTCATTTTCAAGACCGGGTCGGTGTCACTGCCGGTTTTTCGTCCATAACTTTTTTACCCTAAAGATTAGCCTTTTGGTGAATGTTGTTTTCGGAATCCCCATAAAATTCTGCATCGAACAGCGTTTTCAGTTTTAAAAATACGTTCCCCTTCTTCCAGACGATTTCGATTTGTAAGTGCATTTTTTCGCCTGTAATTATCGGTTTCTCGTCTATAACTTTTTTGCGCTTAAAGATAGACTGTTGGTGATGGTTGTTTTCCGAAACTGGATGAAATTCTGCGTCGACTGGTGTTTCCAGTTTGGACAAATAATTTCTCGAACCTTCAGCTTAATTTATTCTACGAAACACCGGTTTTTCGCCTATAACTCTTCAACTGTTAGAGTAAGGATTTGGTGAAGGTTGTATTTGAAATCTAGGTGAAATTCTGCGTCGAATGACATATCGGGTTCCGAACTTGGCCTGCTCCATAAGCCAGCCAGGTCGGTGGAGCCGAGCTCCATAGTTATCTCCATAGAGTGCTCTCGCCTCTATGGTGTAAGTAGGAGACGCAGAGTTCTGCTGGGGCCAACAACGGGGCTCGGCTCCACCGACCTGCCTGACTTATGGGACAAGCAAAGTTAGGAACTCGATATATCATTCGACGCAGAATTTTATGTGGATTTCGAAAACAACGTTCACCAGAACACTCTCTTCAACGGTTAAAGAGTTAGAGGCGAAAAACCGGTGTTTCGTAAAATGAATTCGGCTGAAGGATCGAGAAAATATTTTTCCGAACTTGAAACACTAGTCGACGTAGAATCCCATCCAGATTACGAAATCAACCATCACCAGAGGCCTATCTCCAAGCACAAAAAGTTATGGACGAAAAACCGATAATTTCAGGCGAAAAAAATGCACTGTATAAACTGAAATCGGCTGGTAGAAGGGGAACGTATTTTTTCCAAACTGAAAACGCCATTCGATGCAGAATTTTATGAGGATTCCGAAAACAACCTTCACCGAAGGGCTATATTTTAGGGTAAAAAAGTTATGGACGAAAAATTGATTGCTTTTATTGAAAGAAACGTTTCTTCATAATTCGAAATCGGCTGACTGACTGGAAACGTATTTTTCTCAACATGAAAACATTATTCGAAGCAAATTTCCATGAGGAATTCGGAAACAGCTCCGTTCATAAGACTCGTCTTAAAGGGCAAAAATTTGATGGGCGAAGAACGGGTAGTTTTTCAAAAATCGCTTGGGAATTTTTTCCAAAAAGTTTTGACTCCAAGACAGCTCAACTCAGACAGTCGGGGCTTAGTACGTCGGCACAATACCGTTAGTACGCCAGGACAAACCTGGCGTACCAACGCTCGTTATGTGCAGGAGCCGCTGGTTGCGGCAGCATATCCTGATAACGTATGCTGGCGTACTAACGCTCATTATCGACAGAATTTGGACTGCCACCCTCATTACCGGTGTTAGGTATATTTCTTATCACGGTCAGCGGCAAGGAGGCCATCCTCGCCGCTGTCCGCAACAAGGGCATCATATTGGCCACGGTCCACTACGAGGAGGCTTCCCTCGCGATGGGCCATGGGGATGACACGCTCAGCGTTCAAAATTGACGTACGAAAAGTGACACGAGGTCACCTCCTCGGAACTGGCCTCAATCGGCCAACTACCCCCTCGGCGAGACTGGCCGCCTTATATACCCGCAGCCGTCGTACAAGAGGATGCTGCAGTGTTCATTCGTATCAGACAAATCAGACAAATCAATGGAGGAGAGAGGAAGCAGACACTAGGAGAGAGGGGCTGGCAATAGCACACGTGCGACGATAAACAAAGCGTTAGTACGCCAGCACAAGCAACAGGAGCTCCAGGTCGTTGCCAGCATATCCTGCAGTTACCAGCAGCTACAGCACAGGTGCTGCCGATCCCTTTGTGCCGGCGTACTAACGGTATTGTGCCGACGTACTAAGCCCCGACTGTCCGATAAAGGAATTTTTTTCATGACCTAGGCAGATCATTTCATTAAGAATAGCGAATTTCAAAAGGAGGTCATCTAAAGAAAAATTTTTCGAAATTAATTTATTAAAAAGAAAAATATACTGAATGCAAAAAAGAGGATTGAGAAAACGTCAAAATTTGAAGTTGCAAGTCTATGGGGAATCTTCACCATTCCCCAATCAGGTATCCTAAACAACCTTCACCTCTCGGACCGCTGTCTCCACCACAACGAACCTATGCCTCTCACTGTTTGGCGCGACGAGACGATCATCCTAGCCGTTTGGGAAAAAAGATGAAGACATCTTCTTCGGTTGATCGTACGTTAGAGGAGTCACCGCATTCATTTTCTGGATTTTCCCAGGCACCTATAAAGGCGGCTTGGTCATAATGGTGGAATATTGACCCTCCACTGTCCTGGGGACGAAATTGTGATTGACTTCTAATATCACTGGTAGGCTGGGTGAGGGTAGGTCCCGAAGTTGCACACTAGAAGAGAGTGTAACTTTGGGATAAAATCAATAAGCGCGACCGCAATTAGTTATGGTTCGCGCCTCGACTAAGATTACCTGAAGGTATGATTACCTCTCTCGACTCAGAATCTCTCGCACACTCAGCACAAGTACTAGATCGTCCCAACACGATGATGAGGCGTGTCTTAATATCCCTGGTCGAGGAAAGTGAGTGGAGGAATAGGCATCATTTTGGGTGAAACTCTGAGCCGTTCCCTATTTGCTCTGCCATAGGCAATGATGGACTCGGCTTTTGACTACGCTACTTTCTATCACTAATGCCCGTTCCGCTGTACTATTCACATGATTTTCTGAGGACTTTTGAAGACTTCGACGAGGGCGAGTCCGCCGAAACGCTTGTCAAGGAAAGTCATCATACCACCTCGTGCATGCTACAGACGAACGTCCAACACATTGTTCTGATGACGAGGTTGATCGAGAATCAAACCTGGAGATTATCTTTTTGGTCGTTTTTGCCATACCCTTGATTCAATTCAATGATGAATTCTATTAAAAGGGGCTCTGAGTAGCGAAAGTGGTTTTATGTGGACAGAATCTTTTCAAAAAAAAGGAGTAGTAGAAAAGGAAAGTGGGCAAGTCTACAAAAAATTAACAATATTTCTTGACAGCGGAATTTTTTCGCTGAATCTCTTGCGTTGTCTCATTTTCTATATACGAATTCTGAAAAGGAACTACTATAATAGTACCCATGTTAATATGCGCTATTGGTACTTACCGTTGAAAATCAATCATGTTATAAGTCTCACCTACGCAATCGCTTTCTTTTCATTGTTCAGGGGCGGCATGCATGAACGCTGCGAAGAACGTCAAGGAGCCGCTCCGCGTCCTCCGTGCGAAGCGTCGAGCCAGAGGTGACCCGAAAAACATGCCGTCGGCTTGACGTTGGGACGCAAACTCACTACATACTGCAAACCCCACGCCTAACAGCTGTTTTTTTATGTGGTCCTTATTTAGAACGACATTATTTCTGTGAAACTTTAGAGCCCAACGGGAAATTTATTCAAAAAATAATTGACTATAAAGAAGAATCAGAAAAAGTCTGAAGTTAGGCACGACTAAAATTCAAAACAAAAGCAGTTAGGCGCGGAGTTCACCGTGCTTGGTCAGGTTGCGTCCTTACACAAAGGGGACGGCATGTTTTTCGGGTCACCTCTGGCTTGACGCTTCGCACGGAGGACGCGGAGCGGCTCCCTGACCTTCTTCGCAGCGTTTATGCATGCCGCCCCAGGAGAGTAAACCAGTGAAAGTACAGTACAAGAGCACATACTACCACATGAACTTTCTCAACAAAGGAGAAGTCTTTTTTCCAAGACCATCAAGGTCTTCCATGTGAAATAATACAAAGGTTTGTTCTCGCTACCGAAAGGTTTCAGCCAAGAAAATTTGTTCTCATGAAATATTGTTAATCTCCTGTAGACTTTCCCACTCCCCTTTTTTGGGATTTTCCTATTAATATCAATTGATTTAGTTAACTGTAGATAACATACTTGTTGATCAGTTCCCCTGTCGCACCCCTTTCGAAAAATCACAGCGCACAACATATTCTTGATCGAAACGAAACGTATTTTATATATCCGACTTTTTTACTGTAATAGGATATCGCGTTTTTCGAATATCCGACTCTCGGATGTAGCCGGATTCCGCACTTTTTCGAATATGCGACATTCCGATCCGAATGGAAAGTCGGGTTTTTTCCGCATGAATCCGTAAAATATTCATCCGATTTGGATCAAGTTTACTAAAACGTGTTTAACCGATTTGATCTAAAAATCGATAACGTCGATTGCCTACCTAAGTACTTGCCTGTTTACCTACCTACCCATTTACTTAACTGCCCGCCCACCTGCTCAAGTACCCCTTTTTGTTGTAGGACTGGAAAGTACTGTCGTTTTTGCGCATGTTAATACTCGTTTGTCTTTTATCAGCTAACTGTTAGGTTCAGAGGTTTTCCAAAGACATTGCGAGGTTACAGTGACTTCTTTACTTATAGACAATTGTGGTGCGCGCGAAGCGCACACCAAGATTCGGCTTTGATCTCTTCCCGCGCGGATGCCCTACAACGAGATCACCTATTCAGACCGTCACCAGAGGTATGAACTGTACACCATTCGATGCGCTGTAAGAATTTACATATGTGTGCAAATTTTCATCTTAACTGGCCCCCGTTTTCTAAAAATATGACCTCTCAAAGTACGCAAAAACGTTCTCCACCACCGCCTCCGCCTCCACCTCCGCCTCACCCTACTTCCGTCGAATTCCAGTTTTTTGGAAGGCGTGGACCAAATCGCTTGAAAATTGGTGACTAGAGGTAATCGGCTACGGGAATGCCGAAAATAATTGAGAGAACTCACCATAATGAATTCTGGGTCCCTAACGGGCGGTTCAAACTCAGAAACCGGCCTCTCAAGATTAGTTTATAAAAATGACGGTTTTTTTCCGTTATCAGTTATTGTTTTCTTAGAGACTCCATATACACACCTTGCTCTCTAGGGTGGTGTACTCTAAACGTCTGGCTCGGAAGAGGACGCTGTGCGGGAGGGATGTCTTTGAGCGCAGCGCGTGTTCGTTACATGCGCACCATCGATAAGAAGGCGTCGCAGGGTGTGCTGAAGTTTCGGTTGACTATGCGAGACCGCAGTACGAGTATGCAGGACGTCATGGAACTACAGCAGGACCTCGGTAGGTGTGTGCAGGACATCATGGAACGTGTGCAGTACCCCAGTAGGGTTGTGCAGGACGTCGTAGATTGTGTGCAGGACCTCAGTAGGAGTGTGCAGGACATCATGGAACGTGTGCAGGGCCTCAGTAGGAGTGTGCAGTACATCATGGAACGTGTGCAGGACCTCAGTAGGGTTGTGCAGAACGTCGTAGATTGTGTGCAGGACCTCAGTAGGAGTGTGCAGGACATCATGGAACGTGTGCAGGACCTCAGTAGGAGTGTGCAGGACATCATGGAACGTGTGCAGGACCCCAGTAGTGTTGTGCAGGACGTCGTAGATTGTGTGCAGGACCTCAGTAGGAGTGTGCAGGACATCATGGAACGTGTGCAGGGCCTCAGTAGGAGTGTGCAGTACATCATGGAACGTGTGCAGGACCTCAGTAGGGTTGTGCAGAACGTCGTAGATTGTGTGCAGGACCTCAGTAGGAGTGTGCAGGACATCATGGAACGTGTGCAGGACCTCAGTAGGGTTGTGCAGAACGTCGTAGATTGTGTGCAGGACCTCAGTAGGAGTGTGCAGGACATCATGGAACGTGCGCAGGACCTCAGTAGGGGTGTGCAGGACATCGTGGAACGTGTGCAGGACCTCAGTGGGGTTCTGCAGGACGTCGTAGATTGTGTGGAGGACCTCAGTAGGAGTGTGCAGGACATCATGGAACGTGTGCAGGACCTCAGTAGGAGTGTGCAGGACATCATGGAACCTGTGCAGGACCCCAGTAGTGTTGTGCAGGACGTCGTAGATTGTGTGCAGGACCTCAGTAGGAGTGTGCAGGACATCATGGAACGTGTGCAGGACCTCAGTAGGGTTGTGCAGAACGTCGTAGATTGTGTGCAGGACCTCAGTAGGAGTGTGCAGGACATCATGGAACGTGCGCAGGACCTCAGTAGGGGTGTGCAGGACATCGTGGAACGTGTGCAGGACCTCAGTGGGGTTCTGCAGGACGTCCCGTCAGATTGTGTGGAGGACCTCAGTAGGAGTGTGCAGGACATCATGGAACATGTGCAGGACCTCAGTAGGAGTGTGCAGTACATCATGGAACGTGTGCAGGACCTCAGTAGGGTTGTGCAGGACGTCGTAGATTGTGTGCAGGACCTCAGTAGGAGTGTGCAGGACATCATGGAACGTGTGCAGGACCCCAGCAGAGGTGGGCAGGGCATCATGGGACGTGTGCAGGACCCCAGTAGGGGTGTGCAGGACATCATGGAACGTGTGCAGGACCTCAGTAGGGTTGTGCAGGACGTCGTAGATTGTGAGCAGGACCTCAGTAGGAGTGTGCAGGACATCATGGAACGTGTGCAGGACCTCAGTAGGAGTGTGCAGTACATCATGGAACGTGTGCAGGACCTCAGTAGGGTTGTGCAGGACGTCGAAGATTGTGTGCAGGACCTCAGTAGGAGTGTGCAGGACATCATGGAACGTGTGCAGGGCCTCAGTAGGAGTGTGCAGTACATCATGGAACGTGTGCAGGACCTCAGTAGGGTTGTGCAGAACGTCGTAGATTGTGTGCAGGACCTCAGTAGGAGTGTGCAGGACATCATGGAACGTGTGCAGGACCTCAGTAGGGTTGTGCAGAACGTCGTAGATTGTGTGCAGGACCTCAGTAGGAGTGTGCAGGACATCATGGAACGTGCGCAGGACCTCAGTAGGGTGTGCAGGACATCGTGGAACGTGTGCAGGACCTCAGTGGGGTTCTGCAGGACGTCGTAGATTGTGTGGAGGACCTCAGTAGGAGTGTGCAGGACATCATGGAACGTGTGCAGGACCTCAGTAGGAGTGTGCAGGACATCATGGAACCTGTGCAGGACCCCAGTAGTGTTGTGCAGGACGTCGTAGATTGTGTGCAGGACCTCAGTAGGAGTGTGCAGGACATCATGGAACGTGTGCAGGACCTCAGTAGGGTTGTGCAGAACGTCGTAGATTGTGTGCAGGACCTCAGTAGGAGTGTGCAGGACATCATGGAACGTGCGCAGGACCTCAGTAGGGGTGTGCAGGACATCGTGGAACGTGTGCAGGACCTCAGTGGGGTTCTGCAGGACGTCGTAGATTGTGTGGAGGACCTCAGTAGGAGTGTGCAGGACATCATGGAACATGTGCAGGACCTCAGTAGGAGTGTGCAGTACATCATGGAACGTGTGCAGGACCTCAGTAGGGTTGTGCAGGACGTCGTAGATTGTGTGCAGGACCTCAGTAGGAGTGTGCAGGACATCATGGAACGTGTGGAGGACCCCAGCAGAGGTGGGGAGGGCATCATGGGACGTGTGCAGGACCCCAGTAGGGGTGTGCAGGACATCATGGAACGTGTGCAGGACCTCAGTAGGGTTGTGCAGGACGTCGTAGATTGTGAGCAGGACCTCAGTAGGAGTGTGCAGGACATCATGGAACGTGTGCAGGACCTCAGTAGGAGTGTGCAGGACATCATGGAAAGTGGGCAGGACCTCAGTAGGGTTGTGCAGGACGTCGAAGATTGTGTGCAGGACCTCAGTAGGAGTGTGCAGGACATCATGGAACGTGCAGGACCCCGACAGAGGTGTGCAGGACATCATGGGACGTGTGCAGGACCCCAGCAGAGGTGTGCAGGACATCATGGGACGCGTGCAGGACCTCAGTAGAATTGTGCAGGACATCATGGAACGTGTGCAGGACCTCAGTAGGGTTGTTCAGGACGTCGTAGAATGTGTGCAGGACCTCAGTAGGAGTGTGCAGGACATCATGGAACGTGTGCAGGACCCCAGCAGAGGTGTGCAGGACATCATGGGATGTGTGCAGGACCCCAGCAGAGGTGCGCAGGACATCATGGGACGTGCGCAGGACCTCAGTAGGAGTGTGCCGGACATCATGGAACGTGTGCAGGACCTCAGTAGGAGTGTGCAGGACATCATGGAACGTGTGCAGGACCCCAGTAGTGTTGTGCAGGACGTCGTAGATTGTGTGCAGGACCTCAGTAGGAGTGTGCAGGACATCATGGAACGTGTGCAGGGCCTCAGTAGGAGTGTGCAGTACATCATGGAACGTGTGCAGGACCTCAGTAGGGTTGTGCAAAACGTCGTAGATTGTGTGCAGGACCTCAGTAGGAGTGTGCAGGACATCATGGAACGTGTGCAGGACCTCAGTAGGGTTGTGCAGAACGTCGTAGATTGTGTGCAGGACCTCAGTAGGAGTGTGCAGGACATCATGGAACGTGCGCAGGACTTCAGTAGGGGTGTGCAGGACATCGTGGAACGTGTGCAGGACCTCAGTGGGGTTCTGCAGGACGTCGTAGATTGTGTGGAGGACCTCAGTAGGAGTGTGCAGGACATCATGGAACGTGTGCAGGACCTCAGTAGGAGTGTGCAGGACATCATGGAACGTGTGCAGGACCCCAGTAGTGTTGTGCAGGACGTCGTAGATTGTGTGCAGAACCTCAGTAGGAGTGTGCAGGACATCATGGAACGTGTGCAGGACCCCGACAGAGGTGTGCAGGACATCATGGGACGTGTGCAGGACCCCAGCAGAGGTGTGCAGGACATCATGGGACGCGTGCAGGACCTCAGTAGAATTGTGCAGGACATCATGGAACGTGTGCAGGACCTCAGTAGGGTTGTTCAGGACGTCGTAGAATGTGTGCAGGACCTCAGTAGGAGTGTGCAGGACATCATGGAACGTGTGCACGACCCCAGCAGAGGTGTGCAGGACATCATGGGATGTGTGCAGGACCCCAGCAGAGGTGCGCAGGACATCATGGGACGTGCGCAGGACCTCAGTAGGAGTGTGCCGGACATCATGGAACGTGTGCAGGACCTCAGTAGGAGTGTGCAGGACATCATGGAACGTGTGCAGGACCCCAGTAGTGTTGTGCAGGACGTCGTAGATTGTGTGCAGGACCTCAGTAGGAGTGTGCAGGACATCATGGAACGTGTGCAGGGCCTCAGTAGGAGTGTGCAGTACATCATGGAACGTGTGCAGGACCTCAGTAGGGTTGTGCAGAACGTCGTAGATTGTGTGCAGGACCTCAGTAGGAGTGTGCAGGACATCATGGAACGTGTGCAGGACCTCAGTAGGGTTGTGCAGAACGTCGTAGATTGTGTGCAGGACCTCAGTAGGAGTGTGCAGGACATCATGGAACGTGCGCAGGACCTCAGTAGGGGTGTGCAGGACATCGTGGAACGTGTGCAGGACCTCAGTGGGGTTCTGCAGGACGTCGTAGATTGTGTGGAGGACCTCAGTAGGAGTGTGCAGGACATCATGGAACGTGTGCAGGACCTCAGTAGGAGTGTGCAGGACATCATGGAACCTGTGCAGGACCCCAGTAGTGTTGTGCAGGACGTCGTAGATTGTGTGCAGGACCTCAGTAGGAGTGTGCAGGACATCATGGAACGTGTGCAGGACCTCAGTAGGGTTGTGCAGAACGTCGTAGATTGTGTGCAGGACCTCAGTAGGAGTGTGCAGGACATCATGGAACGTGCGCAGGACCTCAGTAGGGGTGTGCAGGACATCGTGGAACGTGTGCAGGACCTCAGTGGGGTTCTGCAGGACGTCGTAGATTGTGTGGAGGACCTCAGTAGGAGTGTGCAGGACATCATGGAACATGTGCAGGACCTCAGTAGGAGTGTGCAGTACATCATGGAACGTGTGCAGGACCTCAGTAGGGTTGTGCAGGACGTCGTAGATTGTGTGCAGGACCTCAGTAGGAGTGTGCAGGACATCATGGAACGTGTGCAGGACCCCAGCAGAGGTGTGCAGGGCATCATGGGACGTGTGCAGGACCCCAGTAGGGGTGTGCAGGACATCATGGAACGTGTGCAGGACCTCAGTAGGGTTGTGCAGGACGTCGTAGATTGTGAGCAGGACCTCAGTAGGAGTGTGCAGGACATCATGGAACGTGTGCAGGACCTCAGTAGGAGTGTGCAGTACATCATGGAACGTGTGCAGGACCTCAGTAGGGTTGTGCAGGACGTCGAAGATTGTGTGCAGGACCTCAGTAGGAGTGTGCAGGACATCATGGAACGTGTGCAGGGCCTCAGTAGGAGTGTGCAGTACATCATGGAACGTGTGCAGGACCTCAGTAGGGTTGTGCAGAACGTCGTAGATTGTGTGCAGGACCTCAGTAGGAGTGTGCAGGACATCATGGAACGTGTGCAGGACCTCAGTAGGGTTGTGCAGAACGTCGTAGATTGTGTGCAGGACCTCAGTAGGAGTGTGCAGGACATCATGGAACGTGCGCAGGACCTCAGTAGGGGTGTGCAGGACATCGTGGAACGTGTGCAGGACCTCAGTGGGGTTCTGCAGGACGTCGTAGATTGTGTGGAGGACCTCAGTAGGAGTGTGCAGGACATCATGGAACGTGTGCAGGACCTCAGTAGGAGTGTGCAGGACATCATGGAACCTGTGCAGGACCCCAGTAGTGTTGTGCAGGACGTCGTAGATTGTGTGCAGGACCTCAGTAGGAGTGTGCAGGACATCATGGAACGTGTGCAGGACCTCAGTAGGGTTGTGCAGAACGTCGTAGATTGTGTGCAGGACCTCAGTAGGAGTGTGCAGGACATCATGGAACGTGCGCAGGACCTCAGTAGGGGTGTGCAGGACATCGTGGAACGTGTGCAGGACCTCAGTGGGGTTCTGCAGGACGTCGTAGATTGTGTGGAGGACCTCAGTAGGAGTGTGCAGGACATCATGGAACATGTGCAGGACCTCAGTAGGAGTGTGCAGTACATCATGGAACGTGTGCAGGACCTCAGTAGGGTTGTGCAGGACGTCGTAGATTGTGTGCAGGACCTCAGTAGGAGTGTGCAGGACATCATGGAACGTGTGGAGGACCCCAGCAGAGGTGGGGAGGCATCATGGGACGTGTGCAGGACCCCAGTAGGGGTGTGCAGGACATCATGGAACGTGTGCAGGACCTCAGTAGGGTTGTGCAGGACGTCGTAGATTGTGAGCAGGACCTCAGTAGGAGTGTGCAGGACATCATGGAACGTGTGCAGGACCTCAGTAGGAGTGTGCAGTACATCATGGAAAGTGTGCAGGACCTCAGTAGGGTTGTGCAGGACGTCGAAGATTGTGTGCAGGACCTCAGTAGGAGTGTGCAGGACATCATGGAACGTGTGCAGGACCCCGACAGAGGTGTGCAGGACATCATGGGACGTGTGCAGGACCCCAGCAGAGGTGTGCAGGACATCATGGGACGCGTGCAGGACCTCAGTAGAATTGTGCAGGACATCATGGAACGTGTGCAGGACCTCAGTAGAGTTGTTCAGGACGTCGTAGAATGTGTGCAGGACCTCAGTAGGAGTGTGCAGGACATCATGGAACGTGTGCAGGACCCCAGCAGAGGTGTGCAGGACATCATGGGATGTGTGCAGGACCCCAGCAGAGGTGCGCAGGACATCATGGGACGTGCGCAGGACCTCAGTAGGAGTGTGCCGGACATCATGGAACGTGTGCAGGACCTCAGTAGGAGTGTGCAGGACATCATGGAACGTGTGCAGGACCCCAGTAGTGTTGTGCAGGACGTCGTAGATTGTGTGCAGGACCTCAGTAGGAGTGTGCAGGACATCATGGAACGTGTGGAGGGCCTCAGTAGGAGTGTGCAGTCCATCATGGAACGTGTGCAGGCCCCCAGTAGGGTTGTGCAAAACGTCGTAGATTGTGTGCAGGACCTCAGTAGGAGTGTGCAGGACATCATGGAACGTGTGCAGGACCTCAGTAGGGTTGTGCAGAACGTCGTAGATTGTGTGCAGGACCTCAGTAGGAGTGTGCAGGACATCATGGAACGTGCGCAGGACTTCAGTAGGGGTGTGCAGGACATCGTGGAACGTGTGCAGGACCTCAGGGGGGTTCTGCAGGACGTCATGGGATTGTGTGGAGGACCTCAGTAGGAGTGTGCAGGACATCATGGAACGTGTGCAGGACCTCAGTAGGAGTGTGCAGGACATCATCATGGAACGTGTGCAGGACCCCAGTAGTGTTGTGCAGGACGTCGTAGATTGTGTGCAGAACCTCAGTAGGAGTGTGCAGGACATCATGGAACGTGTGCAGGACCCCGACAGAGGTGTGCAGGACATCATGGGACGTGTGCAGGACCCCAGCAGAGGTGTGCAGGACATCATGGGACGCGTGCAGAACCTCAGTAGAATTGTGCAGGACATCATGGAACGTGTGCAGGACCTCAGTAGGAGGGTGCAGGACGTCGTAGATTGTGTGCAGGACCTCAGTAGGAGTGTGCAGGACATCATGGAACGTGTGCAGGACCCCAGCAGAGGTGTGCAGGACATCATGGAACGTGTGCAGGACGTCAGCAGAGGTGTGCAGGACATCATGGGACGTGTGCAGGACCTCAGTAGGAGTGTGCCGGACATCATGGAACGTGTGCAGGACCTCAGTAGGAGTGTGCAGGACATCATGGAACGTGCAGGACCCCAGTAGTGTTGTGCAGGACGTGGTAGATTGTGTGCAGGACCTCAGTAGGAGTGTGCAGGACATCATGGAACGTGTGCAGGGCCTCAGTAGGAGTGTGCAGTACATCATGGAACGTGTGCAGGACCTCAGTAGGGTTGTGCAGAACGTCGTAGATTGTGTGCAGGACCTCAGTAGGAGTGTGCAGGACATCATGGAACGTGTGCAGGACCTCAGTAGGGTTGTGCAGAACGTCGTAGATTGTGTGCAGGACCTCAGTAGGAGTGTGCAGGACATCATGGAACGTGCGCAGGACCTCAGTAGGGGTGTGCAGGACATCGTGGAACGTGTGCAGGACCTCAGTGGGGTTCTGCAGGACGTCGTAGATTGTGTGTAGGACCTCAGTAGGAGTGTGCAGGACATCATGGAACGTGTGCAGGACCTCAGTAGGAGTGTGCAGGACATCATGGAACGTGTGCAGGACCCCAGTAGTGTTGTGCAGGACGTCGTAGATTGTGTGCAGAACCTCAGTAGGAGTGTGCAGGACATCATGGAACGTGTGCAGGACCTCAGTAGGGTTGTGCAGAACGTCGTAGATTGTGTGCAGGACCTCAGTAGGAGTGTGCAGGACATCATGGAACGTGCGCAGGACCTCAGTAGGGGTGTGCAGGACATCGTGGAACGTGTGCAGGACCTCAGTGGGGTTCTGCAGGACGTCGTAGATTGTGTGGAGGACCTCAGTAGGAGTGTGCAGGACATCATGGAACATGTGCAGGACCTCAGTAGGAGTGTGCAGTACATCATGGAACGTGTGCAGGACCTCAGTAGGGTTGTGCAGGACGTCGTAGATTGTGTGCAGGACCTCAGTAGGAGTGTGCAGGACATCATGGAACGTGTGCAGGACCCCAGCAGAGGTAAGCAGGGCATCATGGGACGTGTGCAGGACCCCAGTAGGGGTGTGCAGGACATCATGGAACGTGTGCAGGACCTCAGTAGGGTTGTGCAGGACGTCGTAGATTGGGAGCAGGACCTCAGTAGGAGTGTGCAGGACATCATGGAACGTGTGCAGGACCTCAGTAGGAGTGTGCAGTACATCATGGAACGTGTGCAGGACCTCAGTAGGGTTGTGCAGGACGTCGAAGATTGTGTGCAGGACCTCAGTAGGAGTGTGCAGGACATCATGGAACGTGTGCAGGACCCCGACAGAGGTGTGCAGGACATCATGGGACGTGTGCAGGACCCCAGCAGAGGTGTGCAGGACATCATGGGACGCGTGCAGGACCTCAGTAGAATTGTGCAGGACATCATGGAACGTGTGCAGGACCTCAGTAGGGTTGTTCAGGACGTCGTAGAATGTGTGCAGGACCTCAGTAGGAGTGTGCAGGACATCATGGAACGTGTGCAGGACCCCAGCAGAGGTGTGCAGGACATCATGGGATGTGTGCAGGACCCCAGCAGAGGTGCGCAGGACATCATGGGACGTGCGCAGGACCTCAGTAGGAGTGTGCCGGACATCATGGAACGTGTGCAGGACCCCAGTAGGGTTGTGCAGGACGTCGTAGAGTGTGTGCAGAACCTCAGTAAGAGTGCGCAGGACATCATGGAACGTGTGCAGGACCTCAGTAGGAGTGTGCAGGACATCATGGAACGTGTGCAGGACCCCAGCAGAGGTGTGAAGAACATCATGGGACGTGTGCAGGACCTCAGTAGGAGTGTGCAGGACATCATGGAACGTGTGCAGGACCTCAGTATAAGTGTGCAGGACAACATGGAACGTGTGCAGGACCTCAGTAGGAGTGCGCAGGACATCATGGAACGTGTGCAGGACCGAAGCAGAGGTGTGCAGAAGATCATGGAACGTGTGCAGGACCTCAGTAGGAGCGCGCAAGACATCATGGAACGTGTGCAGGACCCCAGTAGGGTTGTGCAGGACGTCGTAGAGTGTGTGCAGAACCTCAGTAAGAGTGCGCAGGACATCATGGAACGTGTGCAGGACCTCAGTAGGAGTGTGCAGGACATCATGGAACGTGTGCAGGACCCCAGCAGAGGTGTGCAGAACATCATGGGACATGAGCAGGACCTCAGTAGGAGTGTGCAGGACATCATGGAACGTGTGCAGGGCCTCAGTAGGAGTGTGCAGTACATCATGGAACGTGTGCAGGACCTCAGTAGGGTTGTGCAGAACGTCGTAGATTGTGTGCAGGACCTCAGTAGGAGTGTGCAGGACATCATGGAACGTGTGCAGGACCTCAGTAGGGTTGTGCAGAACGTCGTAGATTGTGTGCAGGACCTCAGTAGGAGTGTGCAGGACATCATGGAACGTGCGCTGGACCTTAGTAGGGGTGTGCAGGACATCGTGGAACGTGTGCAGGACCTCAGTGGGGTTCTGCAGGACGTCGTAGATTGTGTGGAGGACCTCAGTAGGAGTGTGCAGGACATCATGGAACGTGTGCAGGACCTCAGTAGGAGTGTGCAGGACATCATGGAACGTGTGCAGGACCCCAGTAGTGTTGTGCAGGTCGTCGTAGATTGTGTGCAGGACCTCAGTAGGAGTGTGCAGGACCTCATGGAACGTGTGCAGGACCTCAGTAGGGTTGTGCAGAACGTCGTAGATTGTGTGCAGGACCTCAGTAGGAGTGTGCAGGACATCATGGAACGTGCGCAGGACCTCAGTAGGGGTGTGCAGGACATCGTGGAACGTGTGCAGGACCTCAGTGGGGTTCTGCAGGACGTCGTAGATTGTGTGGAGGACCTCAGTAGGAGTGTGCAGGACATCATGGAACATGTGCAGGACCTCAGTAGGAGTGTGCAGTACATCATGGAACGTGTGCAGGACCTCAGTAGGGTTGTGCAGGACGTCGTAGATTGTGTGCAGGACCTCAGTAGGAGTGCGCAGGACATCATGGAACGTGTGCAGGACCCCAGCAGAGGTGTGCAGGACATCATGGGACGTGTGCAGGACCCCAGTAGGGGTGTGCAGGACATCATGGAACGTGTGCAGGACCCCAGTAGGGTTGTGCAGGACGTCGTAGATTGTGTGCAGGACCTCAGTAGGAGTGCGCAGGACATCATGGGACGTGTGCAGGACCTCAGTAGGAGTGTGCAGTACATCATGGAACGTGCACAGGCCCTCAGTAGGGTTGTGCAGGACGTCGTAGACTGTGTGCAGGACCTCAGTAGGAGTGTGCAGGCATCATGGAACGTGTGCAGGACCCCAGCAGAGGCGTGCAGGACATCATGGGACGTGTGCAGGACCCCAGTAGGGGTGTGCAGGACATCATGGAACGTGTGCAGGACCTCAGTAGGGTTGTGCAGGACGTCGTAGAATGTGTGCAGGACCTCAGTAGGAGTGTGCAGGCATCATGGAACGTGTGCAGGACCCCAGCAGAGGCGTGCAGGACATCATGGGACGTGTGCAGGACCCCAGTAGGGGTGTGCAGGACTTCGTAGAATGTGTGCAGGACCTCAGTAGGGTTGTGCAGGACGTCGTAGATTGTGTACAGGACCTCAGTAGGGGTGCGCAGGACATCATGGAACGTGTGCAGGACCTCAGTAGGAGTGTGCAGGACATCATGGAACGTGTGCAGGACCTCAGTAGGAGTGTGCAGTACATCATGGAACGTGTGCAGGACCTCAGTAGGGTTGTGCAGGACGTCGTAGATTGTGTGCAGGACCTCAGTAGGAGTGTGCAGGACATCATGGAACGTGTGCAGGACCCCAGCAGAGGTGTGCAGGGCATCATGGGACGTGTGCAGGACCCCAGTAGGGGTGTGCAGGACATCATGGAACGTGTGCAGGACCTCAGTAGGGTTGTGCAGGACGTCGAAGATTGTGTGCAGGACCTCAGTAGGAGTGTGCAGGACATCATGGAACGTGTGCAGGACCCCGACAGAGGTGTGCAGGACATCATGGGACGTGTGCAGGACCCCAGCAGAGGTGTGCAGGACGTCATGGGACGCGTGCAGGACCTCAGTAGAATTGTGCAGGACATCATGGAACGTGTGCAGGACCTCAGTAGGGTTGTTCAGGACGTCGTAGAATGTGTGCAGGACCTCAGTAGGAGTGTGCAGGACATCATGGAACGTGTGCAGGACCCCAGCAGAGGTGTGCAGGACATCATGGGATGTGTTCAGGACCCCAGCAGAGGTGCGCAGGACATCATGGGACGTGCGCAGGACCTCAGTAGGAGTGTGCCGGACATCATGGAACGTGTGCAGGACCCCAGTAGGGTTGTGCAGGACGTCGTAGAGTGTGTGCAGAACCTCAGTAAGAGTGCGCAGGACATCATGGAACGTGTGCAGGACCTCAGTAGGAGTGTGCAGGACATCATGGAACGTGTGCAGGACCCCAGCAGAGGTGTGAAAAACATCATGGGACGTGTGCAGGACCTCAGTAGGAGTGTGCAGGACATCATGGAACGTGTGCAGGACCTCAGTATAAGTGTGCAGGACAACATGGAACGTGTGCAGGACCTCAGTAGGAGTGCGCAGGACATCATGGAACGTGTGCAGGACCGAAGCAGAGGTGTGCAGAACATCATGGAACATGAGCAGGACCTCAGTAGGAGTGTGCAGGACATCATGGAACGTGTGCAGGACCGAAGCAGAGGTGTGCAGAAGATCATGGAACGTGTGCAGGACCTCAGTAGGAGTGCGCAAGACATCATGGAACGTGTGCAGGACCGAAGCAGAGGTGTGCAGAAGATCATGGAACGTGTGCAGGACCTCAGTAGGAGTGCGCAAGACATCATGGAACGTGTGCAGGACCCCAGCAGAGGTGTGCAGAACATCATGGGACGTGTGCAGGACCTCAGTAGGAGTGCGCAGGACATCATATCGCAGGCGCATGTTATATCAGAATATCTCGCCAAAAATATGTTGCCACGCGGTTTCAATTAATACCATCCAAGGTAGCAACCTCAAACTTGGGTAATTAAACCTTTATAATACAAAATATCAACCATAAAACAAATATTTTAGAAAACCCAATAATTCGAGATACACGCTTGCAGGCCGAGCAAACGCGATTAGAGGAAAGAGAAAGCGTGCTAGGAAGGATACATCGCCCACAAAGCAAAACTCGGGCGAGAATGAGCCGATGTCACATGTGAGCTGCGGCAGATTGCGCCTTATATATTGTTGCTGAAGATAACGCTCGCCGAGCTCAATGTAATGAAACACAGAAAAATGGAATCTAATCTGATTTTACAATCTTCCAAGGAATAAATGAAAATATACAAGATTTCCAGTATCATAAACATTGAAATATCATTATCGAAGTTGAAGTTTCTTCGACACTCCCAGTACCAGATTTTTTCCATTCACTTCCGACTTGCAGATGGTCCCTGCTGGTCTCTCAGCTCTTCTTCTAGTCGTCTCCTGACCTGTACGAGCCTTTTACGTGCGATAAACTTCTTATCGGGCACGTCGCAAATGGCTCGATGATGCCCGCTATCGTTGAGCCTCAGATCGGCGAAAATCGTGCCCGCAATTTTCAAACAATACCAACATTCTCTCCTCACTCTTCGACATTCCTCACTCGAAAAGCAGTCTTGCAGACAGAACATGCACCAGTTCTTTTCTCGGATCATCTCATATCGTTCATTACCGTTTCGGAACTTCTGACACGTGTCAGCGAAGTGTGTTCCGGCGTCTCCACAAAACGGACAGAGCATCCAGTACTTCACGCCTTCGCTTTCATCATTCTTGTTGCGAAAAGGGTACAACGCGATATCGTGCTACATTCGCTCTACCGTTGCTCGTAAATCGGAAATGCGGTCACAATGCGAGTTCTTGGAAGGATCGACCTTTCTCAATTTCGGGACTGGCTCAACCTTGTTCTCCATAAGAGCACCATCGTTCACCTCCTGGACCATGCGTGAAAAGTAAGCTTCATCTCCATCATCGTTCGACTGTTCTTCGAGGATTTCGCTTACTTCAACCTTCTCGCACTGAAGAACACGTGTCAACCTCTTAGCGTCCACCTTGACCATTGTATCGATTTCTATATTCTCGTCTGAACTCGACTGATCTAGCACTCGTAATCGTTCTCGCAATTCTGCAATCTCTGTGTCCTTGTCTTTCATCTAATTCTGTAGTTCAGCCATCTGTGCATTCAAATTCCCATTGAGACGATCTTGGAGAGACGAGAACTCTTGTTTCAAGAATCCACATATCTCCAAGCTTGTTGCTGGGGTCTGCATTTCCTTCAATGATCTTTCGCTTCTGCTCCACTCAGTTTCCATCTCACTGATGAGGTCGTCGACAAGCTTCTTATGGGCTTCGATACGTTCAAGAAAAACTCAAAACGCACGTCAAACTCGAATTTCGCTGCGATGTAGTCCTGTCTTTCAAACACAGAGGTCCAAACGCTTTGGGACATGTTTTCGTGTGGCAGATCAGTGAGCAAGAACCGCGTCCCAAGTCGCAGAATCTTTTCTCTCGTAATTTCGGCAGTGCGAATACAGCGACATATGAGGAGAACTTGCTCTCCTGGTCCAGCTACGCGAAAAACATCTTCTTGGATTAGATGATTCCTCTGAACGCGGAGGGTTGATGCAATCTGCAAATTACTTTTGTTGATCACAATACTAGAATGAACTCGAGGAGTAAGTGTGATCTGCATCTGTCTATCGAAGACTTTAAGGATAGCTTGCAAGTCATTTTCCATATCACGCAATGAACATTCTCGAACTCGAACGTACGCAATCAGATGGCTCAGGTCTTCATCGGCTTCGCTAATAGCCAACCTGGAAGTTAGGGACACGCGTTGATTGCTGATTTTGGTCAGACTTCTAATATGTACTGGTTTGCAACTATTGGAAATTTTTTCAACACTCCTATTAGAGAAATAACGCGATTGTAACTGCGATTGATGACAGCTCTAGCGCATTTGCTTATGAAGCTTGCGCACAAGCGTACTCGTAACCCAAAAGGGAAGGCGAAAAAACAGACGAAATAACTGTTTCCAAACACGTACGCCAAGCCTAAACGTGCCCCAAATGACACGCAAGCCACAGGTCGACACGAAGATGTACGTCAGAGCTACGAGTGCAATCAAAGCACAAATTGCTAGTAGAAGTGTTTTATACCACTGGGTGAAGACATGTACCATGTGGAATATATCCGGCCACTGGATTTCTGATGCATCGTCGCCCTTTCCTTCGAGCCATTTGCTGAATATCATGTGCACAGTGTGCGCAAATTTGAGAACTCCTGCTATCTCAAAGCTGCCGACCTCGCGACCGCAAGAAACAGAGCAAATCATTCGAATTCTAGCAGCAACAAAGCTGAACCGCAGGGTAGACTCTTTTCCTTCATCATCGCACTCTATTGTCAAAGTAGACTGATCGCAGACCACTTCGGCTTGAGTTTTCCTCGATGAAAAGCACTTGAAGCGGGCTATGGCACCTTTTTCACATTTGTAACAACCTGTCAGCACTGCATTTTTTATTTTACAGACAGTGTCGTCAACCACTACTTCCATCTGGAGGTCATCTTGAAACGTCATGATGATCTCCGAAGTAACCATAGCCGGAACGCGAGCTTGCACTTTACCGTCGCGATTTTGAAGGAAGGAAACAGCGGGTGTCACGACCGGCAGTCGATGCTGGATGTTCTGGAAGCAGTCGGGAATATTGAGTTGTTTGCATTTACAATTCGCCCTCGTTTCCGCCGGGTAACACACGCAATCGGCCACTACATGGCTCTGGAGTATCTTCGCCTCTTTCTCGTTCAGACATTGCTATGGCGTACTCAAACACAGATCCCAAAGTGCTGTGTTGACTCCATCTGTGATGAACGGAACGTTCAATATAGGAATAGGTGGAAAAGTTATTGAGCTTAGCGTGAATGAGAAGGTTTTCCATTTTACTGGTCTATTTGGAAGAAGAAACGCGGTATAGGTTTCGCTTCTTCCGCACAACGCATCAAAATGCGTAAGCGTTATCTTTGCTCCTTCAGACCAGCTATTGCAACGGAAAATTTCATGGACACGATCCGAATTGAGTTCGTGATATATGCGATAGAAAAGACATCCCGAACTCCAGTAAAAGCAGTCACAGCCCGGTCCGCCGCATGATTCGACGCACGATGTTATCCCAGGATAACGGTTCCCTTCTTTCAACTCAGGTATCAAACTCGAGCTATTTACTGCTGCACATTTATCACCCACGCAAGAACCGGTGTGGGGACACCCTTTGCTGTCAACAATTTTGTACTCCGTATCCCGGGCGAATAGGAGACTTTCGGGTTGGCAAGTGAATAAAAGCGAATTCCAAGACGCGCGAATTTCATGTACCAGCGTCGAGTTATTCCGAAGAGCTACACACGCTTCTTTTTTGAAAGGATTGGTTTTCAGGACTTCCGAAACGCGAACGCTGCACATCTTCTGGTCTTGAGACCACTCTGTGATCTTTTGGGTGAAAACGTTGACATGTTGACACCCATTTACCGTCCCAAGCATAGTAGTGATCATAGTTACTACCAACATTTCAGTGAGGTCCGTTTTTGATCGGCACCTTTTACGAATGCTCCTGTATGCGGAATGACCTATGAACCGCAACAAGCGAAAAACTATGTTAGAAACTACACGCAACGGTCGACCAATTACCAGTGGAATGTACAAAAAACGTAACACCCCGTTATAAGGGAATAAAGGCACATCAACCATACAAACATCGCTCCTATGGGCCAACACTCAGGATTGAACATCAACGCAGCGCACATTGTGCAGTCGATATTCTCACAGAAGGGAGCGGATGGGCACACGGTTTGTATCGCTGTGACGGTAGCATTCTCCTCAAACTTCCATTGAACCTCATGCTCGTGTAGAGTGATCTGCGGTGGAAACTTGATAGTCTCGTTTTCAAGTGGACTTTCAAAGTTCAAGCAATAATCGTCTGCGCAAATCTCGTAAGGCGATCTGAGTTGTGGAATCAGCTGAACCCCTCCTGAAACGCAACGAATTCGTCTCATCACGTGACTATCAGAGCTACTCGCCTGTGCTACAGTCAATAAAATTGAGGCTATCGCGATAATATTCAGCGTTGAGGGAACTGATCCTTTCTTCGTGCGACCGACGAAGTTGTCGGTGTAGTCTACGCGTTGCCTCTTGCGGAGATTAGATGGACTGGAACCTGACTCAGATGAAGACGCGGTTGTTTGATCTTCTGCACTAGTTGGGACTGCCAAATCGTCGCCATGCTCTCCGTCGAGTTGACGTTCTTCTTCTGTTTCGTCCGTCTCATCTTCCGTGATTTTCAGTGGAACTAGTAAATAAATTCAACGGCCTTCGTATCTTCCGATGAGACGGTAGCATAACGATGGCCTCTCTGACGACTCCTTGAGCATTTGAAACAAGGTCGTCAATTCTTCCCATTCTCCACGAATGGTTAGGTTGTAGGGCAACCGAAATGAGCACCAGATTTCCTTTCTTGGGAACGGATTTGCACCCTCTGCTCTTTCCAGTCTCATTCTGGTGTTTCTCACGCAATGATTTCAGGTACTCGTTTTGCCAAACGCGCCAAAACTTTTCCGGCATCTCTCTGGAACTCTTTAAAGCTTCTATTGTTTGTATTTTTGTCTGCAGAAACACTCGATCCTTGGATGGAAGGTATGTCGGATCCATATTGTCGGCCGCACTCACGTCGAGATGCGATGAGACCTCGAAGTGATTCTGGAGGAAATCTATCGGTCTTAGCACTGTATCGACTGTAGAGCCTGATTCGACATACAATAGCGGTCTCGTGTTGAGCATGGACTCTACTTCCGTGATCGTCGTGGATAGTTCGTCATACGATGGTATTCTTTTCCCTTGAGCTTTGAAAAGAGCTAGTTTAACCGAGCCAATCAAGCGTTTATATACGCCTCCTTGCCATGGTGCGAACGGAGTAATGTGGTGCCATTCGATCTCGTTTTCGCTGATTTCCGCCAAAATCGTCGCATCATCCTGCACCTCCCGTCTACACTCGGATATGATAGCCTCTCCCAGAGTAAGCGTCGGAGAATTATCACTTGTGATTAATAGCGGAACTCCACGTCGTGCAAAAAATCGTCGCAGCATCAGGAGAAACGCGTATGTAGATAGGTCGTATACGATATACAAGTGAATGAGCCGTGTTACCATACACGTGATTATTGCTCCATAACGTTTGCCTCTAGCATCGTGACTTGAGCGAATGCTAAGCGGGCCAAAATAGTCGAGGCCTACATGTGCAAAAGGACGTGATCGCCGAACTCGTCGAAAAGGTAAGTCGCTCTGCTCCGGATATTTATACGGCAGATTATTATACCTTTGACACACGATACAACGTCTGATTACCATTGCAACTTGCGAACGCAGTTTTGGTATCCAATAGACTTCTCGAACCAGCGCCATGGTATGACTCGTACCTGGATGGCCTTTGTTGTGACATGCTTGAATGATTAGCTGCGACAGCAATGAATTCTGCAAAACGAACATGGGGTGTTTAGCGGAGGATTCTAAAGCACTATTTCCCATTCGACCACCGCACCGCCATATACCAAACTCGTTTTCATAGAGTTTCAGGTGTCGAGCGGATTTCACAATTTCTGGCGTTAAACTGGACGTTTGGTGTTGTTTGACTAGCATTTTCCCAGCTTTAGCGATTTCCGGGCCCCTTAAAAACGTACTCGATACGTTGTCGGCAACCAATTGTAGTAGCTTCGACTGTAGTATCGACGCCTGTCGTTCAATGCTAACTCGTGCCGCTAAGGCTCGAACGAAGCGTATGACATAGGCTAACACTCGTTTAAAGGCAGGGTTCTCGATAAAATCGGTTGTTGTACTATAGCCATGGAATTGTAGATCTGGCCATCACAAAAGTAAAAATAAGTAAAAAATTGGATAAAAAACGCTCAGGAGCAAGTTATGGCTTGGTGTCCTCCCGCCCCCAATTATCGAGATTTGGGTAAAAGCCTAGTTTGTCAACTTTTATTTTGCTTCTAAAGTGATTTCTGAACATTTCTGGAGAGTACTGATCACTATAACAGCAAAATAAATGCCGGATAAGCAAGCATTAATGAAAATCGAGTTAATTAGGGGGCCGGCCGACACCGGTAATTAGCCGTTTTACTTTGTTTTTGAGCGTTTTTCCCCCGAATTTCCGGGTTTTTTCACCTATTTTTATTTTTGTGATGGCCGAATCTACATTTTTATGAAGAGGGCTCGAAATTTGTTTCTATCGCGAACCCTGCCTTTAATCTTAGGCAAAATGCGACTTTGGAACAAGAGGAGGAAATCAGGATCGAAGCCATGCTCTGGTGTCCTTTCCGAATGAGGTATCACACTGTTGATACTGAACTCTGTGTGTTCTTCTCCGGTGTCTTTCTCCACGACGAATGCTTCGAATACATCGTCCCAGGTTTCAATTGGTATGCGAATGAATGGGGGTCCGACCCACCAAAAATGTTCCACGAATGACTTTTTCTCAAGACCTCTCGTGGCGCAGTCCGCAGGATTACTCTGTGAAGAGACGTGGCCAAATTGAACATGCATTTCTTCGTTCTCTAACGCCTTCGTGATTCGTTGGATTTCAGAGACGCGATTCTTCACCAAAGGACCAACATCATGGCGGAGCTTCGACTTAATTCAGTTCAGTACGATTTCGGAATCCGAAAAAATTACAATCCGAGAAATCGTTACCGTCGAGCGCAACTAAATCACAACTGAATAGGTTAAGCGCATTGCCAGAGTCATAGCATTGAGTTCAAGTTTTGGCATGGTGATCTTGGTATGAAGCAATGGAAGCTTCGCTTTAGCCATGATCAGATTCGTTGTTTCTCCCGATCTTAGATACACACATGCCGCAGTTGCCTCCGAGCTGGCGTCAGCGAAAGTGATTAGCATGACATCAGAAAATTTCAGTGCCAAAAAGCGTGGTATGGTTTTGACAAATCCATTCATGTTGTCGCATATTTTGTGCCACTCATCTCGTTCATCTTCTGGTAATGAGGTGCCCCAGTTTTATTGTGATTGCCATAGAGATTGAAGGAAAACTTTGGTCTTGTGCAGAAGTGGAATCATCCATCCCATTGGATCATAGATGGAAGCAATTGTACTCGCCACCGTCCCCTTTGTTACATGCTGATGACCCAGAATGGTACAGGAAACGCGTAAGTGGTCCTCATTTGCGATCCAATTCACTCCCAGTACCTTTGGAGAAGTGTCAGTAGATTTGTCCTCGGTATCCATCTTTGAAAGAAGTTCTTGACTATTTGAGGCGAACTCTCCGAGATTCATCTTGAGGTCCATGAACATTTGCTTAGTACTCGCATACACCTGAGTAGCGTATTCCACTGTGTCCGATGTCAACAGAAGGTTATCGACGTAAAGATTGTCTTTGATCTCCGCGATCAAATCCGTGTCGGTTGCGTACTGATCAAGGTGAAAATGCGTTGTCGCAGCCAACAAAAATGGAGAAGACAACAACCCAAACGTTACTCGTGTAAAGCGAAATACTTTGAGGTTCTGCTCACTGGGAGGAAGTTTATGATCCCTCAACCACAAACAACGCGTCGCATCTCTGTCCCTTTCATGTAATCGGATTTGCAGGAATGCTTTTTCTACATCCGACACAGAAGCTACTCGACCGACTCTGAAGCGCTGTAGAAGACCGAACAGTTTCGGGAGAATTACTGGTCCTCTGTGAGGTGCATCATTCAGCGAAGGGGGATCCTTGTAGTGCGCTGAAGCGTCGAAGACTATCCGTAGTTTGGTAGTACATTGGTGAGGTGTCAGAACTGCCTGATGCGGGATATAATAAATACGGGTACCAAGAGGTTCCTCGGCTTCGTTCACTTCCTCGACAATATTCTGACAGTATTGGTCTTCAAACACTCGGTTGTACTGCCCCAACAGTTGCTGATCTTTTGTGAGCGAAGTCCACGTGCTAATCAGTCTTCGATACGCGATCGCTTTATTGGTTGGCAGAGGCTTGGTCGTATCCTTCCATGGTAGGCGTACATAATAGCCATCTTCCCATTTTTCCACTGTCTGCAGAAATTCGTCCCATACGCGCTTATCGACTAGTTGTTGGATGTCTTTTTCTGATTCTGTGAGTTCTTCTGACCCGTCCGTTTCAAGAGCTCAATATTTCGACCACAACTTCTCTTCTTCCGATTGAGGTCTTGTCATATCTTCCGTCAATGTATTCACGGTTGTGTCAAGGGACCAACACTGTTTCCATCTCTTCGTGACGTCCTGATGTTGTGCCGCGTAAAGGACTTGTTGGGAGGACTGGAGCCTTCCTGTCATCAGATACCCAAGGCGTGTTGGAAGTAAATGAAGTCCCGAAGGCAGCCTGATCTGTCCCTCATCTTCGCGAACCAGAGACCACAATTGGTTACTGCCCAAAAGAATAAGTGGCTCATTACTCGATCGACCTTTTTTGACGCGCAGAGGAAGTTTCTCCTGTGTTATGAAGTCAACGTCTTCCCGCAACAGTGGAGGGGGAGCCAAAGATTTTGTTAAAACTCGATGCGTCATTAACTGGAGGGGAAGTGGCTGTCCTTCGTCGTCCCAGGTTTCAACAGAAAATCGACGGCATACTTCTTCTTGAACTGTCTCAGAACCGAAGGTATGCAAACGCAACTTCGTTTCCTCCAATGTTGGGAGTCCCAACTCATCAGCAAGCTTGTTATCTATGAAGGAAAGCTCGGCTCGTGAATCCAGCAATACTGCAACTTTTTTTAGCTGTCGTGTCTTCGGATTCATAACAGTTAATTCGCCAGCTGGTAGGAAAGTCCCACAAACGTCTGATTCTTTGTCTGTCTGAGTCGATTGCAGTTCATATATTACTGTCTCTTTTTCTTCATTTGCTGTCTCCGTAACCGAATTTACCTTAGCAGGAGGTTTCGTCTTCTGAGGTCCCTTTTCTTTATGAGCCTCTGGCATCTTGCGTAGTGATACAGACTGACTTGACTGTCTCTCTTCGGTTTGCTTACCTGGCCCTGATTTGAAACAACACGAGGTGTGATGGGCACCTTTGCAGGCGAAACACATAGCCTTGGTGCAGCCCGATATAGTATTTTGGAGAAGCGCAGATAAGGCAAAGTCTGTGCTCACGGAGGTACTTCGATCTCTCTTGTGGTGTTCTAAACTTCGTGCACGCGATCGATTTATGGTTCTCCGTACAGTACATACACGCATTGAAGTTTTGTCGATTCAATCCTTTCCCCACGCGCTGGTCCTGTTGTGGATCTTGTTTACGACGAATATAAAGCGCGACTGTTTCTTCTCTCGAAATGATCTCTACTAGGAACTGCAACAATTTGCTTATAGTACCTGCTTAGGAAGCCACTGACTATTTACGTCCTCGCCCTTTTGTTCCAACTGGGATACGACTACTTGAAGTTCCTCAAAGAGTGCGCGTTGATCCTTCAAGGAAGTAGATCGCACACTCATGCGATCGAGTTTGTCGATCAGCTTGTTGACTAGTTCTTCCGTGTTGTCATATTTCGCCTTCAGAAACTCCAACGCCTTCGTGTAGTTTTCCGTTGTGACTTGGAATTTCTTCACTGCTGTCTGAGCGTCCCCCTTGAGCGCCTTCAATAAATAGTTGAATTTGTAGAGCTCTGGTAAAGGTTGCGAATGGATGTTGGCTTCAAATAGCGACCAAAAACTATCCCACTCCCAAACATTTCCGCTGAACTCGGGAATTGGAACAGTAGGGAGGTCCATTTTTCTAGGCCGAAACGCAGTATCGGAAACGGTATCTGCTGGTGCACTATCGGAGAACCGTGCTTGCCTACCGACCGTGCAGGATTGAAAGGCGCGCGAGCGAGCTTTCAATAACACGAGGTAATCCAGAGCAGCTGCGAGAGAAGTCTCTGCTTTTGAGGCATACTCGTCATAGTCTTCGCAGTCTTTTTTCGATACATTCTCGAACGAGTCGAGTACCGATGCATAGTCTTTTAGCAATTCCCCTATACGCGCAGTGCAAGCCTCTATTGCTCCTATTGATTCCTCCAAGCGTCTACGGCTGTCTACGTTGTACCCGATAGGTGATTCATCGGCTTGAACGCGGAGTGACTCGAGGTTTTCAGTCTTGAAACGCGAGACAACGGTCTTGAGCTTCTTAGTCGACTGGGTTAGCAACCGCTTATAGGAACTCGTTTGAACCGACATAGGGAAAGATTTCAATTTTCTTACAGTTTCATAAACGCGATCTCTTATAATCAGATTCCAATTATTGCGAACTGACGTATAGTAGAGAAAGGGCAAGCGAATATGAAAAGAAACGGAAGAAAATGAAAAAAACGAGGTTCTTCGTTCACTGCCAAAATTGAATTTAAGAGCGAATACTCGAATACTCACTCTTCTGGTCCGGCGTTGTCGTATAGACGATGCACCATATCGCAGGCTCAGGGTATATCAGAATATCTCGCCAAAAATATGTTGCCACGCGGTTTCAATTAATACCATCCAAGGTCGCAACCTCAAACATGGGTAATTAAACCTTCATAATACAAAATATCAACGATAAAATATCAACGATAAAATATCAAAAATAAAACAAATACTTTAGAAAACCCAATAATTCGAGATACACGCTTACAGGCCGAGCAAACGCGATTAGAGGAAAGAGAAAGCGTACTGAGAAGAATACATCGCCAACAAAGCAAAACTCGGGCGAGAATGAGCCGATGTCACATGTGAGCTGCGGCAGATTGCGCCTTATATATTGTTGCTGAAGATAACGCTCGCCGAGCTCAATGTAATGAAACACAGAAAAATGGAATCTAATCTGATTTTACAATCTTCCAAAGAATAAATGAAAATATGCAAGATTCCCAATATCATAAACATTGAAATATCATTATCGAAGTTGAAGTTTCTTCGACAATGGAACGTGTGCAGGACCGTAGCAGAGATGTGCAGAACTTCATGGGACGTGTGCAGGACCTCAGTAGGAGTGTGCAGGACATCATGTGACGTGTGCAGGACCCTAGTAGGGTTGTGCAGGACGTCGTAGATTGTGTGCAGAACCTCAGTAGAAGTGCGCAGGACATCAAGGAACGTGTGCAGGACCCCAGCAGAGGTGTGCAGAACATCATGAGACGTGCGCAGGACCTCGGTAGGGTTGTGCAGGACGTCGTAGATTGTGTGCAGGACCTCAGTAGGAGTGTGCAGGACATCATGGAACGTGTGCAGGACCCCAGCAGAGGTGTGCAGGACATCATGGGACGTGTGCAGGACCCCAACAGAGGTGTGCAGGACATCATTGAACGTGTGCAGGACCCCAGCAGAGGTGTGCAGGACATCATGGGACGTGTGCAGGATCCCAGCAGAGGTGTGCAGGACATCATGGGACGTGTGCAGGACCTCAGTAGGAGTATGCAGGACATCATTGAACGTGTGCAGGACCTCAGTAGGGTTGTGCAGGACGTCGTAGAATGTGTGCAGAACCTCAGTAGGAGTGTGCAGGACATCATGGAACGTGTGCAGGACCCCAGCAGAGATGTGCAGGACATCATGAGACGTGTGCAGGACCCCAGCAGAGGTATGCAGAACATCATGGGACGTGTGCAGGACCTCAGTAGGAGTGTGCAGGACATCATGGAACGTGTGCAGGACCTCAGTAGTGTTGTGCAGGACGTCGTAGAATGTATGCAGGACCTCAGTAGGAGTGTGCAGGACTACAGTAGGGGTGATTAAGGGCGTTATGGAGCGTGTACAGGACCCCAGTAGAGCGTGCGGGACGTTCGGGAATGTGTGCTGGACCTCAGTAGGAGTGTGCAGGACATCATGGAGCGTGTGCAGGATATCATGGAACGCGTACAGGGTCCCAGCAAAGGTATGCAGAACATCATGGGACGTGTGCAGGACCTCAGTAGGAGTGTGCAGGACATCAAGGGACGTGCGCATGACCTCAGTACAATTGGGTCATTTTAAAACTCATTTCTTCATTTTCTCGACTTTTAAATTCAAAAGGTATATGCCTTGTGTCTTGTCTGTAGGAAGCCGCGTTGCAACTATTATATCTTGCAATCCTATCAGCTGTTTCTTCATTTCTACCACTATGTTTTAAAGAAAAACAACTTGACTTTTAGAGATTGACGATATTGTAGAAGGGAAACCCTTGGGAAAAGTTGTGAAATTTCTGAAAGTTGGGATCCGCAGAAAAAGTTAAGGATTTGGCATTGTTCTAAAATGTCGTGAAATAGTTTCATTAGATTTGGCTATCAAAATGATTTTTTAAATGAGGTGAAATTGCTGAATTGATTTAGCTGTTGTTGGAATATACAGACAACATAATCATCAAATGTAGTGAAATTGTTGCAAATTGATTTGGCAGGCGCTCTATGATTTATCAAAGTCAAATCACGCGTAGAAGGGGTTTTGCTCGGAGCGTATATCGAATCAAATGAGAACAAGAATAAGTCTAGCAGCAAAACGTTTCTATGCAATGTGAACCGTGAAAGCGTTGAGGACACGAACACATAGCGTCAGTAGTGAATAAATTGTGTTACCTGTTGTTTTCATGATTTTTATCAATTCGGTGAGGGAAGGTCTAGTACCTCAGTGGGAGCTACACTTAAACAGTAGAATAACATTCGAAAACCTTATTTCTAGCCCATAAGGCCAAATTTCGTCCAGCATTGTTAATTGATGAACAGCCTTTTCTTTTTGTCTTTATTAGCTCGCCAGAGGGTCTTCTGACGCGTTATTTGACTCTGATAATTCTCAGAGCGCCTACCAAATCCATTTGCAACAATTTCACTACCTTTGATGATTATGTTGTCTGCATATACCAACAACAGCCAGATCAATTCAGCAATTTCACCTCATTTAGAAAATCAGTTTGATAGCCAAATCTAATGAAACAACTTCACGACATTTTAGAGCAATGCCAAATCCTTAACTTTTTCTGCGGAGCCCAACTTTCAGAATTAAATAATTCTTTTGTAATTTTGGGTAAAAGTTCCGCAGAAATTCCAGAAGAGGTACACATTCGGCATTACATGCTTTTAGAGTTTCGCAAGGGAAGTAACGCAACAGTTGTTGCTACCGAAAACATTTGCTGTGTTTATCCAAATGAACTGGATATTGATAAATGCCAAAGGTGGTTTTCCAAGTCCAAATCGGGCAAGTTTGATCTTTCCGACTCGCATCGATCAGGAAGACCATCAACCAACTTTAGACAATGACGTGTTCAGGGCGAAAGGGGAAGCAAATCCGCGTCAGACGATCGAGGAATTGTCAAATAGTCTTAACCAAGCTTGGTTGACCATCCAAGAACATTTGAAGCAGATTGGTAAAGTAAGCAGAACAGGTGTTTGTGTCGCACATAATCAGAAAAGGACATTACTTTCCAGTTCCCTTAAAGGCAGCAGACACGCTCAAAAATGGTATCGATTTTATGACATACCGTATTTTCTCTTTTAGAAGTACATGTACTTCTAATACTCAGACCCCTATTTTATATGTACTCCTATCAGAGGTGTACTTCAAATAGAGGCTGTACTTCTATTATTCGGCGCAATTTTTTGAATTTCCAATAATAGACTCTTCACATTTCTTGATTTCCAGTATAACACCACAAACTTGTGTTTAATGAAATTTCAGACTAGGCTCAATTGAATTAATGCTTCCACAATCTTTGATATCATATATTCACATCTTTCCCAAGTTAATTTCCTATAAAAAATGTATAGGTTCGTTTTCGATTTTGTTGACACGTGCTCCATCGACTTGTTTGGCTTAAAAACAATTCAAAGTTGCTTTCACGATGAACATCATCGGTGACTTTCCAGAGTAAAATGATACGATAGGAGGATTCTAGGCTCCCAGTGTCGAAAAAACGGTAAAAGAAACGAGCCAGGAGTGGCAAAATAACAGATGCAAACAAGCGTTTTGGTGTCCCAGAACCGCCCGGTGCTCCACCTCCGCCCCCTCGGAAAGAACAAATGAAGACGTAGATTACAGGAATAATCAAGTCAAGGAAGTGCTGATAAGTGAGCTGATCGCTTGATTGCACTGATAGGCATCATCCTTCACAGCGGGCAATTCCTCCACGTTCGAAAATCAGCCTAAAAAAAGGATATTTTGGCTCAAAAACGTGTCTTTCGCGTGGTTTTTAAACATACAGGGCACCAGACCTTCCGTAAACCGAGGTGATATCGGAAGTGAAATTTATCGTGAACACTGCCTTTAACTGATCGCCTTTCGAGCCGTCAAGAGCAATTGAAAAGCGCGGTTCTTGAACGACCTGACAACAGCTTCTCCAGAAGCGAGCTCTTTGCGTCCACAATCCACCATAGGTAAAGTCTACCATTGGTGGATTCTGATTTCCTCGTCGTATAAGCGATTTCTATACATAAATGATCCAATCTTCGTGACGCTGGGGAATCTTGGTTTTTCAAGCACCGCTAAAGTCAACGTCTTGGACCCAAACAAGTCGACTTTGATCGACTAAACCCAATCAAACAAAAATATTTGTAAAGAACCTAAATAAACTCCGTGCATTCGCCGCGAGTAACACCAATGTCACACTTTAGCTCTGTGTTTTTTCCTGGTCATTTGAAGTTCGCTGAGGTTTGATCGTAAGTTGTCCATACAAGCAATCTTTGACCAAGAAAGGAATGGCCGATGGGTTTTTTGTGAATATTCAAACCTCACATTATTGAAAAAATCTCGGGAAAACTGGTCTCTCTCAAATGTCACATTCGTGTTGCCAATCACTTACCCAAGTACCGGGGGGTCCACTCCGAAAAGAGGTGTCCTTCTAAAAGAGGTGTACTTCAAATAGGAGGTGTACTTCTAATACTCAGACCTCTATTTTATATGTACTTCTAATAGAGGTGTACTTCAAATAGAGGGTGTACTTCTATTACTCAGCCTTCCCCTTTAGGTAACTTCTATTAGAGGTGTACTTCTATTAGAGTAAATACGGTAAATCAAAGGTTTGGAGCTGGTTGTATTGGGAACTGACGAAAAACGAACGAAAACTGTGTGCAAATAGAGGAATATCGGGTATTTTGTTATCAGGTGAAAGTGGACGAGTTTTACAGCGCGCGGTTGAAACAGCGAATATTAGCAACAAAACGGTTGAGATAGAGAAGTCGATATACTCTACAGCCTGTGCTGGAACGTTCACCTCGTTGGAAGCATCATAAACCAGCCAAAGAGACCGTATCAGTACTATTAATCTGGACGAATTTGCATTTTGGGCGGGGTTGTCGAAGCTCAGGGGCGGGGTTGCAGAAATTTTTCGATTTGCATTGCTGAAATTTAGTAGTTTTGACTCGTTTTTGACGTTTCCAACGGCGTGGGCAGTCTACTAGGAGCCACGCGACTTCAGAAACGTAGTTACCTCAACAACTTTTTTGAGCGTGTCTGCTGCCTTTAAAACTCACCTTCCTGCATCCCTGCCTTCCTACTTATTTTCCGGTCTGTCTGGATATATACAAACGATTATAAATTGCCAACGGCACAAAATTCTCACGATAAACAAAATTGATGATACCCAATTGATAAAGGGTAGGGTATAAAAGAAGTGAAGAGCGGTGTGTTACACTGACACACCGTCTTTCTGCAGAGGTAAGCGGCTGAAGCTCTGAAGAGACTAGGGAGTAGGGAAACAGCCTCACCGGTGATAAGGATATCGCTATCTATGGCCGTAAATATGGAAAACTCTGGGAGGAAGAACTACTACACTTTGGTGAGAATTTTGTGCCGTTAGCAAATCATAAACTTTTGGTACATACAAATCTACCTGCCTACTTACCTGTGGCCGTTTTCATGAAACTACAGGAGCCTCCCGGGAGGGTCCAAAGTCCGCTCGCCACATATGTGCATTGGCTGGTATCAAAAACCTTCTCTGGAGCAGGGTCAGGCACAGCGGTGGTCCGGGTTGTCCTGAACAACGACCCCCCCCCCGAGACGGACGTTTTTTCAGCTAAAAACGACTCTCTAGGAAAAGTGAAAAAATTGGTAGACTTTAATGACTCGTTTGATTTTGGAGGTTTTTTCAATTTTTGGGGCCTCACCATTCCGAAGGGGATCAGTAGCGTTTCATGCGCTGGCATTGTATCGATATTGGAAAACTTCAGCTAGACAGAAATCTGAAAAGCACTTCAGAAACCGGAAAAATCTTCGCCCCCGTTTTTGGCCACGGTGGCCCGGTGCGGCTTCCGGACCACCGTGGGACAACCGCACATTTGACCGGCCAAAACTCGGCTCAAAATCGATTTCATGAGCTCATCTCCGGAAGTTAACGTTTTCTAACATTTGCCTACACTTTCCACTCATTCACTAGGTCATGTATATATACGACCCTTTTTCGACTTTTGGGCCGATTTTTTCAATGTCCAGAGGGGGGTAGGTGAAGTTCAGTTTTTGAAAAAAGTTATTTTTTCACCTATCTAGAAATGGTTTTTGGAACATTTCCAGTCGATTGGTACCCTCGGTCCGGCTACTTTTTTTGAAACTGACATTGGGCCATTTCAAGACTTCATTTCGGCTTGCACAATTTTGAACTTGTTTCGAATCTTCGAGTGCTAAGGATTTGAATGATGATTAGGATGTTGTGTGCTATCTTCCTAAAGTTTCGGAGCGAGAAATGGCATTCGTGTGTTATTTTTCGAAATATTTTTCCTCCTCTGAGAGCTTCAGCACCCAAAGGTTTAGGGTGTAATGTGAACCAAACGGAGCAAAGCTCTAAATGATTCAGCTACAGTTTTAGTTTCGCTACCGACTCCGAATTTCTGGTCACGGTCTGCCTCAGAATACGGATGAAGAGCTTCGACCTGATGCAGAAAGTATTCGCAGACCTTATGCAAAGTGTCCAAAAAAAGGAAAAGGGAACATTATGAGTACATTCACACAATGAGAGCTCAATTGCTGAAGCATGCGACAACTTTGTAGGGCCTAACAGAGATAGACGAGATAGAACTCGCACTGCCGAAAATTCTGAAAGCTCCAGATAATTTTCACGAGGGGTGAGGAGGGGTTCGCGAAGAAAACTGTGTCAATCTCATGTTTTACGACAGAATGCTGCAAATTTTCTTAGCACGGATGATGACTTCATACCAAGCTTTCGATCCTACCTTGTATGTGGTATCGCTGCCAAGGAAGCTCTATCGTTCGCTAAATAATTCTATGTTATTGTGAGGACAATGAAGTCTGATGCGACGCCTGCTTAATCACATTACGATCCCACATATGCGTATGTTCGAGAATTTGCACTGCACATGAAGTTTGATTTGCTCAAATATTCAATGGGAAACAACCTCCTCTTTTCTCTGTTGGCCTACGGCATTACCGACACCGATCGCAAATGGATTGTGTTTTCGATAAGGTTCATCTCACCCTCCTACACACCCGTAACTTTCCACTTCTCTTTAGAAGAAACAGAAAGCGAAAGTCCGAAGACATCGTCGACGCATTCAAGAATTTTCTAATTAAGGAGGATTCATGGGCAGACATGCAGAATAGAGTGAGGACCGAATATTCGAGTTCGAATAAATATTCGAATTTTTCGAACGAATTTTTATTCGAACATGCGAATATTCGAAAAGTGTGAATATTCGAACATTATTCGAATTCGACTATTCGCAAAAGGTAAAAATTCGAACATTATTCGAATTCGACTATTCGCGAAAGGTGAAAATTCGAACATTATTCGAATTCGACTATTCGGGAAAGGTGAATATTCGAATATTATTCGAATTCGACTATTCGGGAAAGGTGAATATTCGATTATTATTCGAATTCGACGGTTCGGGAAAGGTGAGTATTCGAATATTATTCGAATTCGACTATTCGGGAAAGGTGAATATTCGAATATTATTCGAATTCGATTATTCGCAGAGGTGAATATTCGAACTTTATTCCAAATTGAATACCCGAGCTGGTTTAACAAAAAATATGAAAATCAGCTCTAATGTATGAAGGAATCGACATATCTTTCAAGACTGATGTCAGTCTCTTCATTACTCCATTGTTCCATTTTCCCGAACGCAAGAACTATATTTTTCCCCACACCGTCTGATGAGGCTATTAGGGCGGTTCTAACAGGGGGAGCCATATGGCAATCGCACTTGGCCACTCCCATTTGTCCATGCCGCTGGGCAATGATAACACCAACCATAGCTTCGTTGGGTGGAGCCATGAACTCCACCAACCCTCACCTCTGGGCAGGTGAAGGGGGAACCTCCATCATTGGGAAAATTGGGAAAACCGGTGACAACCGGTGAAACGCTCCGAGGCACAGGAGGAGATGGGAATACGTTGGGGTGGGGTTTATCCCTCCGTTGACCAATCACCGACGTCTTAAGGGGTGGAGAGACGTCTGTCGATTGGCTGACGGAGCAATAAACTCCGCCCCGTACTCCGATCTCCCCCCAGTACGCGCCCCGAAAAAGAATGAAAGTCACCCAACATTCTTGCAAGTCATTTTCAAGATTGTGTGGGTGTCACTGCCGGTTTTTCGTCCATAACTTTTTTGTGCTTGGAGATAGAATTCTGCGTCAACTTGTGCTTCCAGTTTGGAAAACTATTCTCGATCCTTCAGCCTAATTCATTTTACGAAACACCGGTTTTTCGCCTATAACTCTTTAACCTGGTGAGGGTTGTTTTTGAAATCTACGTGAAATTCTGCGTCGAATGATATTTCGGATTCCTAACTTTGCTCGCTCCATACTCTGAGAGGGTTCCCCGCGATCGTTCACGGATAGAATCTCCGGTTTCTGGTGGGGGCCGAGAGGATTCTAGCATGGGGCTATCGCGCAACGATCGCGAAATTCTGCCAGTCTCAAACCGAGAGTGAACCGCGTTCGTTCATCGATGCTCCCATGATGCTCTATAGCAAAACCGCGAGGAGTCGAGCCTGGGCCTATCGCGGAACAATTGCGAGATCCTACCAGTTTACACCTGAGGGCGAATCGCGTCTATACATTGACGTATTCGGGGCGTTACATCGCGTATCCGCGACGAACCGAGCTTGGAACTATCGCGGGACGATCGCGAGATTCTTCCAGCCTTCTGATGGTACCGCATCCAGGCCCTCTCGATGTTTCACCCGAGCGAGTGTTGCCTATCAGATCAACACGAAACTATAAGATATTGCCCTCGCCGCATTTCGCGCTGCTTTACAAATCTGTACAACATGAGAACGCGGGAGCGGGGGGAGACGATCACGGTACCATCGCGGATCGCGAGTGCACCACGGTATTAGCGCCGTAAACCTCTCAAAGATCGCGGTATTATCACGGTATGAGAACGAGAATGTCAACGGATGAGTCGATTGGGTAACTATAGCGGAACGAACGCGAATCACGGGAGCATCACGGTACTAGCGCAAAAGATTCTCTCAGAGTAAGCCAGCCAGGTCGGTGGAGCCGAACCCCGTTGCTGGCTCCAGCAGAACTCTGCGCCTCTCATTCAAAGGCAGTGTTCACGATGATTTTCATCCGCGAGTTTTTCACATAAAACAATGCGCTGGCCCTCAAGTGTCACCAAAATTACGAAGAAATGGCAAGAAACGCATTAAAACGTCGTATTTCGGTGACATTATTCTTTAATATGGGCTAGTTGTCCGGTCGGATAGACATGTTAATGGTGGTTGTCACCGTTGGAAAACGGTGTCAATCGAAAATAGAAGAATATTTCATGCAAAGCAGAATCAGTTAGGGCTCTAAGGAAGGAACGGAGCAATAGAGAGTAAAGAAATGCAAAGGACGCGTCCACAAAAGATTTCATTGTCACAACAAACAATTCCTGTGATACTTAAGAGGCGGGGTGATACTTAAGAATTACATGTACTTCTGATGCGTTTTTCTCAATTTCTACGTCATTTTAGATCTACCCGGGGGCCAGTTAATCAATAGAGCGAATAATCTCAAAATTAAAGATTATCGTGAAAACTGCCTTTAAACCATAGAGGCGAATGCACCCTCTGGAGATAACTATGGAGCTCGGCTCCACCAATCTCGCTGGCCTATGGGGCAGGCAAAGTTAGTAAGGTCCTCGAATAAGCTCCTTAGGCTAAGCTACAGAGGAAAAGTTGATTTTGTAGCATTCTTTGCGTTGTAGCCCGTACAGGTCTAGAGGTGAGTCGTGCCTTCTCAGACAATGGGGTGGACCGACCGCGGGCGAAAAATCGCGTTTCGTACCGACCGCGTGTCACTATTGTACTGAGCGCGGGTAAAAAATGCATTTTGTACCAAACGCGCGCATTTGCGTACTGGCCGCGCAAACGAAATAGTGCACGCGGTCGATACGCCTGTTCTGCGTACCAACCGCTCGCGGAATTCCATAGCGACGTACTGACCGCGCGCATTCATCTTTGCGCGCGGTCAGTACGGAATATGACTTTTCGCTGCGGTCAGTACGTGAGCACACGCAGTTAGTACGCAAGTGGTCGTGTTCGGTACGCAGCTGTCCGCGTTCAGCACGCACGAAAACTGGTCGGTAAGGTCGTTCTTTCAGTTTGCGCGTTCAGTACGCAATTGCCCGCGTTCAGTGCGCAAGCAAACGGCTCTTTGAGATTGGTTTGTCGGTCTGCGCGGTCGGTACGCAAGTGTTCTCGTTCAGTACGCAATCGTCCGCGTTCAGTACCCAAACAAACTGATCGGTGAGATCGATTTGTCAGTCTGTGCGGTCGGTACGCAAGTGTTCGCGTTCAGTACGCAATCGCCCGCGTTCAGTACGCAAGCAAACTGCTAGCTGAGATCGGTTTGTCGGTCTGCGCGGTCGGTACGCAAGTGATCGCGTTCAGTACCCAATCGACCGCGTTCAGCACGCAAGCAGACTGCTCGCTGAAATCGGTTTGTCGGTCTGCGCGGTCGGTACGCAAGTGATCGCGTTCAGTACCCAATCGACCGCGTTCAGCACGCAAGCAGACTGGTGGGTGTGGTCGGTTTGTCAGTCTGCGCGGTCAGTACGCAGGTGTGCGCGTTCAGTACGCAATCGACCGCGTTCAGTACGCAAACAAACTGATCGGTGAGATCGATTTGTCAGTCTGTGCGGTCGATACGCAAGTGTTCGCGTTTAGTACGCAATCACCCGCGTTCAGTACGCAAACAAATCACTCGTTGAGATTGGTTTGTCGGTCTGCGCGGTCGGAACGGACGTGTGCGGGATCAGTACGCAATCGCCCGCGTTCAGCACGCAAGCAGACTGGTGGGTGTGGTCGGTTTGTCAGTCTGCACGGCCAGTACGCAGGTGTGCGCATTTGCGTCCTCCTCCAAAACAGGGGTGCTGGGCCATTCCCACCGTCAACGACGTTTGTGAGTACTACAATAAGTACAATAAATAAGTCACATACATCGACGACGGTGGGAATAGCACAGTACCCCTGTTTTGGAGGAGTACGGCAAATAGAGGAGGCGGAGAAATACAGGGCGGGACCAACTTCTCACTCGTGTATGTCGTTTTTGACGCTTCAAAATGCATAGGAGTTTTAATCGGGCATACCGTTCTATTTTCGTTGTTATCTCAACGGTGCGAACCGATTACGCAGTACGCAGTTTCTGTGTACGGGCGGCTATCCTTGTATCCTTAGCAGGGAACAAGCGAGAGTAACCAGACCGAAAAGAAACGCTCGGACAACTAAATCTGCGCCCCAGTACTCCACGCACCGGATATGCTCCACTACGGCGTCGGAGGAAGCCTCTAGCGGTGAGGGGCCATCTAATCTCGGAGCAATAGGACGTCATCGGATACGGAAAATTGGAAACTCCCACACCACACGACATCAACACTGCCTTTACATATGTACATACAACTGCCGCACAATTGCATCGGAAACCAATCTTCGAACACTCCTGCTTAGAAGCCGACAGATCAAGTACGATGTTATCGCTTTGCAGGAGACGAAAGGCAGGACGGAAACCGTTAGAAAGACCGATCACAACGAGCTTATCGTCATCGGAGCCAAGGTGGACAATAAGAACATCGGCGGCGTTGGATTCCTCATTAATTCGACGATGCACCACTTAGTAGATTCTCATAAAATCATAAGTCCACGTCTCGGCGTTCTGCGTGTGAGAACCGAAGAGCAAGGAATTGTGTCTATTATCAATGGATACGCCCCAACCTCTACCGCTGCGCAAGAAGAGCGTGAAGAGTTTTATGAGCTTCTGGAGAAGACTGTACATGAGGAGAGAAGCTACTATAAGCTAGTTGTTGGTGACTTCAATGCTATCGTCGGTACGAACAACAACGGCGGCGATTGGAGATTAGGACTGCATGGAGCTGCTTTTCAAAATGAAAATGGAGAACGACTGCTAGACTTCCTGTCGGCATGCCGCCTCTTTCACGGAAACTCAATGTTCGAAAAGCCATCAAATCAACGATGGACTTGGGAGAGCCCGAATGGCCAGACAAGGTCGGAGATAGATCACATCTTGATTAACCGACGCTGGAGCTTGTTTGACGTGACAGTGCTGCCTTCATTCGACACCGGCTCGGATCATCGGCTTCTACGTGCGAAGATATCGCTCAATAAGAAGATCTTCAAACGTGATACTCATAGGCCGGCACCTGTTGGGCTCCCCGTCTTTGAGGCTGAGGTGTTTGAATCCGCTATCAAGTCCTACGCATGGAATCTTCACCAAGATCCAACGGTAGACTACGAAAAGCTAGCCAAAGGCCTAATCGAGTGTGCGGAAATTTCGCGTCAAGCCGGTACGACACCCATTCCAAGACTAAATAGCCTCGCCACTGCGCTTATGGAAAAAAGAAGAGTTGTTAAACAAGATCCCAATGCCACTCATCTGGAGAAGGTCACCATCAACAAGTCATGCCGAATCGCTGTTAAGAAGTCGTTGCAAGCGTACAGAAGAACGAAGTTGCTGGAAGCGGCTAAAAAACGGATCAGTATAAAGCTCTGCAAGCGCGACCTCAGTGATCAGAAAGCTGTTGTATGTGCCCTCACGGACAGAAATGGAGTAGTGCAGACATCTCGGAGGATCATGGAAAACATCACTCAAGAGTTCTACACGGATCTCTTCCGCTCATCCACACCTGTTCCAAGATGTGCCACGCCACCAGATGATGACCCTCCTGCCGTCCTGGAATCGGAAGTTGCTGTGGCCAGTAGAAGCATTAAGAAGGGCACTGCCCCCGGTCCCGACAACATTTCGGTGGACCTTCTTAGCGCAGGAGGTAGCGCTCTCCACTCTCTTCTCGCAAGGCATTTCAGCCACTACCTACGTCTTGGTAAGACTCCGGATGCATGGAGAGAATCAAAGACGGTGCTGCTGTTCAAGAAAGGCGCACGGGAGGATATTGCCAATTATCGACCCATCAGTCTTCTCTCAGTTGTATACAAGACCTTCACCAAGATTCTCCTCAACCGTATGGAACGAATCTTGGACGACTATCAACCAGTGGAGCACGCCGGTTTCCGCAAAAACTTCTCCTGTATGGACCATATCCAAGCTGTCACTCAACTCATCGAAAAGAGTCGTAAATATCATCTCCCTCTGGTTCTTGTTTTCGTGGTCTACAAGAAGGCGTTTGACTCTGTGGAGACCAATGCTGTCCTCAATGCTTTGGTCCACGCTGGGATCTCTTCCGCTTATGCTCACTTACTCGAACAGTGCTTTACGGACACTTCTACAACTATTCAACTGCTCGAACGAAAGTTGAAGATTCCAATCAAGAAAGGAGTACGGCAAGGAGACACCATATCGCCAAAGTTATTCACGGCTGCGCTTCAAGACGCCATGGTAGACTTGCAGTGGGACGACAGAGGCTGCTCCATCGATGGTAAAAAGATCAATAATCTACGCTTCGCCGACGATATCGTTTTGATTTCTGAAATTACGGCTGAATTGGAGACGATGGTCAACGAACTCGATGCGGCTGGTAGAAGGATTGGTTTGGAGATGAATATGTCTAAAACGAAGATGATGGTGAATCAGTGGTGCGACAGTGGGACAGTGAAGCTGAATGGAGTCGCTCTTCAGAAAGTGGATTCATACGTATATTTGGGAAGAGAGCTGAACATGCTGAACAACATCGTCCCCGAAATATCACGGAGGAGACGCGGCGCGTGGGCAGCTTTCGGATAAATTCGGGAAGTGACCGACCAAATTGTGGATCCAGAGTTGAGGGCTTCTATTTTCGACGCGGCTGTTTTGCCCGCAATGTGCTACGCGACGGTTACCTGGCCTGATAACAAGACTATCTCCAATGCCATGCAAGCAACACACCGTGCTCTGGAGAGGTGTCTTCTGAAGACGAGCCGACGCCAGCAGGCAGTGGCAACAAGGCATACGAAGTACAGAAATGAGGCAGAAGTTGCGTTTGAAGGATCCGCTGCAGTATATGGCGAAGTCGAAGCATCGCTGGGCCGGCCATTTACTGCGAAGAACCGATGATAGATGGAGCCTCCGAGTTACAGAGTGGCTCCCAAGAGATAAAAAGAGGCCGCTGGGACGATCTCCATCAAGATGGTCTGACTCGATCTCGAAACATTTCAGGGATCGTGGTCAGTTATGCTGGATGCAAGTGGCCAGAAATCGCGCAGAATGGAAGAGTTGTGGTCCACGCTGAGAAGATCGCCAGCTGAATGGATCATCAAAGTATCAAAGCAAGTAAGTATCTCAACCACATTTAAGAGCGTGTATGCTCCCTTTGAAAAAGCTCGTAATTCGCGGTTGGAAAGCCAGCCATGCATCTGGGTAATAATGCGTCCCGAAACAGTGTCATTTCGTTGGAAGCAATATATGCCTGACGCGCATGCATGCTTACTGACAGCTGTCGGATTTTTAGAAAAGGTTTTGGACTGAGCGAGCGATAAAATCGGGCATACCACGTGTGAATGCGTACTAACCGTGGCCAATCCTATGTGCGACATTTATGCCGACCGCGGACTAATACCGTACCTACCGCGAGGCAATGCGTTACGAGCGCGTGTGGATGCGTACCGACCGCTTTCAGGATTTGGATAGAGTTCGTATTGATCGCGTGGCAATTCGTACTGACCGCTTGGCGAGACGTACCGACCGCGCCGCGGTCCGTACTAACCGCGTTGCGTTGTGTACCGACCGCCGTGGCAGTTTGTATCGACCGCGTGTTTTTGCGTACGAACCGCGAGACAAAGCGTACTGATCGCGTGGCAATGTGTACTGATCGCGGGTCATTGCGTACCAACTGCGCGGCTGTATGTATCGACCGCGCGACAATACGTACCGAACGCGCGGCAAGATGTACCGACCGCGCGGCGATGCGTACCGACCGCGTCACAATGCGTTTCCACTGCTGTTAGTATCCGAAAAGCGTTCGTACTGACCGCGTGGCAATGCCTACCGACCGCGTAGCGATGCGTACTGACCGCGTGGCAGTGCGTACCGAGGGCGCGACAATGCGTACCGACCGCGTGGCAAGACGTACCGACCGCGCGGCTATACGTACTAACCGCGTGGTATCCCGTGCTGGCCGCGTGGCAGTGCGTATCGACCGCGCTAATTTGCGTGCCGACCGCGTGCAAATTGCGTTCCGAACGTCGCCCATACCGCTGTCGGTACGCAACTTGTCCGCCGTCGGTCCACCTCATTGTCTGAGTTATTAATTCCAATTGTAAGTGGAGATAAAGCTCTAGAAGAAGAATTCAACTTGTTAATGCCGCTCACTTCGCAGTTGCGCAATAATGCTATGGATGCTTAAATTATTCGTCATTCGAATTTCGAATATTCGTTCGTTCGAAATAAAAAATGAACGAATTTATTTGAAATTCGTTCGTTCGGAATAAAAAATGAACGAATTTATTCGAAATTCGTTCGTTCGGAATAAAAAATGAACGAATTTATTTGAAATTCGTTCGTTCGAAATAAAAAATGAACGAATTTATTCGAAATTCGTTCGTTCGAAATAAAAAATGAACGAATTTATTCGAAATTCGTTCGTTCGAAATAAAAAATGAACGAATTTATTCGAAATTCGTTCGTTCGGAATAAAAAATGAACGAATTTATTTGAAATTCGTTCGTTCGAAATAAAAAATGAACGAATTTATTTGAAATTCGTTCGTTCGAAATAAAAAATGAACGAATTTATTCGAAATTCGTTCGTTCGAAATGAAAAATGAACGAATTTATTCGAAATTCGTTCATTCGGAATAGAAAAAATGAACGAATTTATTTGAAATTCGTTCGTTCGAATAAAAATGAACGAATTTATTCGAAATTCGTTCGTTCGAAATAAAAATGAACGAATTTATTCGAAATTCGTTCGTTCGGAATAGAAAAATGAACGAATTTATTTGAAATTCGTTCGTTCGGAATAAAAAATGAACGAATTTATTCGAAATTCGTTCGTTCGGAATAAAATGAACGAATTTATTCGAAATTCGTTCGTTCGGAATAAAAATGAACGAATTTATTCGAAATTCGTTCGTTCGAATAAAAAATGAACGAATTTATTCGAAATTCGTTCGTTCGAATAAAAAAATGAACGAATTTATTTGAAATTCGTTCGTTCGGTCTCTGTTGTAAAGTCCTCACTCTTAAAGCAGAATGGTTTTTCACAAGCCCTTCTGCGTTTGCCAGAAGAAAGGTGATGGCCCTGTCTGCCGACGGTGCAACTGTGATGACAGAGCACATAAACGGCGTTCACGCAAAACTTCAGCCCATGGTACATGATGAGACAACACTCGATGGAACTGTGAGAGCAGGTGTGAATCCAATATGATTAAAAGAAACATTAGGTATCTAAATAAGTTTTGCTTTAGATTTCTCAGCGTCCACGCAGAACATACACTGGATTCCGTCGTTACTGCTCAGAACAACTACGCGTATCGGCTCGCTCAGAAACAAATGAACTTTTCGTACCTCAAAATGGGGGCGATACATCGGGTCCGCTGGTCGGCCAGCATGCAGCAAGCGCTAGCAAAGATCCTACGCAACAACCCCGTTTTGATGAGGTGCCGTCAAGCCTTGGCGAACGAATATACAACTGAACGTATCAAAGCAAGAGCTGTGGCTGCTGAGTGGACGGGCGCACGCTTCCAATTCCTCACCACGTGAGCCACACACTATTCCAGCTGACATTATTTTCAGAGGAACTTCAATAAGAAGAAGGTCTCACAGTATAATATATGTCTCGCTGGCGCTATTTCGACCACATGATGGGAGGCAAGGGCGGCAAAATGGCCAATGTTTCACAAAGATTATTGAGAGACAATAACGTTTTGAAAATGAAGAATTCCTTCAGCTTAAGATGGAAAGCCCAGTATCTGAGTACCTGCTGTGTTATGACGCTAAGACATTTAGGGGCCTTAGTGGACCGACATCGCAAAGCCATGAAACACTCTCATTTTCGGAGTCCCAAAACATGAAGCCAGAAAAACAGAGATGATGAGTCACACTTCATCAAGGAGACCGAGGAAACGCTTATCGTTACAGCAATTACACTACCAAATTACCTTTAACAAAAAAAATTACACTACCTTTAAAATCGACGCTCTTAGCCATCGAGCCTTGGGTAAAGTGTATAACGAAGGGACATCTGTTGCTCTGGTTAGTACCACATCACTGAGTTTTACTCCCACCTATGCCAACTCAGATTCGAAGGTATAATTTCCCAGGAGACGAGGCTGACGCAGGAAGCAGGAGGACTTTCCTATCCTTTGGGCCGTCACATATTGCTGGAGATGATACAATGTGAAATAGCGAGTTTCTGAAAACTTCAAATGTATAAACCTACAAACCCAACCCAAAACCTACAAGCCAAGTTCAGCACCAGAGGTTGGACTAAATACATAGATGACGCGAACAAGAGACAGATTACAGTACGCCTAGATTCGATTACGAACTCAATCGCCTCACTTCAGAAGTACCGTGTTGTACAGGATGCGATGCCATCGTGCGAAACCTTCTACGCTACCATTTCCAGTTCTGCACAATGTTTACAGTCGTGGCCCAACGAGTTCCGAAGCAATAAAACAGTCTTCACTTCTATCGGATTTTGCTAGAAAACGCCGGAGCAACGTCTATTCCGGAATGTTGTAGTCGAGATAATGTTGAGCTAGTACGCGCTTGATGGTCAATAATCATGGCCCCAAATAACTTTACCTCAAGATTCAATTTTTTCAGCGATACAGACATTATTTCAGATGGGTTGAAAAAATAACGACCCCCACCCCGTTCCCACGGTGGTCTGCGGACCATCGTGAGCTTGACTCTGCTCTGGAGGCTTCCGTTCCTTCATGAATACGGGCAGTGGTTAGCTGTCTCCCTACGTACCTAATTATGTACCCGCCTCTGTTTACATGCCTAACCACATTTATCTGCACGCCTTCCTGCTAGCACTGGCAGTCTGAATTAAAGCGTTACTTGGTGCCTAATGTTACACTTTGTGATCAAAAAAGAACCGAGCAAAAACCGAACCAATTTAGCCGCTTCACGCCCCTGTACTCTGTCATCATGTGTACCCCGCGTCTACAAGATAGACGTTCCGCTTGTTAGCCTACGCCAGAGACGCGAGCATGTGTATCAACATGCTACTAGAAATGATATTTATTTTAAAAAAGAACATAAACCAGCGACCGTGAAAAACTACTCTCTCACTGAGCCAAGGAAAATTGGGCTGTTAATTGGTCCACTGTAGGAAATTCGGAACTAGAATATGAATTAGCTGCGACAGTACTGAATAAGCGCTTTTCTGTACCAGATTTTTTTCTGAATCAAGCGCAGACTAGGAGAGCTCCATCGCGTTCATCTTCGAGTTCCTAAAAGAGAAACAGTTTGTTAACAAGCCGGCAACAATACAAGGCTTACGAAGGCACCTTTTTGGTAACTGAGATTTTTCCGACGGCGAAATCGTTCAGTGGAATGCCCTGTACGATTTTCCATTCCTTGGTAGCGCCATCGATTGTTACTGGAAAGGAAAACACCAGTCCGGGTGGAATGCCATATGATCCGTCTGATGGGACTGCCATTGAAACCCATTCCCCCTATAAAGAACAACTGTGGAGAATGATCAAAGACGGAAATTTGCAGTTTTTGTCAAGGAAAAATAATAGATGTACCGGTCTGGTACCAAAATACCAGTCATGAACGTGGTCACATGCGGCCTTCGCTGCGGACATGGCTGAAGAGAGCTTGCGCTTTTCTATGATTGCAGCACCTCTTTTCTGTACGGTCTGGAACGCCGGCACAATTTGTCTTAAGACAGAAAAGGAGAAGATGGGCAAAACAGAGACTAACCGAGATGAAAGGACCACGCAGATACTCGTCGTCCTTGATGACACTGCCAGCATCTACATAGGTGTCACCTACATCAAAAACCAAACCTAGAATCCGGTAAGGACAGTGTTCAATGTTTTTATAAGGCCGGATTCGTGACCGTGAATTAAATCTCCACCGTACCATCGATTAAATGATTGTTCCTCTGCTTACAATGTCAATATGTATGACATCGAAAAGGAATTTCATTCTCATGTTTAAAATTTTAGTGTCCTCCCAACTAGTTTTCCACCGCGAAAGCGATGCTTATAGACTTTCAAGGACTGTACTAGAACGCTTACGCCGTTAGACCCTTCAAAACTAGCCAAAGTGACCGTATTTGAACAAACAATCTGGACGAATCTGTATTAGGGGGGCGGAGTTATCGAAGCTAATGGGTGGATTCTACAATTTTTTTGGCTCGATGTCGCTCAAATTGTGGGCATGTTGATTGAATTCCCAGCGCGAGTGGGGCGAAGGAGCAGTTCGGCTGACGCACGAGGCACGAGCTCGACGGAAAACCGTTACCCTTAAGTCGTCATTGAGGAGCGACAGCCGTGGACCCATGAAGAGAAACTGGTTGGCGCTCGGTTAACGCCCCCTACGACGGCGTGAATGCAGCGGTTTTCCGTGGCGCGCGTCGCGTGTGCCCGCCGATCTGCTCCTAGCCCCTTCCGCGTTGTGAGTTCGATCAACATCCCAAATTTTGTAGTTTTGACTTGTTTTTGACACTTTCAATGGCTTAGCGTTTTAGTGGAGCTAATCGACCCCAGTAGCGTCGTTATCTCAACGGATTTTTAGAGGTTGTATGCTGTCTTTAACCCCCCTTTCATACTTTGAAAACTGCAAAAAAAAATCGCAGATCTGCAATGGTTAAGCATACCAGAGTATTCCTAATTTTATCGCTGGCGAAAAAAAAACGCAATGCAGCGATGAATGTCGCTCACAGTTTTTTCGAATTCCTCGAAATCTTTTCAGCGACTTTTTTCGCAGTTTGAAGATTTGCGAGAAGAATGGTTGAGATGACACTTGTCGCAATAGCGTCATCCTAGAGAAGTAAGCAGCATATTTTTGTTAAGCTCGCATAGAGTATTGTGTATAAAAGTGCGCAGGACTTCAGTGAAAGTGTGCAGCACGTGACAGAAAGTGCGCAGGACATCAGTGGGAGTGTGCAGGACACCACACAAAGTGCGCAGGACATCAGTGGGAGTGTGCAGGCCACCAAAGAAAGTGTGCAGAGCTTTCGTAAGAGCGTGCGGGACGTCATAGAAAGTTCGCAGGACATCAGTGGGAGTGTGCAGGACACCACACAAAGTGCGCAGGACATCAGTGGAAGTGTGCAGGACACCACAGAAAATACGCGCAGGACATCAGTGGGAGTGTGCAGGCCACCACAGAAAGTGCGCAGAGCTTTTGGGGGAGTGTGCTGGACGTCATATAAAGTGTGCAGGACTTCAGTGGTAGTGTGCAGGAAACCAAAGAAAGTGTGCAGAGCTTTCGGGTAAGTGCGCAGGACGTGATAGAAAGCGTGCAGGACTTCGGTGGGAGTGTGCAGGAAACCAGTGGGAGTGTGCAGGACGTCATAGAAATTGCACAGGACATTAGTGGGAGTGTGCAGGACGTCATAGAAAGTGCGCAGGACACCACAGAAAGTCAGAAAGTGTGCAGAGCTTTCGGGGGAGTGTGCGGGACGTCATAGAAAGTGCACAGGACATCAGTGGGAGTGTGCAGGACACCACACAAAGTGCGCAGGACATCAGTGGGAGTGTGCAGGCCACCAAAGAAAGTGTGCAGAGCTTTCGTAAGAGCGTGCGGGACGTCATAGAAAGTTCGCAGGACATCAGTGGGAGTGTGCAGGACACCACACAAAGTGCGCAGGACATCAGTGGAAGTGTGCAGGACACCACAGAAAATACGCGCAGGACATCAGTGGGAGTGTGCAGGCCCACAGAAAGTGCGCCAGAGCTTTGGGGGAGTGTGCTGGACGTCATATAAAGTGTGCAGGACTTCAGTGGTAGTGTGCAGGAAACCAAAGAAAGTGTGCAGAGCTTTCGGGTAAGTGCGCAGGACGTGATAGAAAGCGTGCAGGACTTCGGTGGGAGTGTGCAGGAAACCAGTGGGAGTGTGCAGGACGGCATAGAAATTGCACAGGACATTAGTGGGAGTGTGCAGGACGTCATAGAAAGTGTGCAGGACACCAGTGGGAGTGTGCAGGACACCACAGAAAGTGTGCAGAACTTTCGGGGGAGTGTGCAGGACGTCATAGAAAGTGCGCAGGACTTCAGTGGGAGTGTGCAGGACGTCATAGAAAGTGCGCAGGACATCAGTGGAAGTGTGCAGGACACCACAGAAAGTGTGCACAGCCTTTCGGGGAGTGCGCTGGACGTCATATAAAGTGTGCAGGACTTCAGTGGGAGTGTGCAGGAAACCAAAGAAAGTGTGCTGAGCTTCCGAGGGAGTGCGCAGGACGTCATAGAAAGTGCACAGGACATCAGTGGAAGTGTGCAGAACGTTCGGGGGGGGGTGCAGCACGTGATAGAAAGTGTGCAGGACTTCAGTGGGAGTGTGCAGGACGTGATAGAAAGCGTGCAGGACTTCGGTGGGAATGTGCAGGAAACCAGTGGGATCGTACAGGACGTCATAGAAAGTATGCAGGAAACCAGTGGGAGTGTGCAGGACACCACAGAAAGTGCCGAGCTGGAGGAGTGTGCAGGACGTCGTAGAAAGTGTGCAGGACTTCATTGGAGTGTGCAGGACGTCATAGAAAGCGCGCAGCACATTAGTGGGAGTGTGCAGGACACCTCAGAAAGTGTGCAGGACATCAGTGGGAGTGTACACGACGTGAGAGAAAGTGTGCAGGACTTCAGTGGGAGTAGGCAGAACTTTAGGGAGGTGTGCAGGACGTCATAGAAAGTGCGCAGCACATTAGTGGGAGTGTACAGGACACCACAGAAAGTGTGCAGGACATCAGTGGGAGTGTGCAGGACACCACAGAAAGTGTGCAGAGCTTCCGGAGGAAGTGTGCAGGACGTCATAGAAAATGTGCAGGCTTCATTGCGGTGTGCAGGACGTGATAGAAAGTGCGCAGCACATTAGTGGGAGTGTGCAGGACACCTCAGAAAATGTGCAGGACATCAGTGGAAGTGTGCATGACGTGAGAGAAAGTGTGCAGGCTTCAGTGGGAGTAGGCAGAACTTTAGGGGGAGTGTGCACGACGTCATAGAAAGTGTGCAGCACATTAGTGGGAGTGTACAGGACACCACAGAAAGTGTGCAGGACATCAGTGGGAGTGTGCAGGACGTGATAGAGAGTGTGCAGGAAACCAGTGGAAATGTGCAGTACGTCATAGAAAGTGTGCTGGACTTCAGTGGGAGTGTGCAGGAAACCAGTGGGAGCGGGCAGGACGTCATAGAAAACGCGCAGGAGTTCAGTGGGAGTGCGCAGATGGGCAGAAACAGAAACCTGGCAACAACCTGCACGCCTTTCTGCTGCGTGATGCCTGGTGCTGTGCAGTGGCATCAAACTTCTGCACACTCCCCGAGCTGTCCTGTACGAGTATTGGGATAACAACAACATATTTTTAGATTCTCGGACCGGGCATTGCATCTGTCCATCTACACTGGGCACGGATCGCACTCTCGTACTTTGCGATTTTAGGCCCTAGTTATACACCTCCAGGGACGCAAGACAACTACCACTTATGAGCGTACTAGCTGTGCTGGGGCATGCCAAAAACGATGAGTTGTCCCAGAAAAACGCAGCACCGGAAGACCGCACTGAGCAGTTATACCCCGCCGCGGTACTGTATGCTGTATCCTCGCAGGACCTACCCTGTTGGACATTTCCCAATTTCCATCAGCTGATTATTATTTTGGATATAAATTCGTTGAAATATCAGCAAAACGACATAACGAGCACTGATATGACAAGAGTAATATATTTTTTGACTTTCTGCAGTAAACAGATGATAGAGGCGTGAAATATCGATAAAATACAATTAGAACACCTGAAATTTAGTTTGCAATATTGCGGTCACACAGACGTCAAAGACGCAATATTGCAGACGAGTCCCTGATCCACGCAGCAAGCAGCGACAATGTCATTGCGGGGACGTTTTCATTCCGCTGGCGTATAATCCGCGCCTTATTTCGCGTTGGCGCAAACTCAGTGCACTATATCAGCACAACAGTGCGATCCGTGCCAAAGTATCAGTGCGATGCGTACAGACTGTAGATGGACAAATGCAATGCCCGGTCCGGAGAATCTAGGAAAATGATATTCTTGATCCTCCCAATACTCGTAAATAACAGCTGTGAGAGTGTGCACAAGTCTGCTGCCGCTGCAATTTACTGGACAGCACGCAGCAGAAAGACGTGCAGCTTGTTATTCAGGTTCCTAATGCTGTTCATCTGCACACCCCACTGAAGTCCTGCACACATTTTCCATCACAGTCCTGCACACTCCCACTGGTGCGTCCTGCACACTCTTTCTATCAGATCCTGCACACCTTCCCACTGGTGTCCTGCACACTTTCTATCACGTCCTGCACACTCCCGCTGGTGTTCTGCACAGTTTCTATCAGATCCTGCGCACTCCCACCTGGTGTCCTGCACACTTTTCTATCGACGTCCTGCGCACTCCCACCAAAGTCCTGTACACTTTCTATCACGTCCTGCACACTCCCATTGATGTCCTTCACACTTTCTATCATGTCCCTGCACACTCCCACTGGTGTCCTGCACATTTTCTATCACGTCCTGCACACCCCACTAAAGTCCTGCACACTTTCTATGACGTCCCGCACACTTCCCCAAAGTGCTGCGCACTCCCACTGAAGTCCTGCACACTTTCTGGTATCAACGTCCTGCACACTCCCACTGGTGTCCTGCACACTTTCTATCACGTCCTGCACACTCCTCCCACCAGTGTCCCAAAATTTCATCTGCATGTCCCTGCGCATTTCCACTAAAGTCCTGCACACTTTATCAGCGTCATGCACACTCCACTGGTGTCCTGGGCACACTTTCTATGACGTCCTGCACACTCCCACTGGTGTCCTGCACACTTTCTATCACGTCGTGCACACTCCCACCGAAGTCCTTGCACACTTTCTATCAACATCCTGCACACTCCCACTGGTATCCTGCAACACTTTTCTATCAACGTCCTACACACCCCACTGGTGTCCTGCACATTTTCTATCACGTCCTGCACACTCCCTTGAATTGCTGCACACCCCACTTGTGTCCTGGGCAACACGTTCTATCACATCCTGCACTTTCCCCTAAAGTCCTGCACACTCCCCCAGAAGTTCTGCACATCCCCACTGAAAGAGCTGCACATTTTCTATGACGTCCTGAAACATCTCCCGCTGGGAAGTCCTGCGCACTTTCTGTGAGGTCCTGCTCACATTGCTCCCCGAAGTCGTGCTCACTCCTTGCAACACTATCCACCTCCGTACGAGTGGCCAGAAATCTGCTTCTGAAGTCTTGTATTGTACGGAGCATTCACCTTCCCAAACAGGAGTAAGGCGCAAATTGCTGAGTGCAAACCTCTCCCAGAAAGTGGACGAAATTCATCCCCTTCAACACTACACAAAGATCCCTCTCGCGTCCCTACCCGTGATGTCAGATGGTCCTCGGCGCAATATCAGCGACAAAAAATACTCTGTAAATCCGTACATAATACCAGCGACAAAATTCCGCGGATTTCAGCGATTTCTTCCTTTAACTTTTTCCGCCGTTTTCGAAGTATGAAAGGGTAAAGAAACTTTCTCATTATTCAGCAGGTCATACCACCTTCCCTCCAGATCGTTCACTTTTGAAGCAGGAAAGCGACACCTCCCTCCTGGAAGCTGTTGAGGAGGCACTGGATTTTGACTCCCCTGTTGTTGTTGTTGTTGTTGTTATTTGTTGTTGTTATTGTTGATTGTATTGTATTGCCATTACCACCCACTGGCGCTGCATCCCAAGAAGATCACAGCTGAATAGTAAGCGAGATGTTCAGGGGGCTTACTTTACTCAAGGTGAGCTGTATTCTATCACTAAATAGTCTAATACGGTTCTTGGTCAGCAAAGTCGAGCGCCAATGTAACGTGTCAAAAAGAATATGTCACAGCCTAGCTCTCTCATTTTGAGAGCCGGTCAAAGTGAGTAGTTTATCGGGCTTGTCATGTCAAAGTCTCCTTATCGCTGTTATGTTTTGCCATGACCGACCGCTCCGCTACTTGCTCCGCCCGGGAATCATCCTAGCAAGCTGAGGCTTTACCCTCTTTCAAAAAGTATGAACCCCTTTTACTGCATTTCTAAAATAGTGCAGCTTGCCTCCAGCGAAATCGAGTTACAAAGCTCACCAACGAATGCCTGAGCAAAGCATTTCAGAAATTCGACAGGCAGCCCAATCGTCGTCAATATCTGCAAAGATAAAGGTCAAGTACTCCACTCATACCCTGCGTATTCCTGGAAAATATGTTTTCAAGTCTTCGGGAACTCATAATGCTACGATTTCAGTATAATCAAAAGCTTGGAAGCTGGAAAGAATGCCAGGGAGGAAGGAAAGGATTTCTTCGGGTTGATTGTCTCTCTCTAGCGTAGGTAAGATTTGGCGCGGTTAAAGAGTTTCAGCGAACAGAAAATCGTCCCCAGGTGTCATCATTGCAAGAGGGGTGAAAGGTTTCTCCAGCTTGTTGAAGTTTAATGCATTTCTCTGGCTGACAGATCTTGCCGATAGATCAGCTTTGAAGAAGTCTGACGTCGACATATCAAAATATGAGCTCCTAGCCAGAACATGGTAAACAACTAAAGGTACACCGTTGTGGCAAAACTTACACAACGCAACTCTACACAAACTTACTAATAACTTACACAACACCGTTGTGGCAAAAACTTACACAAACGCAATCTTGACACTAACTTACAATAACTTACACAACACCGTTGTGGCAAAAACTCTACACAACACTTACACCACTTTTTACGCAAACAACAAATGTAGTATTAGAAGCTTTTAATCGAGTCTCTCATCGACTCATTAATCCACCGCCCCATCAGCTGTACATGATGGAGCTCCAGATGATGTTCACTATTACAAACTCTCCCAGATTCCACTATCCTCTTGAAACGAGAAAAAAATTCGGTCTGAACTTTAACATAATTTTTCCAAATTTGAGGAGTACAGAAAATGGCAAAATCATTTTGAACTCTCTTTAAAGGCAGTGGTCCCGATGAAATATGCTTGTCTTCTTATTCTCTGCTCTAAACCTCTTTGCTGGGTTTACAGTACATAGTGTAGGACCTAAAAGGAAAATTGCGAAAAAACCGCTGTTTCGGGCCAAATTTCAATTTTTCCCACTTTCACATCATCGCCATATAGATGATCTCTACTATCAAGAACATCAGCTGGCTTAAAAGTGGAATTCAATCAATAGAAAAATACAGTTGACCGCAATGTTGGGGGATTATAGGTGACATGGTGCGGTTGCGGGCTCGCACTAAACTACGGTAGAATCTGGCAAAGTGCCAGATTCTACTCGTAATCTAGTGCGAGTCCGGCAAGCGCACCTATGTTCTATTAACATTGCGGTCCTGCTCAGGACTGACCTGCTCAATGAATGATTCATGAATTCATTCTAGTCAAAAACACTGACTGAAGTGCTTGCTTTCATTGTTTGACTGTTTTTATTAGGGTGAATTTGCATTTAGTTCTCTCCCCTGAATGTCGATGATTTTTGACCGTTCAACATGAGACTCCGATCTTTTTCGGCTGGGTTGCCAGCACGTATGCACGAATTGGAAACTAAGAATTTCAATAACTCTATTTCTAGCTCGTTTCCGTGCCGCGCTAACCAAGTCGTTGTCTTTTGGCCGTTTGCGGATCAAGCTGATTTTCACATGGTTTGTTCCACAACTTTTTTCATCGCGACCCAGTGCCTTTAAGCCCTTTCGAGTCGTCAGGATACTGACCTGAAGTTACGGTATGCACTAATCAAACAATGATTTGCTACATTATTGTTGCCAGTCGAGTCTGGGATTGCAAAGAACTGTATATGGTATCAAAAAAATGTATCTGAAATATATCAAAAAGAGTAGCTCAACCCTTCTGATGGATGCAGAACCTCACATCCGGAAACTGAGTATTCGAGTGATTGCCCCAAATGATCGCGTGCTTTCACATCCCCAACTCTGACATTAGCCTTCATGGCGGTCAGCTGGAATGATGAAACTGGCACACTGTGGTCCGTGTCGGTGTGCAAACCTAGTTGGAGAGGTTCCACTCAGGATCAATTTATAAGGGCGAGATGTTCTCTTGCTATAAGACATTTGATTCCGCCTGCGCCTTATGAGCAATTCCAAGGAAATACCCCGACATTTCTGCCTTCGGTTCTTTCTGCATTCTTCTCTCCTATTCTGAGCGGCTCCTTTAAATTAGGTTTGTACAGAAAGTGCCGGTGGACAACATCAAAAATCCTTTTGGTCTCAAAATGTTCAAACATAATGATTATTTATACTGAACGAAAATCACCGTTCGGTACCGATAAGCACACAAGGGCCTGTAAATACTCTGCGATTTTCACTTGAGAGCTTGAGTCGGTCGGTCTGATGTAGAAATGCAATCCGTACCGCACGTGGCAATCCGTACCGCACGGTATCTGGAGTTTACTATTATCTATAGACGGTTATAAATTGCCATGACCACGGAAATTCTCATACTGGCAAACAAAACTGATGATGTCCAATTGGTAAAGGGGTAGGGTAGGAAAGAAATGGAGAGCGGTGTGTTTTTGATTCACACGCCGTCTCTTTTTCTCCAGAGGTGAGCGCCTAAAGCTCTGAACAACAGACTAAGGAGTAGGAAAACAGCCACCACTGTGTGATAAAAAAAGATACCCACGACATGTCGGGCCCTAAACATCAGAAAACTACGGAAAGAAAAAAACTACAAACAATTCGGTGGGGAATTTCTGTGCCGATGGCAAATTATGAACTTGTCTTATCGATTTGATAAGTGACTAATTCTTGTCAAAACTCATGTGAACATTCTTTATAAGTCAGACTGATTTATATGATTTGTATAGGGAGTGGTTGGGTCCTCCCCAAAGCTTTATATACCGCTATCAGGTTTTTTTCGAAACTCTTCAAATCTGGACCCCCACCTTCAGTTATTCTCAAAACGATTCAAAAACAAAAAGAAAATGTAAAGATTTCAACACCATGAATCAACACCATGATTTTCGCTTTAGCCCCTCGATTTACCTTTCAATGCAAAATTAGGAGAGTGACGTTCCAAATACCGAGCGGCGCCGATTGCCACAAAGGCATGAATGATCAGACCGGGTTCAGACCGACCGACTGAAGTACTCTCAGATGAGTACTGCAAAGCATTTCATGTCATTTCGGAGATCGGCACCACTCGGTAAAGTGCGTGCCCGGGAATGAGAATGGCGGCCCACGCTGCCGGCGTGCTTGGCAGGCGGCCTCTCGGACGAGTGTTGGATTCCAACCAGGGCTGGGCACGTCCCGGCTTGGCGAATCTGGAATATGCACCCCCTTTGCTCAGTAATTTTTAGGCACCCCCTTTATGGGAAATCGAAATTGGCTGTATTCCGAATAGTTGGATTGCAGCCATGATCTTGACTCTCCTGATTTTGATGAACAAAAATATAAAAAAGCACTGAATAGATATGATATTCCTGAAAATGGCAACAAAAAAGGTAGTGTAATTTCTGAACTTCAAAACAACCCCATGAGGAAAATTTGTTAGTAAGACGGTAAGTTATGACAAAAGATAAAACATTTTTTCAACTTA
>JAPDOI010001134.1:0-177500 GCA_029168955.1 Aplectana chamaeleonis
GTGCGAAAGATGGATGATAATCTTTGTCAAAAAATCGTTCCATTCTGTGTGAAATTTGATGGACACTTATCGAAGTCTCAGCCCCTGAAGGCAGGCGTTCCAACAAGGAGGAGTTCTATCTCCCAGCCTGTTTTCTTTGTATCTATCTGATGTGCTGAAGCTGTCGTCAAACATCCACTTCTTATGTCTATATGCGGATGACATCACTATTATTTGTTCTGACCCTGTCATCGATCGAGCCACTGCTGAGATGAATAAATACCTCGTCAGTCTGGGCTGTTCCTGAATCAAAGTAGAAGCTAAAGGTCTCTCCTACTAAGTCCAGCGTCACTTTGTGCACTACAGCGAGACGCCGAACACAAAGCTGCATCCCCAAGATTCTTTGGGAAGGAAATATGCGCCCTTATCAAAACACCCTCGTCTACTTGGTGTATTCCTGATCCTGTCAACATGCGTTTTCACGAAAACACACGTATTCGAGCTGCTGCTGCCAACACACGTAACAACATTCTACGTTCGCTACGGCAGGCACTACATGGGGCAGCTCTAAGGAAATTTTGCGAACCCAACCTACAGGGCTATGGGTGCAGCCGGTGCTGGAATATGGAGCCCCAATATGGTCAAGACACCTGTCGGAAGCCTCTTGAGCAAACTTCAGCGTGCATGGCAGAACACTGCTCTACGCGTGATCACTGGATGCCCTAGATCCACACCAGTATCTCATCTACATCAAGATTGTTCGCTGCTTCCTGTTAAGCAGCATTGTCAACTCCAGTCGCACTGACATTTCCATGTTGGCATTTGTAAGGAATTCCACACACCCTAATTTCCCATTACTGTCATCTGGTCCCCATTTCCGACATATTCGCTCGCCACTTCCATGCTGCAGTCTCTGTCTTGGATCGTCAACGTTGGGCGACGTCGGAGCTCAATCGCGTCAGATTACTGCAAATGGAGCACACCCGATCTGCTTCGGAGAATACCTTCTCCAGTGCTCCCTAAATCCAATTCTTGGTGACGTGCCACCCCCTGATCGAGCAGCGACAGCGAAACGGACCTACCCAGACGTACACGCGTCATCCTGGGCAGGTCTACGATGTGGACACTCCACACTCGCTCAAGGCCTTCGTCCATAAGATCGACTCGTCAGATCCCCCCGACGAATGTCCTGACTCGCCACAAATCCCAGGGCACGATTCAATTCATTTATTTTCATGTCCTGCAAGGCCGACTTCTCTTAACACAGTTATGGATATGTGGACGAACCCGTGCGATGTGGCTACCTTTTTTACACCTATAAGTGAGAAGCTCCTATGTGGCCGATAAGAATAGAAAGAAGAAGACAACTAGTCCATGTTATAGAATACACGTCACTGAAATACGGCCTTCAATGCGTTTCTCTCCGTTTCTTCTGTAATTTTGGTAACATCTTGGAGGCCAACGCATTGTTTTATGCGGAAAAACTCGCGGACTGAAAACAATCATCGTGAACACTGCCTTAAAAGGCATCGTTCGAACTGAAAACCACTTTGCCATTTTTTCAGGCTTCATAGTTCCATGAACGAGCCCGGTATGGAACGACACCGACGCAGCGCATGCCGGTAAAAGTGGTCGAGAGACGCAAGTGAGGAGTGCGCAAAGCTCCGCGAAGTTGACGGGACCCAACTGGGACAAAGCGCGCAGGGCGCCTGGAAAGTAGCGATGTCTTAAAGTGCCGAGAGCAGGTGCAATGGGCATGGGAAGGCCATGAACGGCGTGTTTTCTTCTTTGCTTATCTCTGAAGGAAACCTTCGCTTCAAATTGAAATGGAATTATCTAACTGTCTTGCTTCTTGCTACGGAAGGTTTATGATTTTGCATAAGGTAAGTATTTGTGAGAAACTCGTTTAAAAAGTGAAATACTCGTTGCATTTGATTTGTCATGAGATCACACGGAATAAACACTAAAAAGTTCGATGAAATGATGTGCCATTAGTCTGGATGTGTTCTTTTTGTTATCAAAAGTGGAAAGGTGGGAGTGTGGTTTTGGAGAGGCCAAATCACGCGCGTTTTACTTTGAGTCCTAGACATACATAGATATCGTCAAGAAATGAAAATCAAGGTGGGAGTCACAAATATAGGTATTTCAAAGGCGCTCCAGACTTTGCAAACTTTGACTGTGAGCGATCATTTATTCTCAGAGAGCGCGTGATTTGGCCTTTCAAAACCACACTCACTTTTCGATTTTTTGATAACAAAAGAACACATCCTTTAAATCAACAGTGGCACATCATTACATCCGAGCTTTTTAGTATTTCTTCCAAGGTGTTAAATCTAATGACAAATCAAATCCATCAAGTATCTCCACTTTCTTTTAACGAGTTTCTCACAAATATTATTATGCCAAATCATAAACCTCCCGTAGCGAAGCAAGACTATGACATAGATAATCAAACATCTGATATCAGATTCTTGTATACTCACTTCTATGAATAAATTTTGAGTAGCCATCCTGCCGTCTGGGATACAGCACCTTTCACAGTCAGCACTCCAGAGCCAAAATTTTTGAGAATAGCCTCTTCTTTCGTAGTCTTATTTTACTCGGGCCCATCCATGTGCATGTGAGCGCGTATGCCGTGTTTTTCTCTTCTTCCCCTACACTTTTCCTTTCGCTAACGCTCCGCGAACTCGAGACTGATGAAGCAGAGTAACTTTGGTTCCGGAATAGAGTATATCAGGTGATGATCAGAAATCCAAGCGCAAGGCTCTTCATCTTCCCAATATCGAAAGCACTGCCCAAAAAATCGTCATTTAACTTATTCGGATATTAGAAATGTTAAAGTTGTTCGATAAACTTTTCGCCCGAAAAAATTTATAGAATCGTTCCGAGATCTTCGGGCCAAACTTGATGGTACGTAAACGGATCTTCTTCGACTGAAGCTATCCTGTAGAACAAAAGCTGTGTCAGCACCACTGATTGGTGCTGAAACTTCGTACCTCCGATTTCACACTGGGATAATATATATATATCATATATCAATAATATGTACTCAATTAAGAAGAAAATGAAGCAGGGTACGACCTTTAAGCTTATTTCAGGAAGTGTCACAGTCAGGGGATATTCCGGGCAATCAAACCTGGGTTCATTCTTCTTTTAACTGTCATTCTAATAGATGGTATTATAGACACTGCCATAGCCATGACTCCCCGTCCCTCTACCAGCCGACATCAAACTGGAAAACCATGGAGTTACAAAGTGGGTCAGGAACGAATTTCTTGGTGTACACATATCTGATCCCTGGCAATTCGAGAGCATCCCTTGGTTTCATGGCGATGAATCGAAGCTTTGTAGTCATCTGCCAGCGTCTTTCCTCCTATCCTTTCTGCCTTTCTTCGTGTGTGAATTTCACCTTTTACTTGACTTGATACTCTATGAATCCTTCCCTGCACGGTGTACAGACCTCTTTCTGCTGTATTTATATTTCATTGCTTATTCCGCATAGTATTTTATTTTAGTTTGTCAAATTTATTCGATTTTTTGCTCATGATCATACCTTCGGGCGTGGAATGGTGTCCTCTCATGTCCTCTCGGCCTTGTTTTTTTGTTCAAACAATGGATCAACTTGGTTTTTCAATGAAAAATGTTCAAGGAGGGTATGCCTTTGTTGTGCGAGCAAAGAAGAAATGAAGGAAAAGTTTTAATACGTAAGGTCAGACAATAAAAGCCTTTGCAGCGGATTCAATTCTTACCGTCAATTCTACCCATTAAATGTCTTGCTTAGTAGATGACCTCAGTGACAAGTATTTCTCCGTAGGAGTTTTTCTGCGAATTTGCAGCATTCACTTTCAGATCTTGACGATCGTACGGGGTTCGTCAAAAATCTCCATCATCAATCTGTCATGTCAGCTGGTTTCATTCTCAATGCCTCGAAGACCTTCATTCCTTTTTCAGTTTTGATTCCGATGAGCATCGCGTGGCGTCAATCTCAGAGAACAAGCGCGATAATCGCCTAATCGCTACACGACAACGATGAATGAAGGAGAATCTTTGCATAAATAGCTCAAATCCTTGGAAAGTGAAAGGGTCGAAGCACAAAGTTTCAAAAGTTCCCCTTGTGCAAAAACTCCCAAAAGCATGCCCGTTCAGCAGCTGCAGGTACGTTAGTGGTTGAGCCGAAACCACAGAAGGGAATTCCTAACTGTTAAACTTTTCTCCACGGTCTCTCTGCGTTTTCCCTGTATAGGCATCCTTAGAGAGAAAAAGGTGTAAATAAATAGTTCTTTCTGTTTTTACAGAAATACCAATGACATTTCACTGCAACTGCAAAATTCTGTAGCTCGCCGTAGAATTCCGGTCAGGAGGCACGCCGGGATGCGTAATCGCGACTATAATGTCCTTTTTCAATAAATTCGATTTCCAAAACCAACTTTTACAGATCTATGAAAGTTAATCAGGATCCAGGTGAGACGGACTATCCAACACTATATTGCTTGCTAGGGTTCCAGGATCTAACAAAAAAGATCAGAAAAGTGGTTTCCTGGATCGTTATACTGCAATACAAATAGCCCTGTGTTGCCGCACATACTGTATTTGTACTGTATGGCTTCGCTACCAATTTTTCACCTCAAAAATTTCTTTTTGAACCTACAAGGAAAACTGGAGTTACTTTTAGTCAGCCTGGTTATTCTGGATGAAATATACTTTTCCAAAACCGTTTTTGGCGTAGAATCCGATCATGATCTTCGCAGCTGCCTAAAACCACTCTGAAAAAAGTTATACGCGTTTTTCAAAGCTTGTCGACACCCCATGAAATTTTTATGGCGTTTTGGATAAAATTTCGGATTCGGCTCAAAACTTGTACGTGGGAGTAATATAGGGTGCTGAACCGTTTGTCGAAATTCTGAGGTTTACTGTAGGTTACGGTAGGTACCATGCCATTTAGGAGGCGAAAACTACCTTAGTATTTCAAAAATCAACAAGTAGACATGCAATCTCTATTCACCACCCCGTATAACCCCCGCATACAAATTTTGGGTCAAATCCGACCGATACTTTGACCAAACTACCGTATACGCACCGTAATCTGAGAAAAATCTATACACTCCGTAATCTGTGAAAAATCGATAAACGGAATCCAGATTCGTGCTCAGCACTTCGAATAACCTCCAGAGGAACAATTTGAGCAATATCTATCGTGGCACTCCGGAGATCCTCAAAAGTCGCGATTTGCCATCAAATTTTCGCCCGATGGGAAGCTTTGAACGAATCAAGTCGAAAACTTCGCAAAATCGTCAAATAAACCCCAGACTCGTGATCAGCGCTCCAAATAACACACCTAGGAGGATTTAAAGTCACATCTAGAACATTTTTTAAAAACGCTTTCAGGGCTGGGATTCATGAACACTAAACCTGGAGTCCCAACACGGTTTGGTTGGAAACGTTCGCAAACCAGTGATTCATCATCGTTAGGTTTGGTCAGGACTGGGCTACGCCTGGGTCCCATGTGACCGCACCTCCGAGGTGGTGCTTTGGTTCTGTCTGGTCCCAGCTGGGGCAGATAACCAAACCAATACAAACCAAACCCTGCCGAGACCCAATGCGCTCATGAATCCCAGCCCTGGGCCTTGTAATTGCTATAATTAAATACCCAACCGAAAATCCGTCTAACGAAACTCCAAAACGCTATCAGTCGGTGCAAAGTCTGAAGAATGTGCCTTCACCCAAACTTTGCTCAGGGGGAGTTGTTTTGGGCACTAAACACAATTATGAGGTGCGCTTCCGGATTTTCCAAAGACTAATAATGCGCGTTTTGGGAGGTACAATAGGTACGAAAATCTAGCAAAAACGCCTATAACTTCTTTAACAGTGGTTTTAGGCAGCTGCGAAGTTCCATAATAGGAACCGACGTCAAGAACTGTTCTGGAGTGGTACATTTCATTCGGAATGACCACGCTGACTAATAATAGTCCCCTTTTTAAAGGCATCGATCACGATAGATTTCGTCTTCAAGTTTTCCATATATGATGGAAGCCCTAGTAAGGTTAGGTCCGTGGCTTGTTTCCTCAAGAAAAAACATTAAAATTCAAACCGCGGCTGGCGCGGCGGTCTAAATCTCACCAGCGGCTGGCTAATAAATACCAGCCAGCCGCCGCTAAGATTTAAACCGCCGCGCCAGCCACGGTTTAAATTTGAATGTTTTTTTTCTTGAGAAAACAAGCCACGGACCTAACTGTACCATATGTGCCCTACAGCTACGTTGAATGAACCACGAAAAAAATCAGTGGAAACTGCTTTATCAAACAGGAATTTGCTCAATCGAGTTTTGAGAAAGGAAGAGTCGATCTCCAGCAATCGCCATTTTATCACCTGTAATTCATCATCTTCCACTCATTTGTTTTGTATCATTTATTGATCTGTTAATTTATTTTCTCATCTGATGCCAGATGACTGTCGAAGGGCCCACCTCTTTTGACTATCTTCACAATAATGTGCTGGTGACCCAACAAACTCTACCTACATTATCAGGCGGGCCCAACCAATAATTCAAACCCAAAAAATAACGGTGTGGTTTTCAGCGCGTACGATTCAATTCAATAGCGTTATCTTGCAACAAATAAACATACGGAATGTATGTGAAGAAGGTTAAAACAAGACAGCCTGCGCAGAACACCTGTCGCAAAGGCACCATTAGAACTAACCAGCATTCATGCGAGCAGTACAATACCGCCCGCGACTTTGGGAAAAACGGCGTTTTCGGCGCTTTTTTCCGCCGGAAAGCGCCGCTTTCTCACAACTTTGTTCAAAGTGGTCAGTTTGGGTTGCCAGGGGCATATTTAGAATCAGCATCGAGAGCTCTTCATTTTGAGCCCGCACATGTCCTACCCGGCAAACAAGGCATATAGGGTTGACACAATCAATCGAGTGTACGAAAACTAAAGCTAGATATCAAATTGGTGTAAATATGGCTTCATATCAACCGTGCAGATGAAGGACGAGTTATACACAAGTTTGAAAAACCAATTTATGGTGGTGGCAAAAGTGAAAATCAATGTTTTTCCCCTGTTTGGCGACCCGGCAGACACATTCATCGTCATTCGCTCAGGCTCAAGACGCCCGCGATCACAACCACGCTTGGTATAGACTCGTTCAAAACAGCTAAAACCTCTCTGGAGGCATTTCCGGCCTAGCGCCACCCCTGTGATTTTGGCTTTGAAAAACGACCCTCGGTCATCGACGTCCCGTTCTCGGCTCAAACGGGACCAATCGACCTGCGACTCGGCCTACCACATTACTTTTTGATCTTCTTTCGAATAAGCACTGCGCCAGCCCAATCCGGAAAATTTGATTTTTCACGTTTTTGGGATGTGCTAAAACAGCGTTTTTTCCCCTGTTTGGCAACCCGGCAGACACATTCATCGTCATTCGCTCGGGCTCAAGGTGCCCGCGATCACAACCACGCTTGGTATAGACTCATTCAAAACAGCTAAAACCTCTCTGGAGGAATTTCCGGCCTAGCGCCACCCCTGTGATTTTGGCTTTGAAAAACGACCCTCGGTCATCGACGTCCCAATCTCGACTCAAACGGGACCAATCGACTTGCGAATCGGCCTACCGGATCGAGCAGAACAGTCCCCTGAAGTCTCCCGTTTCTCTCGTGGAAAACAGGAAGGCGGAGCTTCGCCGAAACGTCTCTCGCTTGCCCCGACGCGGCAGAAAAAAGCGGTTTGGCCATCGGCAGGGCTGTGCGTGACTGACTTTTGTAATTTTGCAAATCGTAAATCGTAATTTTTGAAATTCCTCGTAATTCGTAAATCGTAATTCGTAAATCGTAACTCATAATGAGTAATAAGCCCACACATGACCCAAACCTCATTCGATGTGGAAACACCGTAGCATTTCGGTGATGAGGTGTTTCCATATCGAAGGAGGTTGGAGGTTGCGTTTCAAAGTGACATGTTTAGAGCAGCACTTGAAGAAATATTAAGCACATACGCGGGGTAGGAACGACTTTAATAGACAAAATGGAAACTCTAAGTTCATTTAAGTATCACACCTATGCCAGGTTTCGCACAACTTTTGAACACGAAAGCATAGGGAGTTATCGCTCTTAAAAACATAGTTCAGTTGAAGCCAAGGAGAGCAACACTGTGATGAGGAAAAATTTACGGTTGGATAGTTTTAGCCTTAACCTTTTAAGGAAGGATGCTTGGATAAGGTGGCCATTCAAAGGGGATATACATTTACAAAACCACTTCTTGACGCGGAAAACGAGTCTGCTCTCTATTTTTGTAAAGCATTGCTCTGAACGGAGTTATAAGCGTTCCTCCCCATAAGCGTAAGTTTGTTGAGATGGAGACGGCGGTCTGAGTGGTAAAAGTTGCTTAGGATTCTGAAATGCAAAAGGGTGAGGGCTCCCTCTAAATCTGCGCTTTCAAAAATTAGGTTCTTCATCTTCTTTTCTTTTGCGTTCAGAATTTGCTCCTCATTATAAAAACATTTGAGAACTTCTTTGAAAAAGTAGGAGACTCTGCAGCCATAATTTCTTAGAAATGTTTCGAACCAAATTTTGAAATCACCACCTCTTCTCTCGTAGCCTCTGGCGATAGACATCAAAGGTTATTTCGGGAGTCCCCGTAAAAATCTTAGTCGACTAATGTTTTCAGGTTAGAAAAATTATTTCCCGATTCTCCGGCAGATTTGAATTCACGAAGTTCCACTTTTTTGTTTGTATCTTTTAACCGGTAAAGATGAATGCGTGGGGAAGGTCGTTTTTGAAATCTCCGCAAAATTCTGCAACGAAGTGTATAATGGGTTCCAAACTTTACTCGCCCCATGAGCCAGCCAGGTCTTTAGAGCCGAGCCCCATATTTACTATCTATTTATGTGGGAATGCAATTGCTGTCCGCAGCTGCAGGCGACCGCTTTAAAAGTTTACAGAGAGCTAGAAGATAGTGGTGCTGGGACGAATATCAATCATGTCAGGACCTCGCGGTCACAGCATGATTCTGTTTGCAGTAAGTGTTGCAACAGCGGTTGTCTGCAACTGCGGACCGAAATTTTGGTCCGATATAGACTGCAGCTCCACCAAAGGTCTGCATCCCTAGTGTTAATCATGTGACAAGAGCATTCCATGGAAGTAAATAGCTGTGAAGCTACCGACCTGGCTCGGCTTGGGGCAAGGAAAAGTTTAGGTCCGTCAGAGTGAGAAGGGGAGCGATTGGTCATGCCTAAAGCTCGTTATCGACAATTATAGTTCTCCATGATTGACCTACTGCTGACTTCGGCCGGCCGGGCATGCAAGGGTACGGGTTCACCGAAAATTGAAAATTTGAAGAGTAATCAAATATTAGGGGCGTGTTAAATTTGAAAGTGTTGAAGTTGTGTCGTATTGAAAGTGTTAAATTTATATTTGTACTAGACCGCAGATTGGAATTGCTCATTTAACCGCGTTTCCGCGTTTTATTACGATTTGTTACGATTCGTTACGATTTTGGTCTCAAATTTCGTAAATCGTAAATCGTAAAAAAATTGCCAAAAACGCCCGTAATTCGTAAATCGTAAACCGTAATTCGTAATTACGCACAGCCCTGGCCATCGGTCAAATCGAACTATTGCCTGAGCTCGTCGAATTTTAATTCTCACCCCGCAATGCGGCTTGCCGGCACTTCTCGTAACCTTGTGGAGACAAAGGCAGAGATGCAGAGCCGTACAGCGCAGAGAAGAAGAGCAACAGGCCAGGAGCAAGCCAGCCTGTCGCATCACTTATTGATTCGTCAGGGTTCGAACTAGGATACGGTCATCGCGCCCCCGTATTACCTCGGTAACTCATCCCGCAAGATTTCGCAACCTGTGTATAGCGTCTCTCGCTTCTCGCCTGGCAGCCGGCCAACCAGCCATTCAAATCGCAGCGCGCTCATAGCTTCGTTGGGTGGAGCCATGTACTCCACCAACCTTCATCCCTGGGCAAGTGAAGTGGGGGAACCTTCACCATTGGGAAAACAGGTGACAACCGGTGAAACGCCCCGAAAAAGAATGAAAGTGACCCAACACTCATGCAAGTCATTTTCAAGATCGGGTGGGTGTCACTGCCTGTTTTTCGGCCATAACTTTTTTACCCTAAGAGATAGCTCTTCGGTGAAGGTTGTTTCCGGAATCTCCATAAAATTCTGCATCGAATAGCGTTTTCAGTTTTGGAAAATACGTTCCCCTTCTACCAGCCGATTTCAGTGTATAAAGTGCATTTTTTTCGCCTGAAGTTATCGGCTTTTCGTCCATAACTTTCTTGTGCTTGGAGATGAACCTATGGTGAAGGTTGTTTGGAATTTTGAATGGAAATTTGCATCGACTAGTGTTTCTAGTTTGGAAAAATATTTTCTCGATCCTTCAGCCTAATTCATTTTACGAAACACCGGTTTTTCGCCTATACCTTTTCAACCGTTGAAGATAGGGTTTTGTTGAAGGTTGTTTTTGAAATCTACGTGAAATTCTGCGTCGATTGACATATCGGGTTCCTAACTTTGCTTGCTCCATAAGCCAGCCAGATCGGTGGAGCCAAGCTCCATAGTTATCTCCATAGGGTGCTCTCTCCTCTATGATGTAAGTAGGAGACGCAGAGTTCTCCTGGAACCCACAACGGGGCTCGGCTCCATCGACCTGGCTGATTTATGGGGCAAGCAAAGTTAGGAACCCGATATATCATTCGACGCAGAATTTTACGTAAATTTCAAAAACAACCTTCACCAAAATCCTATCTTCAACGATTAAAGAGTTATACGCAAAAAAACCGGTGTTTTGTAAAATGAATTAGGCTGAACGCAGAAACTAGTCGACGCAGAATTCTATCGAGATTCCGAAAACAACCTTCACCAGAGGTCTATCTCCAAGCACAAAAAAGTTATGGACGAAAAACCAATAGTTTCAGGCGAAAAAAGACACTTTATAAACTGAAATCGGCTGGTAGAAGGGAAACGTATTTTCCATAAATGAAAACACTATTCGATGCAAAATTTAATGGGGATTCCGAAAACAACCTTCACCAAAGGGCTGTTTTCCAGGATAAAAAAGTTATGGACGAAAAACTGATTGGAGAGGGAAAACGTTACTTCATAAATTGAAATCGGCTGAGAGGTTGGAAACGTATTTTTCTCAACATGAAAACATTATTCGACGCAAAATTTCATGGAGACTGGATACAGCTCCGTTCAAAGATTCGTCTTGAAGGGAAAAAATTTTATGATCGAAGAACGGGTAGTTTTTCAAAAATCGCTTGGAAATTTTTTCCGAAAAATTTAGACTCTAAGACAGCTCAAAGGAAATTTTTCATGACCAGATCATTTCATCGAGAACAAAGAATTTCAAAGTAGGTCATCTTACAAAATAAAATTCAAAATTAATGATCAAAAAGAGAAATTTACTGAATACAAGAAAAAGAGGATTGAGAAAACGTAAAGTTTTGAAGTTGCAAGTCTATAGGGAACCTTCACCATTCCCCACTCAGGTATCCTAAACAACCTTCACCTCTCGGACCGCTGTCTCCACCCCAACGAACCTATGGGGACGATGAATGTGTCTTGCGGGGCGTCGAACCGGGAAAAACGCTGTTTTATCACATTCCAAAGAGGTGAAAAATCATGTTTCCCGGATTGCGCTGCCGCAGTGCTTATTCCAAAGAGAATAAAAAAGTAAAATTGCAGGCCGAGTCGCAGGTCGATTGGTCCCGTTTGAGCCGAGAACGGGACGTCGATGACCGAGGGTCGTTTTTCAAAGCCAAAATCACAGGGGTGGCGCTAGGCCGGAAATGCCTCCAGACAGATTATTTCTGTTTTAAAGGAATCTATATTGAGCGTAATTGTGATCGCGAGCATTTTGAGCCCGAGCGAAGGATGGTGACTGTGTCTGCCGGGGCGTCTAAACAAGGGAAAAAACGCTGTTTTAGCACATCCCAAAAATGTGAAAAATCAAATTTTCCGGATTGGGCTGGCGCAGTGCTTATTCGAAAGAAGATCAAAAAGTAATGTGGTAGGCCGAGTCGCAGGTCGATTGGTCCCGTTTGAGCCGAGAACGGGACGTCGATGACCGAGGGTCGTTTTTCAAAGCCAAAATCACAGGGGTGGCGCTAGGCCGGGAATGCCTCCAGAGAGGTTTTAGCTGTTTTGAATGAGTCTATACCAAGCGTGGTTGTGATCGCGGGCCCCTTGAGCCCAAGCGAATGACGATGAATGTGTCTGCCGGGGCGTCGAAACAGGGGAAAAAACGCTGTTTTAGCACATCCCAAAAATGTGAAAAATCAAATTTTCCGGATTGGGCTGGCGCAATGCTAATTCGAAAGAAGATCAAAAAGTAATGTGGTAGGCCGAGTCGCAGGTCGATTGGTCCCGTTTGAGCCGAGAACGGGACGTCGATGACCGAGGGTCGTTTTTCAAAGCCAAAATCACAGGGGTGGCGCTAGGCCGGAAATGCCTCCAGAGAGGTTTTAGCTGTTTTGAACGAGTCTATACCAAGCGTGGCTGTGATCGCGGGCACCTTGAGCCCGAGCGAATGACGATGAATGTGTCTGCCGGGTCGCCAAACAGGGGAAAAACATTGATTTTCACTTTTGCCACCACCATAAATTGGTTTTTCAAACTTGCGTATAACTCGTCCTTCATCTGCACGGTTGATATGAAGCCATATTTGAACCAATTTGATATCTAGCTTCAGTTTTCGTACACTCGATTGATTGTGTTAACCCTATATGCCTTGTTTGCCGGGTAAGACATGTGCGGGCTCAAAATGAAGAGCTCTCGATGCTGATTCTAAATATGCCCCTGGCAACTCAAACTGACCACTTTGAACAAAGTTATGAGAAAGCGGCGCTTTCCGGTGGAAAAAAGCGCCGAAAACGCCGTTTTTCCCAAAGTCGCGGGCGGTATTGTAATTCCATGGATGATGAAGCTGCCAGATGTTATTGTCAATCTTACTGTTAGATTCTTAAGAGTGTCTGCGATGTGTAAATCAACGCTGTCCATTTTGTCCATTTCAGTGCTCCTTTTTCTTATTTGCTAGACGATGACTCATCCCTGAGGGTTCTCATGCCAACATTGATGCAGGTTATAGATAAACAGTGTACTCCCTATTTCTGTAGAGACACATATTTGTTAGCAGTTCACCACTAACGACTATGTTACTCATTGTTATAAACAGCTTCTCGATAAATTCATTCATATACTCTGTCATAAACTGATCAACAATAGCTGCGGCTCAAGAAACGCATTTCCTCAATGGAACACGGACGTTGCTCAAGGCAATGAGCTGCCTCCCGTATTTCTCGTACAATTCACCACCTTCCTAAAAGTCGCCTTCCCATTACTGATCATGCAATATACGTCAATGATCATACTCAGGACTTTTAAACGAGAACCGAACCTGGAATGCTTCAGAGGGCTCACGCATGGTAAGAGCAATCCTCCTTCCGTAGATGTGATGGGGAAGCACCGCGTGTTTCCACTTATATCTGAACAACACAGCCTCATTCAGGATGACCTCTTTTGTCAGCCAGCAGAAGCACACAAAAACTTACCTGGCTTCATCAGAAAAGCAAAGCAAAGATCTGTGCGGCATCCATATGTAAACCAACTGAAAGACTTCTGCTAAGATCGAAGGGAATATCTAGCTTTTCGGTATAATTCTTAGAAAAAAATAGAACAGCCTACTTCATATTCCTAGTCCGTCGGCCTCAAATAAACTCATTTTAACGATTCCGCTCTTCACTTGATTTACGATGTTTTCGAAAACCCAGGTAAATCCAGTTTTGAAGAAATATTTATCTGGCACACACCCCGATTTTGTACATCTTTACCCAGTTATGTACACGCGTTACTGTCCCGCTTCATTAGCAACCTCCAAACGGAGTCTGGAAAAAATTTCCTAGACATGCATGCAAAATTTATACCGTAAACATGAAAAATGACATAAGTGCCGCCATTGATACCTGTTGAACACCAACATGTTTTTAATGCAGGATGAAATCCATTAAGAATTAAGATCTTTTTTAGCCCACCTGTTGAGCATCCTCGTTCGCCAACGTCATGACGGATCCACTTAGGAGATTGATACTGAAAACAAAACTTACTAAAGAGGTATAGAATGATTTGCAACCTTCATAATGGCTAGCTGGCACGTGAAACAGCTCGAAAAAGCCTCAGTTCGGGTTTGAAATTCACTTGATAATTATCGCCTTCTTTCATAGGAAGTTAAAGATGGTTGTTCGAGTATTGAAAAATGCACGAACATTCAGATACACATTGTTTGTCGAAGACACTGTGAGCCATGAATGCATCTACAGCGCATTTCACCGCTGCTGAATTTGCTGCGGACCCCGAGAAGCCAGCGTGTCCTTCGCAAGAAATATCGAGGATTGATCGGTGGACGTGACTGGCGCGCTTGCTGCTGAGTGGACCGCAGCGGGATCAGCAACTTTCTAGCCTGGCTTTTGGCTCCTGACAATGCGCCAGCAGTGGTTTACGGTAGTCGTGGCGGGAACTACTGTCGCGCGTCGATGGTCAGTCAAGCTCCGTAAACCACACTCAACGATGGGACGCACTTTATACAGTGCGTTCAGAAATGATAGGCTCACCGTTGAAAACCAACGCTTCCGTTCCATACTGTTCACTATTGAATTCAGCAGTGCAAACTTGTGCATACTCAATCTTATGAATACTCCTCGATCTTGAATAAATTTTAAGATAAATTTTCGAATTTTTCACCGTTCAGAAATGATGGGCTCAACCTGTAGAAATTCAAATTTCTTACTTTGAAAAGTTCCCCGTTACAAGTTCATTACATATCACTGACGTGGGTACATCGTACATCGTTCTTGCTAGTATGGAACGTGGTACTGCTCTCACTATTTCTGAACAAGCCCGGATTCGTGCTCCCGCCTCTGTTGGACTGAGTCAGCGAAGAATAGCGGCCCAAATCGGACGTTCGCAACACTGTGTTGGGCAGTTTCTTAGAGATCCGACGTCTTATGGAAAGGCGAAGTCTACCGGAGGCCCTAAGAAGGTCACCAGTCAGAATGCCCGAAGGATCAGTCGCAAGGATGAGCTGAGTTCAGCGTTTCGCGTTCCGAAACCCGCAGTTACGCGCATTTTTGACGTTCCGCGTTCTGAAAACCGCAAAAAAACGCCGCCGAATGCGAAAATATCGGGTCATCTAGGAGAAAGAAAACATAGGATGCTCTCTGAATTTTTCCGCGTTTCGCATTCTGAAAACCGCATTTCCGCGCATTTTCAGGCGTTTCGCGCCCGATTTCCGAAAACCGAGAAAAAAATTTCTGTTCCGAAAACCGATTTCCGAAACTTCATATTTTTGTTCCGCGCGTCCCTGACGCTTGATGTTTCGAAAACAACTGTCTGGAACACCTTAAACGGCAATGAAAACATCGTCCGCCAAGTTATTAAGAAGGCCCCGTCAATGTCCGCCAACCATAAAGAAGCTCGACTGGAATTTGCAAGAAAGAACATGGCAACCGACTGGACAAAGGTAAGGCGATCTCCCATAAGCCAAGAAAACTTGAACAAATGAGCTTAAAATTGTTCAGGTTATAGACCAAGTACGACTGTCGCTGAATCTTGGCATAGTTGAATGCTAGTAGTGTAAGTTGTTAGTAGAGCTAGGACCAAGATGTTAATCACTTTATTTGGTTGACGTTTCGGCCAATCGCCTTCGTCGGAACCTGGAAAGTCAGAACATAAGTGATTTACCCTCCCAAACACGCTTTCAAATTACAGAGGAAAAGGACGGTCTACTACGAGATATCTACCAAGCAAAGCAATAAACGATCACGCACCGCTCACCTTATCTGCGCCGAGCCAGAGTAGTATTGAGCGCCCTACGCTGCAGATGCAGTGGGTGGTCAGATGGCGCGCGTTCTCGACATGAAGACGTTGAGATCACATGAGGTTCCGACGAAGGCGATTGGCCGAAACGTCAATCAAATAAAGTGATTAACATCTTGGTCCTGGCTCTACTAACAACTTACACTACTAATGTTCAGGTTATTTTCTCCAATGAGAAAAAATTAAATCTTGTTGGTCCTGATGGAGCTCAGTACTAATGGAGAGATCTCCGCAAAGATCCGTTGATCTTTAGCGGGAGGAATTTTAGTGGCGGCTCGCTGATGTGTTGGGGAGCATTTTGCAGCGAAGGTGTTTTGGAGATGGTCTTCACTTCCTCTCTGGTGAACTCGGAGGAATACGAGGAAACTTTTAGGAGACATCTACTGTTGTTTTTTTTTCTGGAACACCACGTCAGCGCTTCACTTTTCAGCAGGATAACGCTACAGTACATGTCTCGAGGACTACAAAATCCTGGTTGGAGCAGCAGCGAATTAATATGAGGAATGGCCTGCGTGCAGCCCTGATTGCAACCCCATAGAGAATATCTGGGGCATCATTGTGCGCCAGGTTTATGCGAACAACAAGCAGTATGGCACTGTAGATGAGCTTAAAGCAGCTGTTCTCGAAGCCTGGACCAAACTTGATAAGAATGTAATATCAAATTTCATACTTTCTATGCCTAAGAGAATTTTTCAGGTCATTGCTAACGTTGGTGGACCTATGTCATACTTGATTTTCTTGTTTGTTCACTTTCTTCCATAAATATTTGTTTTCGCAGGGTGAGCCTATCATTTCTGAACGGTGAAAAACCGAAAATTTACTTCAAAATAGTTCAAAATAAAGGAGTATTCATAAGATTGAGTAAGCACAGTTTTTTTTGCACTGCCAAATTCATTGGTAAACAGTAAGGATCGCCAAACTGTAAAGCGTTTTTAAAACCTTAATTTTCAAGGGTGAGCCTATCATTTCTGAACGCATGTAGTGATGCTACCTACGCTCGGTTGGCCACGTAAAAGTTGGCAAGTTCGCCCTTCAAAAGGCTCAGCGCGATGAGTCAGGCAGTCCAATCTTGCTACGACCCCCCCACATATCCATGAGACGGCTGAATGGGAAGAGCACCATGGATTGTATTTACATTTCGAGAAACACATTTTGAAAGGAGTTACAGCGCCTCACAATAAAGGGGTGACATGAACGTTACTCCAATCCTGAATCAATCTGAATTTTCAGGTCTCAAAGCAATTGATGCCAGCGCCTTCTGAGGAGTTTCTCTCTAGGCTCACATGGCGTCCATAAGAGCATCCACCTAAACTGCTGCATACGTTGTCTCAGATGTAATACAGGCTCTTCGTGGCGATATCATTTCATGGGTTCGATTCCGCCGGATGTCAACGTCGCGCGAGTAGGTTATTGAGAACAGCGTAAGCCACTGTACATCCCACTTTTACGGTGAACACTCAAGGATGGAGCTGGTATGAAGCATGCAAAAACAAGTAATGCCCCCTGCCTTCACATCGACCTCGACTCAGAAAAAGACCTATATTTTTTGCAATTGTGTGTAATGGTAGGGGGAAAATTAATAGGCCACCTAATGATTCTGTTCCCCCAAATCCAAGTGTCATCAAAGTGCATCTCTATTGTGCTTTTCCTGCTCGGATCATATTCCAGGTTGCACATCTCAAACGGAATATAATTTCCAAGCTTCTCCTTCGAAATTGCTCTCATTTTGTCGAGCAACATATCAGCATACTCAGGCATACCTAAACGAGTAGCAACATTATAATTCTATCAAAGGAACAAAATTAAAAGTACAGTAAACGAATACCTACAAACGAGTCAGTCTTCACTTTCTTATGCTTGAAATTGACTTTCGGTCCGTAATCCTGGAACAGATCTGCGTTCAATAGGAACCGAAGGGCTGCATTAATATACTACCTGCTTACGACGCCCTGACTGTGATAACATCCACTCCACTCCATCTATCATTTCCATCAAATCCTTTTCAATGAATTCATCAATAAAATCAGGCACCAGCAACACACCGCCAATAGAAATCGCGCCGTCAGATGGAATAGATTTATCAAACGTGGCTGAAAACAGTTATTTCTTGACCATTATCGAGAATTCCTCCAACAGTATAATATGACTCACCGGTTCTGATCTCCTCTACGGTAGAGGTCGACGTCAAATTAGGACATCTTACACAAGAAGTCGATTCAACTTTGAAGACAAAAACGTCATAATCCGCATACCTGCAAATAGTCAAACGAACTTTTGGGAGCACACCCAGTTTATTCGAGGTTATCTAGAAATGGTAGTTAAAACCCTATTCTGGGAGCGCTGCCGCTTCAAGTTTACGCGTTCGAGTCAGAACTCGATTGGCGAGCCAGAACTACCCTTGCCTCACTGCAGTCACTCAGCATTGACAATGACCTATGAAAGCAAAATTGACAGTAGGGGGTCCGACGTATATTCGCACTGCAGTAGTCTCCGAGATGATACCGCGCACTTATTCAACTGTACGAAGAGACTTAGAACGCTGACTTTTATGGACCTATGAACCTGGCTGCAAAGCAGTATAAGAAATTAAGGGAGCTCGAACACAAATCCTGGCATTCCATTCGGGGGGGGGGGGGGGGGGTGATGAAAGATCAGCACAGATAGCCCCTTCAAACTTCTGATTTAAGCGTTTTTTCCTCGAACTGGCGACTGCTTTTCAATTTAGAGGCAGAGTTCACTACGAGAAACTTTACCGTCTATTCGCCTTCAATTGTAACTGCCAAAATCTGGCCAACTCGGCTAGTCGATCGAGGCCACATTGGAACTCATAGAAGTCAACCACAGGCTCAAAAAGAAGCCGATAGATTTTGGGGTTGTCCGCATAGAGCTTGTACATGTACCATATGAGCTGCCAGGTGCATAACACACGACAGATGAAGCAACAGTTCCTTACTTACTCAGGCAAACTGGGGCGTCGACAACAGGTTGATAAGTTGTCATCTCATAAACCGCTCCCTGTTGACAAGTCAAATCGCGCGTATTGTCAGCCTGAGACTTGCCCGTTGCCCAGCGACGTCCGCCTGTTGTCGGGCTGTTGACAACTCGATGTGTCGCGTTAAGCGGCCTATTTAGCAGAAGTTCACATCCTACAGGACTGTTTCATCTAGCTTAGGTACTACTTTACACCAACACGCGTCGCGGTCGGCACTCCGACACGCGTCGCGGTCGGCACTCCTACACGCGTCGCGGTCGGCACTCCGACACGCGTCGCGGTCGGCACTCCAACACGCGTCGCTGTCGGCACACCGGCACGCATCGCGGTCGGCACACCGACACGCGTCGCGGTCGACACTCCGACACGCGTCGCGGTCGGCACACCAACACGCGTCGCGGGCGGCACACTGACACGCGTCGCGGTCGGCACACCAACACGCGTCGCGGTCAGCACTCCGACACGCGTCGCGGTCGGCACACCGACACGCGTCACGGCTGGGTCGCCCAGCCTCCACTGAGGTCACCACCGGATAGGCAGGACCTCCAGATGCTGGGCGGGGCCAATGTACCGCAAACTTGGGTAATTGAACCGGCTGCGCTCTCATCATTCACAGCATGCCTGAAAAATGCGTCGTATACTTCCCTTGTATCTAGAGCGTTAGCTGTGCAACAGCTCGACATCGACGAGATCATAACTCGCGGCCGTAATTGCTGTGCAACAGCTCGACATCTACCAGAGCATAACTCGCGGCCACGGCGCCGCCGAATATCGGCGCGTTGGCCAGCGGTGACTCACGGTGGGCGGATCAACCTATTGTCGACGCCCCAGTTTGCCAGAGTACTTACTTTTATCCTAACCATAAGACATAATCAAACTTCGAAACTTGTACCTATCGCCTTCAAGCCTCAATTTTTGTACTCTGGCGGAAGTTTCGCACGCAGCACAGAAGCGAACGCCCTTACATCCACATGCATGAGATGGAGGATACACATCTGTGGACATCTGAATGAAACGAATGGTTATTTTGTGGTGACAGTAATGATAAGATAATGTCTTCGATCAAGAACGACTCTGAGAGAATCTCTAGCGCTAGTATCGTGATGCTCCCGCGATCCGCGCTGGTACCGTGTTGGTCCCCCCCCCCTCGTCCCGCGATCCGTCCCGCGATAGTTACCAGATCGACCCATCCGTTGACATTCACGTGCTCGTACCGTGATGCTACCGCGATAGTTACCAGGTTTACCGCGCTAGTACCGTGGTGCACTCGCGATCCGCGATGGTACCGTGATAGTTTCCCCCCGGCCACGCGCTCTCATGCTGTGAAGATTTGTAAAGCAGCGCAAAATGCGGCACGGGCAAATAGCTTATAGCTTCGTGTTGATCGGATAGACAACACGCGTACGGCTGAAACACCGTGATGGCATGGTTGATAGGACGCTGTACGATAAGGAGTGGAGGGTAGCAGAATCTCGCGATCGTCCTGCGATCGCACCGGGCTTGCCTCATCGCGGTTCCGTGATGTGATGCCCCGAATACACCAATAAAATGACGCGATCAGCTATCAGGTAGCTATCAGGTTGAAACTGGTAAAATTCCGCGATCCTTCCGCGGTACCCCCATCTCGATTCCTCGCGGTTCCGCGATGGAGCATCGATGAACGAACGCGGTACGCTCTCGGTTTGAGACCGGCAGAATTTCGCGATCGTTTCGCGATAGCCCCGTGCTCGTATCCTCTCGGCCTCTAACAGAAACCGAGGGGATTCTATCCGGGAACGATCGCGGATAGAATCTCTCAGAGGATGCCGCACTTTTTTCCAAAGCCAAGGCTACATGATTAAGCGCGGCCTATAGGCCCGTGGTAAAGCCGGCAAAATATTCCGTTTAGCCTAACTAAATCCATGTTCAGACGAGCCGCACATATTTCAGACAAGCGTGTTGTAGGATACCGACCTAGGCTATGTAAAGAAGGTCAGCAACAAACAAGATAAGCTGAATTCAGTCAGTCAGAATTGACTAAGTAGACTTAGTCAGCTCTATCTGACGTCTTGGCTAGAGAGGAGAGAAACAGTGTGCCAGGTCAGGAGTGCGCTCGTGACTTTCCTAACAGCAAACTACTATTAGCCAAACTGGCCATCCCGATCAAAATGTATTTTCTAGACTCAATTTCTGACGTAGAGTTCGAATATGCCCTTCGCAGCTGCCTAGAATCACTCTGAAGAAAAGTTATAGGTTTTTTCTCCGATTTTTGTACACTTTGTACCCTCCAAAAAGCGCATTAATTTTACCAAAATCCAGAAACGCATCTCATAATCGTGTTCGGGGCCCAAAAAAACCCCTAGGCAAAGTTTGGGTGAAAGCCCATTTTCCGAACTATGTGCAGACTGATAGCGTTTTGGACTTGTACGGATTTTCAGTTCATCGTTCAATTATATAAATTATGAGGTACATAAAGAGTGAAGAAAAATTATCCAGATTTCACTTAAAATTCGCTCTGGTAGGTTATTTCGGGTGCTGATCACGAATCTGAAGTTTATTTGTCGTTTTTCCAGAGTTTTCGACTAAATTCGTTCAAAGCTTCCCACCGGCAGAAAATTTGACGGCAAAATCGACTTTTGACAATTTCCGGAATGTGACGACAGATGTGGCTCAAATCGTTCGTCTGAGGGTTATTTGGAGTGCTCAACACGGATCTGATGTCAGTTTATCGATTTTTGACAGCTTGCGGTAGATTACGGTGGGTATACGGTAGTTTGGTCAAAGTCTCTGATTTGTCTCAAAGTTTTTATGTTGGGGTTATTTGGGGGTGCTGAATACGAATTCGAAGTCCACTTATCGATTTTCAAATTATTAAGGTAGGTTTGTCTCCTAAATGGCATGTTGCCTACCGTAACCTGCAGTAAACTTTAAGATTTCGACAAGCGAACCCCAGATTCGTGTTTAGCAATCCAGATTACACCTACGTACAGTTTTCGGCAAAATCCTGAAAGAAATTTGAAAACGCCCTAAAAATTTCATGGGGGGTACCAGGGGTGTGCGTTAATGAAATTTCTTTTTTGTTAACCGGTAATCGTTAATTTTTGAAAAGAAAACCGTGGTAATCCGTTAATGCGTTACCACGTTTATTTTGCATTTCGTTAACAATTTTGAAAACATTACCTGACCACCACGAAAATCGATAAATAACCAGACGTCCCAAAAAAAAACATGAAACACGTTCCATACCAAACACCGCAGTCCGTACACTCCAAACTTGGAAATCATCTTCATGGATTATTAATACTATCAGCCAGAACAATAAACGAATACTCTTCAAGAATAGGAATCCTGACATGCAAAAAAGCATAGATGGATGGAACATTAACGAAATAAAAATTAAAGTGATTTCGGGACTTTTTCGTATTCGCAGCTACACTTACAAAGGAAAAACTACCGGACGAGTTCGGGGGTGTCGGACGAGTTGCTTCGCGCGCGTCTCTAACCGGCGCGAAATTCAAACGCGGGTTTAGCGCGCTCTGCCGTCTGCATCTGCCCTCACCGGCTGATTTCGAGCCATCTCGGCTCGGAAGCGTCATTCTTCGCCTTATTGTGCTATTTTCTTCTACTATTCAGCTACCGTTATTCACTTCAGCGCCCCATTCAGGCTCTACTGTCTCCTTATCCGTGCTTTCTCCCAGATTATATCAGAATTAGATTTTCCGGCTTAAATGTTCACCTGATTCATATTTTAGAAACGTTTCACAATTTTGAACTTAAGATTTGTTTTGTAACTATCTAATCATTTCCAACTTGATCGCGTCAAGCACAAATTATGCATAAAATGGCGATGCCCCTATCATTTTTTTTATTCTGCGGCGTGCCCTCACCGGAAACCGCAACGAAATTATGAGTCAGAGTCTTCAAATTAATTTTCTGAAATGTTTTTGAGACTGCTACTAAGAATCTCTCACTTTTTGGCTTTGGGTCAAAGTTGAAACACGTGGCTCTTTTCTAGGAAACCCATTCAAAAGTCGCAGAATCTTTATACATTCATTTTGCTCGTATATCATGCTCCCGTCCAGCCCACAAGTTTTTCAAATGAATGTTTGGTCTGTACCAGCGACTCTTGGCCTTCTTCACTATGAATTTGACTTAGTGAGAAACCCACGATTTGTTAAACACGGACCACGTCCCGCTATATCTTGTGAAGCCTTGCCATCCAACCTCTTCCAATGCCTTTCCTTTCTCCTTGAATTTTTTTCTCGACCACCTCCTTGATATTTCGCCACATTAACTGTTTTCTCCATCACCATCAGAAGCAGGCTGAGGTGCGTTTTTTTTGTTTCATGCACTTTCTATCGTTGATGATGTTTTGACATACACCAAGTGAGCTCGGATTCGTCAACGGAAAACCTGTGGGTTAAGGGCGAATTTCACCTGAATTGCCTGGTTTTTCGAATACATCTGCCTCGCCGTTCACAATCACTGTTAAAGCTCGAGTTGACCGTTGATGAATCCGATCATAGATAAGGGTTTCTCCTTTCTAGCACTATTGCAATTTATCTAATGTCTAGTACATACTTGGGAAAGGCTAGGAGAAAGCAGATTAAAAAATTTTACCTAGAGCTAAATGCGTCTTTTTTTCAGAGTGATCAAAGGAAGAAGACGAGATTCGAGCTCAAAGCCATTCTTCTGCATCGTGCTGCTTAAACCTGAGCAATCACTGAAACCTGGCTTCCAACCGAAAGTCATCTTCAAACGTCGCTCATCCCATATTTTTGTAGCCCAAGCCAATACTTCTTTGTTATGTTTCCACACTTCATCGATTTATTGAAATGTAATCTTCCCGATAAAAAAATGAATATGTGATCCTGTATGTGCTGCGATTGGTCGATTCTGCGATGAAGACGTCTGAAAAAAAAAGATAGTATGTACTGAGGAAAAATGTTTCATTTCATAATCAACTATGGTTGATCAATAAGTTTGAGGAGGGTCGTAAAGAGGAACCATCCAGAGAACAGTAGAGCAGCCAGCTCTGAGTGAACAAAGTCCAGAACGGAGTTTGGTGCGCGATATTTTCCCCCCTCTAAATCTCAACGCGGTGATATCTCCAGTGATTTTTTCAGACTCCTTAATAGGTTGCCACCGCATCAAATCCAGCTGTGAATCCCAGCAATGTTTATCTCAGGCGTAGCTACAGCAATTGTTGGGACGACCCAAACGCCGGTGAAAAGGAGGCTGCAAGCTTGGTGCTGGTGAGGAGCGGTTGGATGCGAAAATGATACATCTGAGTGAGAGATAAATCCGGGGTCAGCAGTTTCTAGAAATGGAGCCTACGAGGAAATTATTTTTTTTCATTTCTCCTTTTTAAGTTTCACTGATTGTCCGGGGTGCACACGGTGAACATGGGGACGCACTAGCATCCAAGCGCAGGCGGAGAGGGGCCGTAGCTCCGACGGATCGGTCGCTGCCGAGATGTCGTACGTTCGTGCCGTGGCAGTGTGGAGAAAAGAAGATCGCCTCCGTGCAAACCGACGTCATCCCCTCCACAAACAGGGTTTTTGTCATGGGAGAGGTGCTGGCCGGCCGCAACTCTCCTTCAGATTCTCCTGCAAAGGGCCGGCGTGGAGAGGAATCCTGGACCCGCTCAGAAGTACCAATGCGCCACGTGCGGAGAGGATGCAAACTGGAGACATACCAGCGTCCAGTGCTTCGGATGCCAAAGGTGGGTGCATCTCTCCTGTTCGGGTCTCAGTTCTGTGAGGCATCATAACTCATCTTTTCGTTGTGTGTTATGCTCCTCACCTTCCATCTCAGATTCCTCTATCTCAAATCGCCCCCTTTCCATTGGGCATATCAATCTAAACCGCCTTCGGGCCAAGCTTTCTGAACTCTCTCTCTTGCACGTACTTACCATCCAGACGTGATCATGGTTCAAGAAACCAAGCTCTCTCCATCCCCTACCTATCCTCCTCCCAATATCCCAGGCTATACTTCTTACCATGCTCCAAGGTCATCTCTCGGCGGTGGAGTCTCTACTTTCGTTCTATCTTCACTTCCCTCACACCTCATTCCCAGCACCCCCACGGACGGTACTCTCGAGTACCTCCCAATCCATCTCCTAAAAACATCCCCTTTCTCTTTTCAACATATACATTCCACCTACATCTTCATCCCCTTCATCTTACACTCCAATCCCACTTCTCAAGCAGCTGAGCGACTGCTCCCTCTCATCCTCGGTCGTTTTCGCGGGTGATTTCAACGCTCACACCTTTTGCTCGTCTCTCAGTCCTGATGTTAGAGGAAATGACGTCGAAGAATGGGCAGATGAGTGCGACCTGGTCATTCTAAACGATGATCAGCCCACTCGTCTCCCTGCCAGCGGCCGATCTTCTAGCCCAGACATATCTCTTGTCTCGTCCAACCTTTCTAGCTGCTGCTCATGGTCTACCTCGACTACCCTGCCAAGCGACCACGTTCCTGTCTTTGTCCACATCGATCTATCCAATTCTCTCGCTCCCTTTTCTGGTGTTCGCCAACGTTCTTATCTTAATTTAGGCCGAGCAGACTGGCGCCTGTTCAGTGAAGTTGCGCTTCGCCTATCGGCAGATTACCCGTGGAATGGAAGCGTGCACCAGAAGGAGTGCCATCTATCTGACGCAATCCGCAAGGCCATGAATGCGGCTATCCCTATCGGTCGCGTCAAGACGTTCTATCCAAATGTCAACAGGGAAATCCTCGACAAAATTAGAACGAGAGATGCGAGGAGAGCGGTTAATCATCTGGACCCCGTGGTTGCTGAGCTTGACAGTGAGATCAAAAAGGATTTGGACAGACACAAGAAAGAAGAGTGGGAGAAGTTCACCGGACAGATGGACTTTAAGACGGACAGTGCAGCTACTTGGAAGGTTTTACGGAAGCTTTCGGGTAAAGCTCACCCGCCACCGTCTCCACTATCGAATTCGACAACGGCGTATTCAAATCAGGAAAAGGAAGCCGCTTATGCGCTCGGGAAAAGTTTTTCATCACCAGTGCTAAACGAGGTCCGCAGAATAGAGTGACTGTAAGAGAGCTGTGCCGCCTCCAGCTTATGAGCACGGCCGAAGCGTTTACTACGACGCAAATTGAGAAGATTATAAAGGAAATGCGGAACTCTAGAGCTATTGGTCCTGATGGGATATGTCCTGCTGTCTTGAAGAAGATACCCACTGACTTACTACCGCTCCTCACTGATGTGATAAACTCCTCGTTCATGTCGTGTACTATCCCGCAGAATTGGAAGATGGCAAACGTCGTTCCGCTGCCCAAGCCTGGCAAGCCCCAAGCTTCAGTCAAGGGATATCGGCCCATTAGCTTGTTGTCTTCTTTTGCTAAAGTAGCTGAAAAGCTGATCGTCAAAGACCTGGCCGAGCACAACGAGAGGCAGGTGTTTCAGCATGGATTCAGAAAAATGCATTCCACCACGACAGCTTTGTTAGAAATTACGAGCTATGCAATTGATGGTTTCAACGCGTATAAGCCGGAAAGAACTGTAGCAGTTGCCTTGGATCTCACTAAGGCTTTCGACACAGTGAATCTTGGTATCTTATCAAACAACTTACTGGAGTCATCAATCCCGCCATGGCAAAAGCGCTGGATAGCTGCATTCACTAAGGGAAGACGGGCTAGAGTTATGTTCCAGAATCATGTCTCAAACAGCATTCCGATTGCAGCTGGAGTCCCACAGGGCGGTGTATTGTCGCCTGCTCTCTTCAGTCTGTACCTCGAAGATATGCCCGCCCCACCCCAAGATATCAAGGTGGTCGCTTACGCTGATGATATGACTGTCTTGTGTCGTGATCGGGACATAAATGTGGCCGCCGCTAATATTAACGGGTACTTGACCGCACTGAAAGCTTCTTCGACCGCAAAATGCTGAAGATTTCTGCGTCAAAGTCATCGGTATCCGTACTCACAACGGACCCATCTGAACACAGCGCACATCCGTATGTCGTATGGAATGGAGATCGTTTGCCTGCCGCCCGCTTCCCAAAACTTCTCGGACTCGTACTCGATCCATCGCTCAAATTCCATAAGAACACGGAACAGAAGCAGGCTATCGTTAAAGCGAAGCTTAACGTGCTTAGAGCCCTGGGCGGTACAACATGGGGTAGCAGCAAAGAAACCATTATTACAACGTATAAGGCTATTCTCCAGCCTGCACTGGAATACGGCGCCCCAGTTTGGCAGCATCTAGTTTCGGAATCCTCTTGGACTAAGATGCAACGCATACAGAATGCGGCTCTTCGAATCGCCACCGGGTGTGCAAGAAGTTCCCCGGTCGATCACTTGCATGCTGAGACCCGCTTATTACCAGTAAGGGAGCACTGTGAGCTCCAGGCCCAACAATTTTTCATCAACATTGTCAAACAACCAAATCACCCCTCTTGGAGAGTGCTAAACCCCGTCAGAGAGAGAAAGATCAGAAAGCCATTCGCCGATGCTCCCAGCAAAGTCAATCTGCAGAGATGGCACGACTCACAGCAAGAACGACTCCGTCTATTGCGCGAGGAGCATACTCAGTTTGTACGGTGTCATCTGGAAAAGGCGGTCATTAATCCCATATTGGGGGTAGTGCCGCCCCAAGTCTGCACATCCGAGGCTCAACTCGGAAGAAGGGCCAGGTGCACGCTCGCATCATTACGCTGTGGTCACTCTACAATGCTAATGTCTTATGTCAGCAGGATTGACAGCAGTAAATCTGATGTGTGCCCGGACTGCGGTACCATCGGCCACGATACCGCACATTTATTCAACTGTCCGGAGAGACCTACCACGCTGACCGTAATGGACTTATGGACGAATCCGTTACTGGTCGCCCAGTTCCTCAACCTATGACAAAACCCTCAATGTGGCTGCAAAGAAGAAGAAGACGGATCGGTCACAGCCAGGGTCAAGCAGTTTATGTCCGCAAGGGAGGGGGGGGGTGCGAAATTTTTGAAAAATTAGAAATTTGGAGGGAAGATTTGAAAATGCTGGTAATTTAGGAGGGTGTTTCTGATAGAAGCTAAACTGGCATTCCCTGGAACCCGTCAGTGAGGTATAGTGGAGTCCACCAAGAGTGACTCATTTAGTTATCAATGAGGAGCGGTCGGTTGGAGATCAATGAACATGAAACTCGTTGCAGCACGACCGCTCTCGCTCAATCGGTACCGAGCGTGCTGAAATGGGATGTAGGATTGACGACAAAAAATGTGGAAAACAAAGTTACAATTTTTTTGGGAAATTTTCGGTCCAGTAAATTCTGGAAAATTCGTCACTCAGGGAGGACTTTGGAATCTTCGACAATTTTCTGAAAATTTTGGTCACCGGGAAGGGTCGTAGTTCTATCGGGGTACGGGACAGTGGTCTTCTTGACACGGTTTCCAGCGTCATACCTGACTCTGGTCCGCCCTCCCCACCACACTTCTACTAGATATTTCCGAATGCTCTGCATCACCATGCATGGCTGGCTTCTGAAAACATGAGGAATTTGCTGAGGGCTTCATGTATCACAGCGTGGTGTCAGGAAACCACTGATAAAATCACCAAGTCTTGGATAGAAGCAGGGAGCGGGCGAAATCGTTTCAATCGCATCCTGCGCGGAACCCCGAACACTAACCATATCCAGATATATTTGTATTTGTTTATTACAGGTCACGCCTGCATAGTTAAGTTACATAGAAAAACAAGAGAAAACAATGAATATAAAAAGAAAGGAAACAGATATAGTACCAATATGAATTGAAACAGGTAATTGAAACAGGCATAACAGATATATACGTATTTAGTAAGACGAAGACAGCTATAAGAAATTCTATGAAATTAGAAAAAAACCGTACCTCAGTCTGGTTGTGATGGTGGTGTACAAATTAGAAAATACAGTGAAATAGTGTATTAGAGAGGTCGTAGAGTAGTAGATGTGAGAGGAAGGGAAAGGCATCGGAGAAGGTTGGGTGACGAATCACCACAACACATGGCGAAACGTGATCTGTGTTTAACAAAATCTTGGGTTTCTCACTAAATCAAATTTATAGTGAGGAAAGCCAAGAGTTGTTGGTACAAACTGGGAAGTTCATTCAAAAACTTCCTGGGGTGAACACAAGAACGATTCTAGTGTGCTGGCGGAACGCCGATACCGTAATCCCTGCTATAAAATTAAATGCGTCGCTGCTGTGGGTTGCAGACAAACAACTGAACTGACGGCGACAAGCAATTATTCGTCTATTGCATTACTTGGTGGCTGGAATTTACCTAGCAAAACACTTCGGCTAATACGTTCCATACAACAGCGGAGATAACCTTTCTCCAATTTCTGCTAGCCAAATGTCTATATCACGTCAACTAACGAACCGAGCAAGAGCCACCGTATCATGATTGATAGACGAGCCGGTCTTTCTTGTAAAATGGGCCAGTTTAGAGTTAATCAAAATCGTTTTTTCTAGGAGACGTTTTTCTAGAGATTCAGGTGCAGTACAAAATATGACGTAAACTCTTTTTTTCTAGGATTGACGGGGAAGTTATCATTTATTCCAAGAGTTGAACCCTAATACTGTAGAAGAAAATGCCGTGCCGTGCCGATTGATTCTACAAAGAACCGTATTTGTCTCGGCATCATATCCCAGAAACAGGAATAACAACAACTAGCAGATAGTTTCATTGACAACATAGCAACTTCACGCTACATCAGTCAAACATAGAAGCACACTCATTCAGTATCGTGCAAGGTGCTTCTTGTCCCTCTATCATTTCGATGCTTCCGAGAGATATTAAATGGTAATCCTCTCAAGCCGCACAGAATTCATGGATGCATCTTGCACAACACGGAATTACTTAATTTTTACTAACCAGACAATCGACTCGTACTTCCCATTTTACTTGCAGCTGCCCTCTGTCAGTTGACAGTATTCGAATTCACCATCATCATACGGACAGTTTTTTTTCTTTTCGATTAAGATATTCAAGTCTAAGGCGAAGCTGGTGTGCTATCCTAGACGGATTCGAGAAACCTAGGATTCGAGAAAAATTAAATAAATGAGCAATTCATAGCTAACGGAGTATTTATCTAGAATTCCTAAATAACTCAGATTGATGGTACAAAACTAGTTCCGGAACTCGAGATTGCAGGGGAAAGAGTGATACCTCTTTCAGAAATCGTTGAATTTCACCATGAATCTGTGAAAACAATGACTGATAACGCTATCAGACATCTGATATAGGCAGGGATTTTCATTATCAAGTATGAATTTTGAGTGGTCCCCGAACAGGCGCAAAATTACTAGTCGCCGTCAGTTCAGTTGTTTTGTCTGCAACCAACAGCAGCGACGCATTTAATTTTACGGCAAGTGTTACGGTATCGGCGTTCCGCCAGCACACTAGAATCGTTCTTGTGGGGTGAACAGGAGTGTGGTTCACGAGAAGTAAGGATGTATCTAGATCCTAAAAAATCTATATTGAGTATTCTAGAGAAGAGCCAAGTGTGCCTGGTTTTTGATCTAGAAATCAAGAATTGTTTCTTATTGTTTGTTCAAAATCACATGTCAGAAAATTCAATTTTACAGGCTGTTTTCAAGATTTCGTGGCGGTAGTCGGTGAGGACAGGATTTGGAAATAAGAAAAATTGGTAAAGCTAACACTTTTTCGTGCCATATTTGGGTAAGTAACGATCGAATGTGGCAAAGCCGGCAATTATTCGATAGATAACTGACGAAGACAAAGTTTCGAAACTTGAAACGTTTCGAAATGTGAAAGAGAGATGTCCGGGAAGAATCTAGGTCGAAAACTGGCACTTCTGATCTAATCTAGAAGGAAACACAGAAATTAATACAGTAGAGCCCGATCCTGGTGCTGAAGTGAATAACAGTGGCTGAATAGTAGAAGAAAACAGCGGAATAAGGCGAAGACTGACGTTTCCGAGCCGAGAAGGCTCGAAATCAGCCGGTGAGGGCAGCCGCAGACGATAGAGCGCGCGAAATGCCCATTTGAAATTCGGGCCGGGTTAGAGGCGCGCGCAAGGAAACTTGTCCGACACCCCCGAACTCGTCCGGTAGTTTTTCCTTTGTAAGTGTAGCTGCGAATTAATAAATCAAATCAGTTGGAAGGGGAGAGAAACCCCCCTGCTGCGATAGCACCCTTGAATCTTCCAATGGTAGGGAAAACTTTTGGAACAGCTAATTCTAACAATAAACCTCTCCAGCCGCTTCGCGGCTGGAGCGATAATGCATTAACATTAGGTATGCAAAAGTGAATTAATGCGCCTAAAAAATAAACAAATCTGCGGATGGTGTGATTTCCTTCAGGCACCGAGCGGCTGCGGCGCGGCTTCTCGTCGGAGCACGCTATTCCAACTAAGCCAGTCCTATTTTTCCCACACGGCTGAATCCGTTTGGACGCACCTGTCATTGCAGTTAGGCGTCGGATAAATTATATGGTGTTGTCACACACACTACGCGTACCGTTACGCGCAAATTTTCCGAAACATCTCTATTGGTGTTTCACACGTTATGTGAGGGGTAAATGGGTTTTACTGAGTGCTTTGAAACTTTAGGGCACGCTTCTCAAGAGTTAACTGTGTTTATGTAAGGCGCATCATATAAACATACATTTTCATCACTAGAACGGTTGCTAACAAGTGAGCTACTAATAGCCATACCAACCATTTCGCATGATATGAACTTCCCTAGAACCAATTCTAGACGTGGAGTTGGAATATGCTCTCCGCAGTTGCCTAAAGTCACTCTGAGAAAAAGTTACTTGCGTTATTAAACTCCTGGCGCCAAGGTAGGGGTACCCCACATAGAATTTTCAGGGTGTTTTGAAAAAAAAGTTTCGGATTCGGCTCAAAACTTGTATGCAGGGGTAATCTAGGGTGCTGAATACGAATATGAAGTCTGGTTTTCGAAATTCTGATGTTTACTGTAAGCTACGGTTGGTACCATGCCATTTAGAGAGCGAAACCTGTCTTAGTATTTCGAGAATCGACAAATGAACATTGAATTCGTATTCACCAGCCCGCATTCAAATTTTGAGTCAAATTTGAGACTTTGACCAAACTACCATATACCCACCGTAGTCTACCGTAAGCTGTCAAAAATCGATAAACTGATCTCAGAATCATGTTTAGCGCTCCAAATAACCTCAAAATAAACAATTTGAGCTATATCTATCGTTGCATACCGGAAATCATCAAAAGTCGCGCTTTGCCCTGAATATTCCTCCCGATGGGAAGCTTCAAACGAAGTTTAAAACTTCGGAAAACAGACTAATAAACTTCAGATTCGTGATCAGCACAGCAAATAACCCTCAAGTAGAAGTTTCAGGTTAAATCTGAAAAATTTTTCTTGAACGCTTTCAGAATCCCCCGATTGATATAAGTGAGCGCTCAACTGAATCCGTACAAGTAGAAAACGCTATCATTTTGTGCAAAGTTTGGAAAAATTTCCGCATTTTTTTTCGTTTCGCACCCGTTTATTGTGACAAAAAATTATTGTACATATAGTCTACAGCAATGGAAGTAGGGCCTGGTGAGGTTGCGGACTTTTCCTAACATACTGTAGTCTGATTGTGTTATCACTCATTTTCTCGAGGTAACTGAGATTGGTCGGTGAGTTTTTGTTTCCACTCTCGCATTTTCACCTGTTTTCATTTTTCATTGCTTCCACAGATGTAGTCGTATCGGTGAAAACTAAGACTCTCCGATCTACCAGAGCTGTTTCGGAAAAATTAGTTACACCAGTAACAAACTACCCTATGTTAGGACGAGACCGCTACCTCACCAGGTCCTACTTCCATTGCTGTAGACTATAAACAAAATGCTATCACTCAATGCTAAAAACGGAGGGAGAATCTTCTTTACCCGAACTCCGTACATAAGGGTTATTGTAGGCGCTGAACACGGTTATGAGGTGCGTTTCCAGATTTTCGAAATATTTCTGGGCGTTTCGAAAGGTGCAACGAGTTAGGAAATCAGAGTAAAGACGCATATAACTCTGTTCAGAGTGATTCTAGGCAGCTTCAAAAGGCGTATTCGGACTCTACGTCCAAAAGAGCACTTCATTGGGAATGGTTTGTATGGCTAACAGTAGTTCCCTTGTGAGGTGCGGTGGTTCGTTCACAGTCTCAGATTCGACTCAAAATTGCTATGTCAGGGTCACTCGGGGTGTTGAATACGAATTCGATGTTTATTTGTCAAGTTTCGAACTCCTTAGGTAACCTTTGCCCCTAAATGGCATGGTACCTATCGTAACCAACAGTAAACCTCAGAACTTCGATAAACGGACCCAAAATTCGTGTTTGGAACCCTAGATTACCCCTACATACACGTTTTGCGCAAAATCTGAAAAATTCTCCAAAATACCTTCGAAAATTAGCTGGTGGCCCAGTAGTGAATATTCGACTTTTTGAATGATTCGGGAATCAGCTTCTTTCGAATATTCGAGTTTTCGAATAATTCGGATATTAGCCTTTTTTGAATATTTGGACGACTTGAAGTCGACTTTTTCAGTTGAATGATTTTTCGAGTTATTCGATTTGGTCAAAGTATAGTGCTTTTCACCGACTTTGTTCTCCAGGCCAAAATCCTATTGATGTTACGTATTTGACACTACATCTTGCTCAGCTTAATTAACATGTGGCATAAAAATCTTTGTTGTGTGATAAGGGTCATGTGAATACCTTAAAACACACTCCGAAATCTTTTTACCCATCATTCAACGTGTGAAACACAAATAGAGATGTTTTGGAAAATTTGCGCGTAACGGTGCGCGTATTGTGTGTGACTACACCATACAATTTATTCGACGCCTAACTGCAATGACAGGTGCGTCCAAACGGATTCAGCCTTCCCACACTCCCATTTCCCATTTGTTTAAGCCGGCTTTTTGAGTAAGGGAAAGCGTTTCAAAGCATTGCTAAAACGTCTGAGTTTTCTACGGAAGCTTCGCAACCAATTTATGTTTAATTTCCTAGGAAGTTTTCCCTGTTGATCTCATAGGAAAATTGGTCTTATTTCTAGCTTAGCGGCGACCGTGGTATATATGATCCATCACTGATCGAGAGATCGCCGCGTCGAACGCAAGTGGCACGCACTCAAGCGAGGAGGTAATGATCCCATCACTACCTCCTCGCTTGCGTGCGTGCCACATGTGTTCGACGCGCCGCTCTCTCGACCAGTGATCGACGATATGTAGATACATTCATAAACCCAAACACAAAAATTACAGTTGGCTTACACTATTATCCAAGCTGATTATCGGAATGTATTTTAAAAAATAGGATTCTCATGTATCTTAACTCAACAAGAATCCAGTTAAAAACTAAACAGCCCTTGCTCTCGCCCTGAGTTTGCTTTCAATAAGAAACTCCCATTATATTCACAATATTCCGGAGAAAAACATAAGACTTGTCGTGTACATATAGCCTTTCGAAATAGCTGTACATAATCTCTTACAGTCAACGTGCTCCACTTCCACTAAGCGCAAACCGCGAGCAGTTCGCGCGCGCTGAATAAAGATTTCCTTTTTAGAGTATCTTTAATCCAACAGAGCGCAGTTTTGACCTTTTATACGCCTGTATATTGCACTTGTTCCGAATCAAATATTGGTATGAGAATCCGACTTTTTTTAATTGGGTAAAGCAGTCGGACTTTCACTTGTAAACTCTGGACTCTTTTATATACCAATTTCGTCTATTTTCTCTCACTTCCTGCATAATCATTCTATTACAGGATGATGAAGGCTGTGGGGAAGAGCAGCTTCGAGTGGCTTTGCTCTGCTTCGAGTTCATCAGGGACGTTTCAGAGAGCGTCCAATAGTTCGAATTGTGGAAGCGCTACTGGATGGGAAGAACTTGTCAACTTGTACAGTGCTGTGAAGGACATAGAAGCTGTAAGTCAAACACATTCTACTCTCAATAAATCAGGCTCTTTATTATTCGGTAGATTAACTAGCGTAAATGTACACATGAATGCTTGCTTGAGAGTTCACAAGACATGCGTAGGAACGGGGAATACTGGTTTTTTTCATATGTGGAGGGCCAGAATAGGGAAGTGCAATTTTATTCCTTAACAGCAAGCGTATTCGTTCCAGAATTAGGAAAGTGGAAGAAAAAGATATATAAGTATCTCATTCAGCTCCAAAGGCAACAAGAGAGTGCACATCGTATCCGGTTCCGCCTTTGATCCTCTCAATCCCAATATCGCTTCCACTGCCTATTCATTCTACTCTGTTGAGTCCGAAACACGGTGCTAGCGCATAGAGAAGCTTATTAGCTCCTCTGAAATCTAGACAGAGATGCCTTACGTAGTCCTTGAGTGGCAGATCTACCATCTCAACTTGCGAAGTGCGAGATCACCTCGCGACTAGCCCGTCTGCATCACCGTATACGCTGCGGCTTTGTTTTCGCGTTCATCATGTTCGGGGGGAGGCCATGGGAACAACCGTGAAACAAACTTCCCTTGTTCTCCCCCCGAGTTGACTGTTTCGAACGCCTTATCGTTGTGTATAATTCGAGGGGAGAGGGGCGAGACGTCCCCCTCCGGGGGGACGTCTCGCTCCTCTCCCCTCGACCGAGTGATAACGGCCAAATCAGGTCTATTGTCTTCGGGAACTTCCCCGGCTTCGGAATATCGGATAGATACAGAGAGAATAGGCTTGGTGACAATACTCCACCTTGAGGAACGCCTGCCTTCAGGGGAACCGACTTCAACAAGTGTCCGTCGAACTTCACACGTATGGAGCGGTTCTTGACAAAGTTGTCAGTCCATTTTTTGCACCAGTCAGGCATATCACAGTCCAGAATCGATTTTGAAAGCAATGGAGTGCTGACGTTGTCGAAAGCGGCAGTCAGATCAACTGCAACGATCAGACTTCTGCCGGCGGGAGCTTTGCTATTGAAACCAGCTATGATGTGTTCGGTGATTGACGTTAGTGCAGTGATAGTTGAGTGCGCCTTTTTGAAGCCATGTTGAAGCACGTTATGCTGTAATGCGCATTGGAGATGCGGGTTTATGATTTTCTCCGCCAACTTAGCGATGGGTGATAGAAGGGATATGGGACGATGTGACGTTGCTTTATCCTCTGCTTTGCCAGGCTTTAAAATGGGAAGAACGACAGCTTGTTTCCAACGAGCGGGAATGATATCACTGCTAAATGACGAATAGATAAGATCACTGAGTAACTCAGCATATTGTTCCGGCAAATGCTTCAAGTGAACGGCTGAGATGCCGTCAGGTCCCTCTGCCTTTGAGATCTTCATTGATTTGATAATGGCAGTGACAGTAGAAGCAGTAATAGCAGGTACGTCCTGGCGACTGAGTTTCCTGATCGCACGTAAGGTACATCTATGTAGCTTATCGCGTCGTGAAGAGGCAGAAGCATAGAGTTTTCCAAGCTGGCAGGCAGCCTTATATCCGAATTCAAATCTGCCCGAGGGGGATTCAAGCATGTTGCGCGCAGGTGCAATCTTCTTCCCAGATAGTCGTTTGAGGATGCTCCACGCCTGTTTGCTATCAGTCGCAAAGTTGATGGATTCGGTGTACTCTCTCCAGCGTTTCTGCTTGTGGTCATTCAGCACTTTGGAGATCTCCTCGGATAATTGAGAAATGCACGGATCAGAGGGGTCACTTCTGCGTCGGTCGTCCCGTTGAGTGATAAGCTCCAGGGCTTCCTTTGGTACGTTAGGGTGGAACGTTCTAACGCGACCGATCGGGATGGCTGTTCTGGAGGCATCGTATATGGTGTCGACGACGAATTTCTCCTTGTCATGTACCGAGCCAGCTAGCGGATAGTTGGCTACCCGGCTGAGTAGCACCTCTTTAAACAGGACCCAGTTAGCCTTACGATAGTTAGTGTAACATTTGCTACGGCAGCCAGAAAAAGGTGCAAGCTGACTATTAAGAGAAAGATCCAATGATGTGCAAATAGGTACATGATCACTGCCCATTGCCACAGATGTGGACCAGCTGCAAGACATGACAAGAGAAGAGGAAACAAACGTGACATATGGTGAGGAGGGTCTGCCCGTCGACGGGAGACGAGTAGGAGAGTCCTCGTTTATTGGTATCAGGTCACAATCATCCGCAAAAAGCTCAAGTAGTTCTCCTCTGTCATCGGGATCTAGGGAGGAGAACCAGGAAGAGGAGTGAGCATTAAAGTCACCAGCCATGACAACAGATGAAGATGAGAGGATTGCATATACATCATATAGATATGGAGTGGGGTCAAATGAATTTGGACAAGAAGTGGATGGGGGAATGTAAACACTGATAATGTCTAGGGGACAACTTTGCAGTACAACATGAACTCCTATACATTCAACAACATTATCATTAGGCAGTGCTATAAGATGAGATGGAATAGATGATTTTATAAAAGTCGACACGCCACCGCCATGTGATGTACGGGGAATATGGTACGATGTGTAGCCGGGGAGGCGGGGCTGAGAAGGGGAGGACACGCTAAGTTTGGTCTCCTGTAGGAAGATGACATCAGGTTGTGAGCGTTCAATGTACAATGTAAGTTCCATAAGTTTGGCACGCAAGCCATTAATATCGAGTTGAAAAATGTTGAAACTATGAAGAGGAACCGTAGAAGGTAAATTAATACAAGACATACAACAATAGGCATCAATGTAATCATTATAGCTAGTTAACCCCGAACACTTGAGGTGTACCCAGCCAAGGCAACCACCGCACTGGATGCTCGCATGTTGTGCCGACAATCCACAATGACGGCATGGATATCGCGGAGTCTTGTTTCGCGGTCCAGGATTCTTCTCAATGCCAGCTCGTAATAGTAGAATACGAAGGAGTGTAGCAGCCAGCCATTTACACTCCCACACAGAAAAAAACTCCTCGTGGAGTTGTTGATGCTCGTTTGATGAGTCTTCTTGATCTTGATAGTCGACTCCACAGATCCACCACGCGTAGGTTGAGCATATCGGATCCTGATCATTCCAGTGAGTTCGACCAGTGCGGAGGTGGTGGAGAAACCTCTTCAGAAACCATTCTGCCAACTGGGAACCCGCAGATGAGTTTCCAATGTAGGCAGAATGGATCTCTCCAGAGTACGCGCCATAGATGAGATGTCGAAAGGAGCATGTAGCTACTCGGATCTTCGGCAGGTTTCCGGGCTTCAACAGAGGGAAAATCCTGGCTTCCTTCCATGACGCTGGTATCAGCCCTGTTGACAGGGTCCTGTTGAATAGCGCTCTGAGGCATTCGTGGAAAACTGGTGCAGTATGTGTGAGCATAATAGGGGCCACTCCACGTGTGTCCAGAGCTCTATAAGGCTTGCATTTCTTTAGAGAGGCGTCGATGAGGGCGGCCGTGCTGATGGGAACGTCGTTTCTTGGAAAAGTTTTAATCCATCTGTAGGTCCTCCTGGACGATTTCAGGCTTCTATGAGGACATGGAGAGCCGAACTGCTTGCATAGGAGGTTTGCCGCCCTCTTGTTGCTGATCGGCTGGCCTTTGTGCAGAAGTTGGAGGGGGTTCGGCTTTGCTGATCGGCCATCAAGTGCTTTCATGGTGGATCAGAGCTTGAAGGAATTTGTTCGATGGTCTATGCCCTCCACAAAAGATCTCTAAGTCTGTTGTCTTTATCTCATGTGCGATCTCCTTGTTGTGCACGGGAATTCGGGTGTTGGTAGGATCCCTTCTCCGAAAGGTGTCTCTTTCGCGTATCAGGTCCTTGGCGGTATCGGATAGGCATGGAGTGAAAACCTTACGTCTGCCTTTAGGAATAGATTGCGAAGTTGCTGCTTTGTTGGCTGATGTGAGGAATCGATCCATCTGTTGCGGGTTTGCACGAAAGTCAAAACTAGCCGACTGCTGCTCCAAAAACTGACGAAAACTTGATCCAGTTCGCATTTTTAAAGTTGGCAAACCTGGTCCTCGGCGATGATGATATGGGGGCTTCGCTCTTAAATTCCATCTTCAGGATTGGGAGATGGTCACTGGCTCCTGTGTTCATGGTGTTCCAAACGGCCGACGATGCTAAGTCCTGCGAACATAAGGAGAGGTCCAGCGATGAGGGTCTTCAATGCGTTGGCTTCCTTGTAGGACGTGCTGCGTCATTGAGGACCACTAAAGTGGACTGGAAAATTTCCTATTCATTGTCCTGCCCGCGTTGGTCTTCTTCGCTGTGACCAGAGAGCGCTATGGGCATCGACATCTCCCATGACGATTGTAAACTTGCCGCATATCAAGAACGGTGAAATGGACAATTTATAAGAGGACACGAGGATCTTGGCGGGGAGTATATGTTGTGAAGGTGTACAAGCCCAGACATAGTTTCTACATTTATGAAAATGGATTCCGTTGTACCATCGTCAACTCCAGCAGCCATCACACTGCACTGTAGATTGCATCTGACGAGAAAAGCCACTCCACCTCCTGAGCTCGATCTGTCGTTCCTCAGGCAAGATTAGCCTCGGACAGTAGGTGTAACGTCGGCATGGATCCTGAAGGGACTTCGCGTTCACTGTTGAAGGTTGGCGCAAACTCGGTGCCATATGCTACAACATAGGTGCACCGAGTTTGCGCCAATCTCCAATGGGGAACACAAAGTCTCTTCAGGATCCATGCTGATGTTACCATTGCTTGGGTCCAGCTTGGTCTCTTGTAGTCCTATGACATCGGCCCCTACGCGATCAGCAAAAGCTTCCAGTTCAGCTGATTTGTTTGATACATTGGACACTCCCTGCTGCGGCTGAGGTACCACACTGGGTCCAGGGCCATCGGATACGGCGAGGGGGTCCAGGGTTTGCTTCTATTCCAGCACGGATGAGAAGACAACGGATCAGCAGAGCCGGTTTATGCTGATCCGTACCCGAAGAAAATGACTCCAGGACTTGTGAAAGAGTGAATTCTGGGAGGTATAGTTGAGGACCTTTGACTTCGGAAGGATGACGGCATTGTAGACGACTTCTTCTTCCGCGTACGCTCTTGCCAATGAGTAGGCGATCCTCCATAAGAGCCAGCTGGTGATAATCCGAGTCGAAAGCTCACTGGAGATTTCCCAGAGTTTAACTGGGGAGAAATACCGAACGATTCTCACAAGGGCATGAAGTGCTTTGCAGCACCTATTTGAGAATTTGAGATGGTCGGTCTGATATAGAAGTGCATTTGCGATCAAAATTTCATGCCTTTGTGGCAATCGGCACTACTCGGTATCTGGTACTTGGGGACCGGTGCTAGGGAACCTCGCATGGTATTCCTCATCATTAGAAAGGTTATGAATCAAGACGAGTCTAAACGGGTTTCATATCGCTCCGGCGCCACTCGACACGCAGCGCGGCCGCGCCCTTCCCCGCAGGGTCAGGCGTGGCGCTGTGACTGACCCGTTGGGGATGCGGTCCCCTTCCCTCCAGCTTGGACGCTAGTGCGGCCCCCAGGTTTATAGTGACTGTGTCTCCGAGTCGACTGATAATTCGCTAGCAGAAAAGGCAATACTATCATTTAAAATCATCTTCTTATATAATTTTGTTTGAAATACAACCTACCCAAACTTAGTATTGTAATATTTGGTCACGTTTTGTGCGTAGAGTAGTGGAAAAATAGTTTACGGGTAGCGGGAAGCCTGTCGCTCCCCACCAGCTTTGGCAGACTGCTGCTTCCCTCTCAAACACTTTGACCATCACAGCGTGTGCTTCACCCTGCACGTAGAACACAATTTTTCGCTGGTTTTTCGTTTTGGATATATAGACTCGCCGCTTCGTTGCTGATCCCCGGGACGAGTTGGAGAACGTTAGTTAACCACTTTCAAATATGAGTTCTAGAAATGTGGCTTACAGCAGGAGACAAGTAACAAAGTTTCGATGTCCCCTGTGTATTTTGTGAATGTCTTCCAAAACTTGTGCAACTATTGCGTTCCTCTGGTAACCCCACCGAAATCTCTTCTTCTGAGTGCATATCACATTCGCTTATTCTCCCTTTCAAGGAGAGCGTTCCTCAAAGCACAACAAGAAAACGTCCAAATGGCAATGCTGGTCGGGAAACATCGGAAAAGTTGCGAATCCTGGAGGCGAGTGTGTTATTTGTTTTGTAGTTTTTCATGTTGTACGAATACCTATTGAGACGTCCTTTTTCCAGATGGAGGCAAGCAGCTCATCATGCATGAACAGTAGCCAGATGACATGTCCAATATGTGAGCACGTTTTTAGGGCTGATTCTGCACGACCTGGAAACGTTGCTCGAAAATTTTTTAGCCATCTTCGAAGGCACGAGGGAGAGGTAGGAGTGCATGAGGTGTGAGGGCTTTTATGAAAGTATCTCTGGTTTTCCAGGTGAGTACTTCACAGAAAGTTGCTTGCACCATATGCTTCAATTACTATAGGAAGTCCAAAATAGATGACCATTACAAGCAGGATCATGGTGGTAAGTGTCTGTCGACCTACATTGAATTTCGTGTCACTCCTGTCTAAAAGCCTCTGTAACACACCGGTCAACGCTTGTGGGTTTACCATAGCTGGGCGTGCTGTGCAGTATACGTCACATGGAGTGTACGAAGGCGTATGTCAATAGCGCGCAGATTGTTCATTTAAGCAGGTTTGTAGCGTGGAAGTTTCAACGTGTCCCAAGGAAAAGCTCACGAATGGGTCACAAAGAGCAGCGTTTGACTCCACTCTGAATGAATTCTTGGCTGTTGGGGTTTGATTTTGGCGAAGATGCGTGTATGGCTTAACTCCCTAATTTTAAGCCGGCCGAAGTAAGGCTTATTGGGCTGATCATGTCAAAATCTCCTTATCACTGTTATATTTTGTAATGAACGACCGCTTTGCTGCTTGCTCCGCCCGGACCCATCCGAGCAAGCTAGGCTTTATATAGTCTATAGCAATGGAAGAAGGACGTGGTGCGGTTGCGGACTCTTCCTTGCATACTGTAGTCTGGTTATGTTATCACTACTTTTCCGGAAAAACTGGAGATTGGTCGGGAGTTTGTGTTTCCACTCTCACTTTTCACCAGTTTTTATTGCTTCCATAGATATAGTCGTCGTCGTCCTCGACGACCTCCGCTCCGCTCACCTGGTGGGCGGGGCTAACGGTAAAAAGGGTTGTGCGGCTCTGTGTTAGTTACTCTTCCAAGTTGTTCTATCAGGAGGTGCCTTCCAGGAACCTCTCTGATTGCTGCTATCTATAAACCTACCGAACCACTGTTTTTCTCACCTCGCATTATATGGGTCAAATCCCAGGGTTGAGCAGGCCGTTGCGACCGGTGACCAAAATTTTACGACCCTCCTGGGGCGGCATGCATGAACGCAGCGAACGGTGTCAGGGAGCCGCTCCGCCTGCCATGCGCGCAGCGTCGAGCAACGGGGCGGCCCCGAATTTCGTGGCGTGTATTCATGTGCCTGATTTTCAGGGCCGCCCCGTTGCTCGACGCTGCGCGCATGACACGCGGAGCGGCTCCCTGACACCGTTCGCTGCGTTCATGCATGCCGCCCCTGTTGCCCAAAATTGTCATGAACCCCGCCCCCTTCTTCGGATAGAAAATTTTCACGATCAAAATTATTGCGCCTATATTTAGAACTAAATCTCTTTAAATTGGTATTTTGAAGTCCGCATAACTCTCTACCTTTGCAGAGTTATTCCCTTTTGAAGCCGATCCCCGTTGCGACCGACGTTGAGCTACAGTTGCGAACCGGGGGTTACCGTCGCAACGGTTATTTTTCTTTGATAGGCTTCTGAAAAAAATGAGAAAAAAGTGTATTTACTTACTACGCGACTTACTACTCCTGCCTAATTTAACTTTTCAAGTGGTTCGGAGATAAACCCCCTTTTTCCAAAAATTTTACGAGCCACCTTGAATTTTCATTTGTTTTTCTCAAATTTCCGGAATTTTAACGACCCCCCGTTGCGACCGGTCGCAAGCCTGCCCAACCCTGTCAAATCCCCAGCCTTCTCGCACCTACGTACAGTCGTATCGGTGAAAACTTAACAATCGCAGCTTTTTCGGAAAAATAAGTGGTACCACAAACAGACTACCGTATGTTAGGATGAGTGCGCAACCGCACCACAGCATTTTTCCATTGCCGTGAGCTAAATGGATATTTTCCTGAAAACCCTTTTTAGAAAACGTACACTATAGCGATGCTTCTTCAGTTTCAGTGCTCTGCTTGTGGCTTCAAAGAGTATTACTTGTTGGATGTAGCGTGGTTAACATTATGCTGTCAAAACTGAAATATTTCTTGCATCGGGGAAAATTGCGCTCTGACCATCTGGTACATTATGCAGGTCAAAAATTGTGTCGCAACCTCAACGGAAATACATCCTAGTAGAACATTGCCAGAATACAACTAAGGCCGCGCGTGGGCATACACCTCCGCACACTCCGCTTGGCGTAAGATGTGCAACACGTCTAGCTACCGTAACCCGCAAGCGTTTACCGGTGTGTCAAAGAGGCTTGTCCCCTGTTACAACAATACATACAGCTTGTCGATGTTTTGAAAACAGTTTTATGAGCTTCTGAAGGTTGCGAAACAGGGGCAGTTTCGAAATTTTATGTGTTAGGGTAGATATGTCGAGAACTTCTCTTGGTTGCAAATCTACTTTTAGCTGGTGCTTTTTCAGAAATGGCGGTGGACTGTGGCACTCGAAATGTGATCTCATTCACAAACTCTACACAAAGATATCAAGGCATCATTGACTCAATATCCTTGTCTGTTGTTTTCCTCTTCAAATTGTGTTCTTAGGGAGTATAACAAAGAGTTTAAGATCGTTAAATACTGTGAGTCAACATGAAGATTCGTGCTCACGTATTCCTGGAAACTCTGTTTTTATGGGTTCAACGAGGATGGGGCTTGGTGAGTCAGTATATGATGCTCGCTATCTATTTCTTCTGTTTTTCTTTATTTTCGTGTTCAGGTTATTTCAGTGTGATCCTTCACTTACTCTATTTCCAGCTAAATATAGGGAGAGTTGTCGTCAGAAATTCTCGTCTGCATCAGATAAAAACGCGTTATTTCGGTTCAAATATCGTAACACATCGAATCTGCCCTTCGCATGGTGAGTACTTGCCTCTTTCATTAAGCACATACCTGCGTTGAAATTCTACATTCTTTTGTTTGAGGACGAAGAGGTGACGTTATGTTACTTGCTCCTACCCTCGTCAGGTGTGCAACACATTCTTTGGTAGAACTAATATTTTCAGTGTTTAGTAATAAAGGGGCGTGTAGCGCAGTGGCAAGAGGCGCCGCTGTCGCCGCACACTGTGGTTCTCGATCGTCGTCCAAGGCCGTACAAGACCTTACCTACCCAATCGGTAAAATTGGTACCATTCTTTTGTTGAACTCTGACTTGGACATCAGTTGTCCCTCACGAGTCACTATATAGCAGTCCCAATAGATTCCCCCTTCTTCTTCTTTGCTCTTTGCAGCCGCAGAAGGGTTTTTGTCATAGGTTCAAGAAACGGGCGACCGAAGTTGGATTCAACCACAAATCCATTGTCGTCAGTGTGGTGGGCCTCTTCCTCAGAGAGTCGTGGGGTCCTATTCGGCCACGATAGGCTTTCTATTCGGGTACCTAGTCGAGTTGAAAGGAACTTTTGCAGACGCACGTGCTGCTCGCAGGAGCACGTGGCCTGTTCGATAGGACTACGTGGCGCAGAGAGACAAAACCCTTGCCGCACCCCCATTTCCCACGCGGCAGCACGTGGCCTGTTCGATAGCACTACGTGGCGCAGCGAGGCAAAACTTTTGCCGCACCCTATTTCCCACGCTAAAGCACGTGGCTTGTTCGATATGAGCACGTGGCGCTGGGGGCGGGCTCCCACACCTTCGATGGGAGTGGGCCTCCCCCCCCCCAACAAGGATACGGTCCAAGTCACGGATCGCAGTAGGGGATCATCCCCACAGCAGTCCGCGACAGGGACATCACCTTCGCCACGGTCGACAGCGAGGGAGCTCCCCTCGCCTAGGACCGTGGGGGAGACCCCTTAGCGGTTCGAAAATCGTCCAGAAAGTGACTCGTAGTCACCTTCCAGGAGCGGCACGAAAGGCGCACTGCGCTCTCTTTGGGATCGAGCCCCTTATATACGTGCTGTGCGGCTGACATGCGCCGGGTCAGTTCTGAAGCGATCGATCAACGTGTTGAATCATGGGCATTGTGGCTCGTTCGTCGTCCAAACTCATCGTAGTCGAATCGAAAGCGTATCGTGGCCGAGTGGAACGGCTATGATTGGCGCCACGTACTTCTCACTTGGACGACGATTAGGCCATGTGGCGCAAGGAAATTACGTGGCCATATCGTCGTCCAACCGCTTTGTAGTCGAGTCGAAAGCCAATCGTGGCCGAATAGAACCCCCCGACTCCCTGAGTCGGACAGTCGAATAGATGTGCTGTAGTGTGGCCAGGGTTACCACAATCCGGACACTCGTCAGGCTTACTGCTGTCGATACTATGCAAGTATGACATCAGCATAGGGGAATGCCCGCAGCGCAACGAGGCGAGGGAATATCTAGCCCGCCTACCGAGCTCCATCTCGGTGTTGCTGACTTCAGGTGGTACGACCCCCAATGTGGGATTGACGGCCATCCTACTCAAGTGATCCCTGACGAATCGGGTGTGCTCCGCACGTAAAAGACGAAGACGATCCAATCGGGAGTCCGTCCATCTTTGTATATTGACTTTCTCGGGAGCATCCGCAAAAGGCTTTCTGATATCTCTCTCTCTCACAGGATTCATAATCCTTCTTAATGGGTGATCAGGCTGCTTTACGATATTAATAACCAGTTGCTGCGCTTGGAGTTGACAGTGCATGGAGTTGACAGTGCTCCTTAACAGGCAGAATACGGGCTTCAGCATGAAGATGCTCCACTGGAGTGCTCTTTGTGTTCTTTACTCCAACGCCGGCTGCAAGATTGCCTTGTACGTGGTCAGGATCGTCTCCTTACTGCTTCCCCACGATGTACCGCCCAGAGCTCGTAAGACGTTGAGCTTAGCTCTCACTGTAGCCTGTTTCTGCTTAGTGTTTTTATGGAACTTCAGCGAAGGATCCAATACTAGGCCGAGCAGCTTAGGGAAACGAAACGTGCAGCAGGCAGACGAGCGTCTTCCCATTTCGCAACGGGGTGAGCGCAGTGTTCCTTAGGGTCAGTGGAGAAAACTGATACAGATGCTTTAGCGGCAATGACAGTGAGCATCATATCATCGAGAAAGCTCTTCAGGACGATGAGGTAGCTATTGATCTTGCGTGCAGCTACATTAACGTCTCTGTCCCGGCACAAGATGATGTCAACAGCATACGCAACGACTTTGATGTCACTTGGGGGGGGGACGAGCAAATCTTCCAGGTAAAGACTGAACAGAGCATGCGATATGACTCCTCCTTGAGGGACACCGGCAGCGATCGGGATGCTGTTAGAGACATGCCCCTGAAACAGCACTTTTGCTCGGCGCCCTTTGATGAGTGCAGTGATCCATCGCTTCTGCCAAGGCGGGATGGTGGACCTCAAAAGCTTCTCAGACAGTATGCCCAAGTTGACAGTGTCAAACGCCTTCGTGAGGTCCAGGGCTACTCCAACAGTGCGGTGAGGTTTATAGGCGTTGAAGCCATCCAAAACTTAGCTTATAATCTCTAGCAGCGCCGTGCTGGTAAAGTGTAATTTGCGGAATCCATGCTGGTGCTGCTGATGGTTATTATGCTTGGCCAGCTCCTTGACAACCAGTTTCTCCGCGACCTTTGTGATTGGTGATAACAGACTTATTGGCCTGTATCCCTTAGCCGTCGATGGCGATTTACCTGGCTTGGGCAACGGAACGACGCTTGCCATTCTCCAGTCGTGGGGTACGATGCACGTGCGAAAGGATGTGTTGATGACGTCAGCCAGGATTGGCATAATCTCACTCGGCAGTTTCTTCAAGACCGCTGGACTAATGCCATCCGGCCGTATAGCCTTCGAGTTGCGCATCTCTTTTACCACCTTTTCAATCTGCGCGGGCGTCACTGCTTCTGCTTCATTCATGAGTGGCAACTTACAGAGCTTTCTTACAGTCACTCGATTCTGTTTCCCTCTCTTAGCCTGAGTTATGAAGAAGTTCTTTCCGAGAGCAGTTGCAGCCTCCTTTCCCGATTTGAAAGCTCCATTCTCGAACTCGATCGTGGAATAGCTGGTGGAGGTGCTCTTGCCTGAGATCTTCTTTAGAACTTTCCAAGTTGATGCTCCGTCACTCTTGAAATTCATCTTCTCCGTGAATTTCTACCAACACTCCTTCCTGTGCTTGTCCAGATCTCGCTTAATCTCGTTATCCAGCTCAGCAATAACATCCCTGCCGCACGTGGCGCACAGGTACTTCTGAGCTGGACCAGGATTCCTCTCGACGCCGGCCCTTTGTAATAAAATCCTCAGGAGAGCTGCTGCCGACCAGCACCTCTCCCATGACAAAAACCCTCTTCGCGGAGGGTTTGACGTCGGTTTGCACGGAGGTGGTCTTCTTTCCTCCACACTGCCACAGCACGAACGTACGACATCTCGGCAGCCAAATTCCCCCCGTAAAGTCCATAAAGATTGAGATTTCACATCCCCGGACCTGTCTGCTGCGTATCATGGCTGGTGTTGAGATTGTTGATTATGCCGCCTGAAAATTCAATTTTATGATTTTGTAGCTAAACGTTGTCTTTTAAAGGCAGCGTTCACGATGATCATCCTCGTTGACTTTCCACAGTGAAATGATAGGCGAGAAGGATCCTAGGCTCCCAATGTCGAAAGAACGGTAGAAAACGACCCAGTAGCGGCAAAATAACGGCTGCAAACAAGCGTTTTGGTGCCCCAGATCCGCCCCCTCGGAATGAACAAATGAAGAATCATATTACAGGAATGATCAAGTCAAGGGAGTGCTGATAAGTGAGCTGATCGCTTCATTGCACTGATAGGTATCATCCTTCTAGCCGTCAATTCCTACACGCTCAAAAATCAACGTAAACAAGAGGGCCTATTTTTGCTCAAAAACGCGTCTTTCGTGTCCTTTTTAAGCATGCCTTGCTATATAGGGCCGTCCGTAAGCCGTGGAGATATTGGAAGTGAAATTTATCGTGAACACTGCCTTTAAGAGCCGAAAGATGCTTCATAGTAAGCATATTTAGGGGGGGGGACCGACAAGACAGTCGACATAAAAGCGAAGAACAGCGACCGCGGAAACAATGAAGTACTAATGGGTTTCACAGGACTAGGTTTCCCAGTGGTGGGGATCGTAAGTTTTTTTTCCAAAACTGGCAAGTTGTGAGGGGATCATCAAAGTATTGACCTAAAAGCGAAATTATGCAACGTGGTATTTCTCAAAAATTTTGGCCATATGGGAGGAAGGTCGTATCCTTGCCGAGGTCCGAGACCTTGGTCTGCTTGACTCTGCCGCAAGCTCTTCTCCAAAAAAAACTCGTATGCGTTCTGTTCCGGTGAAAAACTAGATTTGCAGCCTATCATTTTCATATATATCCTCTTCGTAACTATTGGTCCTTAATATTCAATTTCAGGTTGTGTCCTCTGTGCGAAGAATCGGACGCTTTGTCGAGATGCTCTACATTTCATAACGATATTGCGCTGCGGCTCTTTGTCCTCCGCCATATCGCTGTTGAACATTCTGATGTTCATGATATTATGCCAATAATACAACAGGAATGGTATGTAAGCTCATCTCTTTAATAAAATCGTTCCATTTTGTTTTTTTCGTTTCTGTAGGGGTTTGTTGTCCTATGAAATAGGATTTGATCTCGAATATCACGTAATTGAAACGTCTAAGCTTCTCTCACAGACGCAAAGGTAAGTTGCTATCTTCCTTTTCATTTAGTCCAATTCATTCAATTTTGTTCATTCCTATGGTATATTTCCAGATGCGCATTCTTCTATTTTCTAAGGCGCCTTAAACAAGCTCATCATGATGCCCTCGTTCATGAAATGTTTGGACGAAGTACGAACAAGGTATTGTTTGTGAAATGTTTTTCTTGCTTCTGTTTTTTTCATCCTCCAGTCGCTGGCTCGGAAAATTATTTTTCCCATACTGTATCAGTCATGATTTGTATGACACTACATAATTTTTCCTCTTGAGAAATCACGTAGGTGTCGGATGTCCTGATGTCTCTCTGGTTCCATTTTGTGGAACATTTCTCGCTTCGTTTTTTCTCTGCGACTATTTTCACCTTGTGCTTGAGTCGTTTTCTGACTGCTTCATTAAAATTCCTCTGTTTCTTGTACATCTTGATTGCAAAATAATTTTCTAAAATTATTCCCCACAGCACCGTCCCCATGCACTATTTCCCCGATTTGGACGCCAGAACGTCACCTCCTTTTTCTTTCTGAAGGTGTAGTTTGTGGCCGATTATTTTCTGATAGCAACAGAAGCAGGTTTCTGTTATCATCTTCAGCTTATCGATCGGAGCAAAGGCTGTTTCTTGACTGGGTCTCATTTCCGCAAACATGGGTTTCCAACTTTCGTGACAATTTGATATGGGGTTCTTTCGTTTAGAATTTCATCCGAATTCATTCAAATATTCCATAAAAATCGGATAATTTCGAATTTGTTTCGCGCTAACGCTTACTCAATTAGGCATTGGTGCTTGCTTGCCCCTTTATCCCAGGTACATCTGGATATGAGCTATCTTGAATAAAATTAAGTGCGGTTTTGCAGTTATCCGGAAATGTTAGGATCTAGGGTCTGCTATAGGGGCGCTGAACTGTTTTATTTCGTATCAATTTATTTCAATACATTCTATTCCGATTTTTATTCCGACGCACCCTTCAGATCTGCATTTCTTTTTCTACCCAGTTTGTTATTATCACAACGTGAGTTTGATCCTCGCGCCGACATCCCACCGGTTTGGCACCAAATCAGGTTTCGGTTCGTGCGTTGAGTTAGTTGATCAAGGCTGGGATTCATGAATGACAAACCAAGGGCTACATTTGGGTATGCGGCGAAAATAGCGTGCAACATTTGTAGTAAAATTCAGCTGTAGTCCATGGGGTGGTGGTCATCGTGTATCAACACCCCTGAGGAGGCGGGAGAAACGGGGGAGGAGCGAAGTTCTTGATTGGACGCAACAGCCGGGGGCCGGGGCTAACCCATGTTGCGTCCAATCAGGGGCGGCATGCACGTACGCGGCGGGTTAGGTTGGGGTTAGGCAGGGTTTGGGGCTTCGGCGCGTTTGATCATTGCTGTGCGAGTGCTGGAGATAATCAATAGTTGGGGTCTCAACGGGGTTTCGGCTGCCCCACCCTCCTACGTAGGGTTTGCGAGGGAACGATTTTTCAGTGCTAGCCTAACCCCCTTTCAGCCCTCGCGCTGCTATCATCAAACGCGCCGACGCTCCAAACCCTGCCTGACCCCAACCTAACCCGCCGCGTACGTGCATGCTGCCCCAGGAACCTCGCTCCTCCCCCGTTTCTCCCGCCTCCTCAGGGGCCGTATGCACATCTCTCCCCGAACGTCCCCGTCCCCGCGAAGGCCATCCATAATTGGTCAATTTCGTCTGATGACCAATCACAGAGTGGCGTCGTGGGGACGAGGACGCTCGGGGAGAGATGTGCATACGGACCCAGGGGTGTTGATACACGATGGCCACCACCCTAGCCCATGGCCTGCGTTCATGAATCCCGGCCGGAGTATGCGCCGTCCTTTTGCTCGATTTCGTTGGGTAGAGAATTTTCGGTTTTCTTCCTCACTCAGAAATTGAATCCCATTTAGAATTTGGCTCAGCTTCGTTCCACATCTATTTTTCTCTGTTAAAAATTACTATGAAGCTATCTGCTGTTTTTTTTTGAAAACTAGTTTTGAAATCTACTACCGGGCTCATTAATACCATTCGCTAAAATGAGAAGCGCGATTCTCAATCTAAATTCGCAAGAATCTCGTCGAAAGCTAGGTTACGCGTGTATGGTATTCAAACTGCTGTCTTGTCAGCTTAATTTGAAAGTGACCCGATTCTTCAGTTTGATCCATTCTAGAACCATGGGAGGGCAAGTAATGATCTCTTTTCCGATGCCCGAAATCAGTTTGAGAAGAAGAGCAGGGTTCTTCTTCTTCTTATCAGCCACATCGAAGCTTCTTCTCATAGGCCCAAAAAGGCGGCGACGTCACACGGCTTCTTCCACATATCACGAGCAGATAGAGAGGTTGGTTTTGCTGGGCATGAAAATAAATGAAGTGAATCATGCCCTGTACATTGACAGTCAGGACATATATCAGGGACCGAATCATCGATCCTATGTACGTAGGCATTCAAATACGAAGAATGACCGCATCGTAGGCCCGCCAAAGTCGCGCGAGAGCGTCTGGGCAGGTTCTTCTCACTTTCATCGACCTTGGGCTAAGGATGGGGTTAGGAGGAGTACATGACAAGTATTCGGATACAAATCTGGTGTGCTCCATTTGCTGCAGTCTCTTTCTTGTGAGTTCAGAGGTAGCCCACTTTTGACGATCAGTGGTAGAGAAAGCAGTATGCAGTGGTGTGCGAATATTACGGTGTTGAGGTTCCGATGATAGAAGTGAATAATTGGGATGGGCGGCATTCTTAACTATGCCAATATGGAACTGTTGTGACTGCAACTGGCAGTGCTGCTTCACTGGAAGTACTGCGCATTCTTGATGAAGGTGCGATACAGGTGTAGATCTTGGACAGCCTGTGATGACACGGAGAGCTGTATTTTGAACTCTTTGTAGTTTTCTCCAAGAGGCGTCCGACAAGTGTCTAGACCATATTGGGGCTCCATATTCCAGAGTTGGCTGTATCATGGCCTTGTACGTAGTGCGTAGAACCTCCTTTGTGCTGCCCCATGTGGTGCCAGCCAGAGCACGGAGGATGTTGTTGCGCGTGTTGGCTGCTGCAGCTCGGATACGAGTGTTTTCATGGAAACGCAATGAGGGATCCAGAAAGACTCCAAGTAGACGAGGATGCTTGGACAAGGGCTGCTGAATACCTTCCCAAAGTACTTTAGGATGAAGTTGGTGCTCAGCAGTTGCAGTAGTGCATAGAGTAACGCTGGACTTGGCTACAGAGACCTTCAGTTGCTTCGATTCAAGATATTTTGCCAGGCTGCAGAGGTATTCATTCATCTGCACAGTTGCTCGGTCGATGACTGGGTCAGTGCAAATAATCGTGATGTCATCTGCATATAGGCATAAGTGGATGCTGGGTGGAGGCACGGGAATATCAGACAGGTACAACGAAAATAGGCTAGGTGATAGTACTCCACCCTGAGGGACGCCTGCCTTGAGGGGAATCGAAGTAGACATGTGCTCGTCAAATTTCACGCGGATGGAGCGATTTTTGATGAAGCTGTTGGCCCAACGTTTGCACCAGTCAGGCATGTCAGAGTCCAGTATCGATTTTGAATGCAGAGGAGTGCTGACGTTGTCGAATGCTGCAGTCAGGTCAACTGCTACTACGAGGCTTCTTCCGGCAGGGGCCTTCATGTTGAAGCCGGCAATGATGTGTTCAGTTATGGACGTCAGCGCCGTGGTGGTGGAGTGTGCCTTTTTGAAACCGTGCTGATGTACGTTATGCCGCAGTGCTTCTTGGAGATGCGGATTGATGACTTTTACCGCTAACTTAGCGATTGGGGAGAGTAGGGAAATTGGCCGGTGTGAGATTGCTTTGTCTTACGGTTTTCCTGGCTTGAGAATGGAAAGAACAATAGCTTGTTTCCAGCGTGCAGGAATGATACCAGTGCTGAAAGATGAGTAGAGGAGGTCACTTAGTAGTTCCATGTACTGCTCCGGCAGGTGCTTAAGATGAATGGCTGAGATGCCGTCTGGTCCTTCAGCCCTCGAATTCTTCAGCGATTTGATGATGTCCGAGATAGCAGAAGTAGTAATAACAGGAACGTTATGACGATTGAGTTTCCTGATGGCGCGCAAAGTTCATCTGTGACTACGGTCCCGACGCGAAATTGCTGAAGCAAAGAGCTTTCCCATTTGACAGGCTGCTTTGTAGCCATAATGATATTCACCCGATGGAAATTCAAGTGCATTTCTTTCTGCAGCTATCTTTTTGCCAGACAACCTCCTAAGGGTGTTCCATGCTTTCTTTGCGTAAGTGGCGAAGTTGATTGAATCAGTGAATTCTCTCCATCGTTTCTACTTGAAATCATTTAGCAATGCGGTTATCTCCTCAGACAGTTGCGATATGGACGGGTCGGAAGGATCTTCTCTGCGTCGGTCGTCACGTCGCTTAATGAGCTCCAGCGCTTCCTTTGGTACATTAGGGTGGAATGTTCTAACACGACCGCTTGGGATGGCAGCTCTTGAGGCACTGCGTATGGTTTCGACGATGAACTTCTCCTTATCGTGCACAGTGCCGGTTAGCGGGTAGTTGGCAGCCCGGCTGAGTAACTCCTCCTTATAACGGATCCAGTTAGCCTTACGATACTTGGTGTAGGTTTTGCTACATGAACCTGTGAAAGGAGCAAGTTGACTATAAGAGAAAGATCCAGTAATGTGCATAAAGGAATATGATCACTTGACATAGCCACAGCAGTAGACCAGTTACACGACATGGCAAGACAGGAGGATACAAATGTGATGTCCGGTGAAGAGGGCCTACCAGTCGAAGGAAGACAAGTTGGAGCATCCTCATTAATAGGAACCAGGTCACAATCATCAGCAAGGAGTTCAAGAAGTTCACTCCTTTCATCAGGATCTAATTAAGGAGAACCAGGAAGGCGAGTGAGCATTAAAGGCAGTGTCCACGATAAAAACCATGTCTAATTTTTTGGTGGACATCGGCAGTTGCGGGGCCTAGCGCAACCCTAACGTTGAAAAAACTAAGAAAAATGAGCTCGGAACGGTCCCCTACGGCCCCAAAGTTGGACACACGTCAGCTCGTCACACCCAGATGCATTTTCCACGCCCACCGACTTGAACAAATGAATGCTCGAGATCGTGAGATGAGCGATGGTTTCCGAACAATAGAGCCGTTCTTCCCTTTATTCCCAACTTCTCTCTTTACTCAGGTCAGCTCGCACACATCGGCTGCAAAAGACGGAAGCTATAAGCCTCGGACAACTCGTCCACCATGCTTCCCTAGCTCAATTTTTGAGGGACCATAACTGCGTTCCCAGAAGGTCTTGTACAATTTCAAAGACATCACTGGAATCAGAGTGGAACCGTCTTCAAGATAGGCGGATAAGCAGGAAAATTATTCTCATCGTGAACACTGCCTTTAAAATCACCAGCTATTACAACCGATTGAGACGAAAGCACAGAGTGAACATTGTGTAAATAGGGTGTGGGGTCAAACGAATAGGGACACGAAGTGGAAGGAGGGATATAAACATTGACAATATCTAGTGGACAACTTTGCATTACAATATGAACTCCAAGACATTCAACAACATTATCATTATCATTTGGAAGTACAATAAGGTGAGAAGGAATAGATGTTTTTACAAATGTTGAGACGCCACCACCGTGAGATGTGCGAGGGATGTGGTACGACGTATAACCGGGTAAGCGGGGTAGGGAGGGGGACAATGCGCTAAGTTTTGTCTCCTGCAGAAGGATAACATAAGGTTGAAAGCGTTCTATATACAATGTAAGTTCGGCAAGTTTGGCACGTAGACCATTAATGTTGAGTTGAAAAATGTTTAGACCATGTAGAGGAACACTGGGAGGAGAACTTGAGCAAGAATTACAACAGTAAGCATCAGAGTAGTCATTGTAGCTGGTTAACCCCGAATATTTGAGGTGCACCCAGCCGAGACAGCCACCGCGTTGGATTCTTGCATGCTGAGCAGATACTCCGCAATGACAGCAGGGATATCGCGGATTCTTGTTGCGCGGTCCCGGGTTCCTTTCAATGCCAGCTCGTAACAGTAGGATATGAAGGAGTGCATCAGCCAGCCATTTACACTCCCATTTCGAAAAAACTCCTTGTGGAGTAGTTGATGCTCGGTTGATGAGCCGGCTTGGTAGTCGACTCCACAGATCCACCACGCGTAGGTTGAGCATCTCGGATCCAAGAGCAGGGTTGATTCAATCAAGCCTCATGTATAAGTTAAGTTATAAGTGTATAAGCCACGCTTAACTTATTTACATAATGGTCGTTCAAACGTATGGCTGGTATACCTTGTCCCAAAACGAGATGGCGAGCGAAGAGTCCAAAGAAGCAACGCTCCCTCTGCGTCTCTTACATTTCTGGATTACGGTAAGACGTCGCGTACGCAAATCACGCGGCATGTCTCACCGTAATACCGAATTCAACAAGTTTTTCACGTTCTCTCTTTTCACCTACTTCATTATTCTTCTTCGCTCTTTCTGCTCAAAATGCTCGCGATACTCACTCTCGATGCAGATACTCTTTATTACGTGGCAGTTGAAGTGTTTCACAACGTGAGAACGTGAAAAACTCGTTGAATCCGGGATTACGGTAAGACATGCTGCGTGGTTTGCGTACGCATCGTCTTACCGTAATTCAAAAATGTCAGAGACGCAGAGGGGCGCTGCCTCTTTGGACTCTTCGCTTGCCATCTCGTTTGGAACAGGGTTACGAAGCTTTCTATTAACGTTCTAGAAAATGTCTGATAGGTTAGTGTTGCACAATTCTTGTAAGCTGACTATAGTACCCTTGTCTTATACTGCATATTAAATTGAAATGAAGAACTCATTCGTACTCATTCAGGAAGAAATATCTTCGTCCGATTATTGTGTATGCATTGTTTGCTTCAAGCCAGTTCATAGGAGCTCCTTGGCCAGACATCTGCAGTCTGCTGGGCATCAGTGGCTGAATGCGTGCGTTTCCTTTTTCGGGTTTTTTTTTCCAGTTGATCGATAATGTCCTCTGTGTTTCTACATATGTGTAACAGCGTACGGTAAAAGATAAAGTGCTGGTCAGTTATCGTAAAATCTGCCGTGCTGAGACCTCGGCTCTGTAGCAGGTGCTCAGGCCTTCGTCAGAGTTGGTCGATTGACTGAGTCCCACTCGGTCGATACACCGAAATAGTGACACACGGATGCAGAAAATCTATCTAATGAGTTCGTCTGCGACCGTCTGCTCGCGTCCGCAATCCACCCTGTGCATACTGGTGTTCCACGCGTGCACACGGGCAGGGTCGATGCCCTCGAGGTCGGTTTTCCGCCCTGGACTCACTCGGTTTTTCGACCGTCTGACGGGCCCTCACGACGTGAATTCTCTCAAAGCATGATTGCTTGTTAGAGCGATCATCCCTCAGCGTGCGACACCTACCGCGCAGGTGGTGCATACCACTAACCTATGATCCAGTATTCGGTGCACTTCATCGAACCCATAACCGATCAGTTAGGTGGTAATAGGCGTAATCACACATCAATCAAACGCTGACGAAAATGCTCCGGTGCTGGGGTCTGATCAGGCGGTTTTCCCCTTTCGCAATCATCCATAGTGTTGCGTCGTATTTAAAGGCACAGTCTAACCTCAGGGATAATTTTTGGTATTATACTCCGGCCGTTGTGTATAATAACCCTTCCAAGCGCGAAATCTCAGTTCGCTCAAATAAGCGAGAAAAAACTAGGAAACGTCGACCACGCCCAGAAAAGAAAAAAATAGGCAACGCTCACCGACACGTTTTTGATCTCAATAGGGACGAGACGCGGGATGGATTCTGAACGAAATCTGTGTTCTTCCATTTATCATTACTCTAGCTTCTTCTCTTCTTCTTGCAGACACGCAGAGGGTATTGTCGTAGGTTGAGAGACCGGGCGACCAGAGTTGGATTTGTCCATTGGTCCGTTGCAGACTCGCAGGCCCGAGGCGGCACTGCACCTCGAATAGTGTTTATAGTCGTCTTAGGTGGCATCTAGAGTTCTGCTAGTTGCGGCATGTATAAGCATATAGCCGTGCTCGCAGCGTCCTTCTTCTTCTTCTTTGCAGCCACGTCGAGGGTACTGTCATAGGTTGAGGAACTGGGCGACCAATAACGGATTCGTCCATAGGTCCATTGTGGTCAGCGTGGTTGGTCTCTCCGGACAATCAAACAAATGTGCCGTATCGTGGCCGTGGCATCCACAGTCTGGGCAAACGTCCGATTTGGTGCTGTCAATCTTGCTGACATATGCCATAAGCATAGTAGAGTGACCACAGCGCAGCGATGCCAGGATGCATCTGGCCCTCCTTCCGAGTTGAGACTCGGATGTGCAGACCCGGGGCGGCACCACACCCAGGATGGGATTTACCGCCGTCTTTTCCAGATGACACCGTACGAACTGTGTGTGCTCCTCGCGCAACAGACGGAGTCGTTCTTGCTGTGAATCGTGCCATCTTTGCAGATTGACTTTGCTTGGAGCATCGGCGAATGGCTTTCTGATCTTTTTTTCTCTGACGGGGTTTAGCACTCTCCACGACGGGTGATTTGGTTGCTTTATAATGTTGATGAAAAATTGTTGGGCCTGGAGCTGACAGTGTGCTTTTACTGGTAATAATCGTGTCTCCGCATGCAAGTGCTCGACTGGGGAACTTCTTGCACATCCGGTGGCGATTCGAAGAGCCGCATTCTGTATGCGTTGCATCTTAGTCCAAGAGGATTCCGAAACTAGATGCTGCCAAACTGGTGCGCCGTATTCTAGTGCAGGCTGGAGAATCGCTTTATACGTCGTAATAATGGTTTCTTTGCTACTGCCCCATGATGTACCGCCCAGGGCTCTGAGCACATTAAGCTTCGCTTTGACGACGGCCTGCTTCTGCTCGGTGTTCTTATGAAACTTGAGCGATGGATCGAGCACCAGACCGAGCAGTTTGGGAAAGCGAGCAGCAGGTAATCGATCTCCGTCCCACTCCACATGCGGGTGAGCGCTGTGTCTCGATGGATCCGTTGGGAGTACGGATCCCGACGATTTCGATGCAGAGATCTTTAGCATTTTGCGGTCGAAAAAGCTTTTCAGTGTGACTAGGTACTCATTGATCTTCGAGGCGGCCACATGCATATCCCGATCCCGACACATTATTGTCATATCATCGGCATAGGCGACCACCTTGATATCCTGGGGGGGGGGGGAGCGGGCATGTCTTCGAGGTACAGACTGAAGAGGGCAGGCGATAAAACGCCGCCCTGCAGAACTCCAGCTGCAATAGGAATACTATTGGAGACATGGTTCTGGAACATAACTCTGGCTCGTCTGCCCTTGATGAATGCCGATATCCAGCGTTTCTGCCACGGCGGTATTGATGATTCGAGTAAGTTGCTTGACAGAACTCCATGGTTTACTGTGTCGAATGCCTTGGTGAGATCTAAGGCAACAGCCACAGTTCTCTGTAGGTTCTGGGCATTGAACCCTTCGATGGCAAAGCTTGTAATTTCCAGCAGAGCTGTCGTGGTGGAATGCAGCTTTCTGAATCCATGCTGAATCACTTGCTTCTCATTGTGCTCCGCCAAGTCCTTTACGATCAGTTTTTCGGCTACCTTCGCGAACGTGGACAGCAAGCTAATAGGTCTGTATCCCTTGACTGAAGCCTGAGGTTTCCCCGGCTTGGGCAGCGGCACAACGTTAGCTGTCTTCCAGTTCTGTGGGATGGTGCACGATCTGAACGAGGTATTGATCAAATCAGTGAGAAGCGGAAGGATTTCATTCGGTATCTTCTTCAAAACAGCAGGACATATCCCGTCTGGACCGACCGCTTTTGAATTCCGCATATCCTTTATAACTTTCTCAACTTGCGTCGTAGTGAACGCTTCGGCCGTGCTAATAAGCGGGAGGCGACACAGCTCTCGTACAGTCACTCTATTCTGCGGACCACGCTTTGCACTGGTGATGAAAAACTTCTCCCGAGCGCATAAGCGGCTTCTTTTTCCTGATTTGAATACACCGTTTTCTAATTCGATTGTGGAGACGGTAGCAGGCAAGCTCTTACCCGAGAGCTTCCGTAGTACCTTCCAAGTAGCTGCACTGTCCGTCTTGAAGTCCAACTGCCCAGCGAACTTTTCCCACTCTTCTTTCTTGTGCCTGTCTAGATCCTTTTTGATCTCATCGTCAAGTTCAGCAACGACGGGGTCCAGATGGTTGACCGCTCTCCTGGCATCTCTTGTCCTGATCTTATCGAGGATCTCTCTTGTGACATTTGGATAGAACGTCTTAACGCGGCCGACAGGAATAGCTGCTTTCATGGCTCTGCGGATCGCGTCAGATAAATGGCACTCTTTCTGGTGCACGTCGCCATTCCACGGGTAATTTGCCGACAGGCGAAGCGCAACTTCACTGAACAGGCTCCAGTCTGCTCGGCCTAAATTAAGATAAGAACGTTGACGAACACCAGAATAGGGAGCGAGAGAGTTGGAGAGATCGATATGGATAAAGACGGGGACATGGTCACTTGGCAAAGTGGTTGTGGTGGACCATGAGCAAGAGTTAGAGAGGTTGGACGAGACTAGAGAAATGTCTGGGCTGGAAGATCGGCCGTTGGTAGGGAGACGGGTGGGCTGATCATCGTTTAAGATGACCAAGTCACACTCCTCTGCCCATTCTTCGACGTCATTTCCTCTAGCGTCAGAATCGAGAGACGAGCAAAAGGTGTGAGCATTAAAATCGCCCGCGAAGACAACTGAGGATGAGAGGGAGCAGTCGTTCAGCTGCTTGAGAAGTGGAATAGGATTGTAAAAAGAGGGGCATGAGGTAGTAGGTGGAATATATATGTTGAAGAGAGAAAGAGGTGTTTTAAGAGGGAGATGGATTGGAAGGTACTCGAGAGTACCATCTGTGGGGGTGTTGGGTATGAGGTGGGAGGGAAGAGAAGATAAAACAAAGGTTGAAACTCCTCCGCCAAGAGCTGAGCTTGGAGCATGGAAGGCAGTATAGCCCGGGATGTTAGGATGAGGACGGGTAGGGGATGGAGAGAGCTTGGTTTCTTGAACCATGATCACGTCTGGATGGTAAGTACGTGCGAAGAGAGAGCTCAGAAAGTTTGGCACGAAGGCCATTGAGATTGATGTGTACAATGGAAAGGGGGCGATACGAGGAAGAGGAATCAGAGTTGGTAGGTGAAGAGCATATAACACAGCGAAAAGAAGAGTTATGATGCTTCACAGAACTGAGACCCGAACAAGAGAAGTGCACCCACCTTTGGCATCCAAAGCATTGGACGCTGGTCCCATTCCAATTGACATTTCTGTCGCATGTGGCACAAAGGTACTTCTTCTTCTGAGCGGGTCCAGGATTCCTTTCCACGCCGGCCCTCAGCTGGAGATTCCGAAGGAGAGACGCGGCCGGCCAGCACCTTTCCCATGACAAAAACCCTCTTCGTGGAGGGGGTGACGTCGGTTTGCATAGAGGTGATCTTCTTTCCTCTACACTGCCACGGCGTGAACGTACGACATCTCGGCAGCCGCAGCGTCCTCGCATGCGAGATCTCTTGCGGTAAAATGGTAGGGGGGATGTTATAGTTTTTGTCGCACTACGAGGACGCTACCCGCTGTGCGAGCGCCCGACGATGAAATTCTCGCAGAGGGCTTTCATAGTCACCTTGCACTGCGATGACGCTGCGAGCAGTTTCACGCACGCATTGCGAGCTACGAAAAAATTCTCCTAACTATTTTTGTCGCAGCTCGCATTGCGAGTACTTCTGGAACCATCACGTCTGGTGCCAACAAAACGTTTTGTGATGGGGTTTCTTAGTTTCTACTTATGATTCGTTCCAGTTCTGTTCTCCGTGATCGTTTTTTTTTGGTTTATTCTCATCTCTATTTCCAATTTTGCTTCCCTGTGATGGTTTTTCATTGTTTTAACACATTTGTTCAAGAAGTCACGCATATCGAAGAAAGTAAACACTTACACATGATTTCCAGACTTAATGTTTGTTTCTTTGTACAAATGTGGTTGATGTTTTTAGGGTGTTTTTTTATTTTGTTGTCAAAACAGCAGGGTCAAGCCCTGTTGTCCCGTACATCTAGGACTTACGTTCTTTTGGTGATCAATGTTGAAGATTTGACGAAGATTCAGTACTGATACAATACCGCGCTTTCTGGGCCACGAACAGGGTTCGGCGCGGGTGTGGGCCCCCACAGGGGGGTCTCTGGTCCCTCAAGGAGGAGTTTTATCGCCTGCACTTTTCAGTTTATATCTAGAAGATCTGCCCGTTCCCCCTCAAGACATCAAGGTCGTTGCATACGCGGATGATATTACTATTCTGTGCCGAGATCGCGACATTAAGGTAGCCACCAGTAAGATCAATGACTGCTTGATCGGGTTGAAATGTTTCTTCGATCGCAAAATGCTCACAGTCTCTGCCTCCAAATCGTCCTTCACCGTCTTTTCCACTGATAATGCAGAGCACAGTGCCCATCCTATGGTGAAATGGGACGAAACTCAATTGCAGGCCACCCGATTCCCCTAATTACTTGGACTCGTGTTGGATCCTTCGTTGAGGTTTCATAAGAACACTGAGCAGAAGCAAGCCACAGTGAAAACAAGACTCAACGTCCTGCGTGCTCTCGGTGGAACGTCTTGGGGATGCAACAAAGAAACGATCCTGACCACGTATAAGGCTATTGTGCACCCCGCCTTGGAGTATGCTGCGCCAGTCTGGCAGCACATCGTGTCGGACACCTCTTGGTCCAAGCTGCAGCGCGTCCAAAATTGTGCTCTGCGAATTGCAACATTCTGTTCTAAAAGCTCTCCAATAGAGCACTTACACGCCGAAGCTCGCATATTGTCAGTTAGAGACCACTGCCAACTCCAGGCGCAACAAATGTACATTAACATCGTGAAGCAGCCGAATCGTCCATCGCGAAGAGTACTAAACCCGGTGAGAGAGAGATGTATCAGAAAGCCTTTCGCTGATGCTCCGTCGAAAGTAGATGTGCAGAGATGGACCGAAGCACAACAAGAGCGTCTTCGTCTCTTGCGCGCGGAGCATACCCGATTCGTGAAGGAACACTTGAGCAGAGTTGCCATAAACTCCATCCTGGGAGTCGCACCTCCAAAGGTCAGCGAGACAGAGATGGAACTTGGCAGGCGTGCCAGGTGCACCCTTGCATCGTTACGCTGTGGACACTCCCCCATGCTTATGTCATACTTGCATAGGATTGACAACAGCAAACCTGACGAGTGTCCTGATTGCGGTAGTCAAGGGCATACTACTGCGCACCTGTTCAATTGCCCGAAGAGACCGACTACATTGACGACAATGGATCTGTGGACGAACCCAGTGCTAGTGGCCGAGTTTCTGAACCTATGACAGAACCCCTCTCTGTGGCTGCAAAGAAGAAGAAGAAGGGTCTCTGGTCCGGAGGGGTGGAAGCCGGGGGGTCTGATCATCGGATGAAGACAAGTTTAACCAACGTGTTTGTGAGTAAAAACCGTCAAGAGCAATTTTTCACGTAGGTTTCAAATATAGATTGCGATTTCTGAAAATTTAGCTTCCTGGCAAAAGTAACGATTTGGTAATGCCATTTATATATAAAAAAGTTTCAAAAATATCTTGAAATATCCTAAAAAAATCGCGGGTGGAACCTTGTCGGTCACCCGTGTGGATGTGTAGGGGCGGGACTCGAACACTTCGGTGATGAAAGGTTCATTGGCGGATTAGTGACGAATGTCACTGTCCGCACAAAACACGAAAATGCGAATCTAATCCTAGAATGAGCTCTCGCTCGGCTTATAAAGGGAATGGGGCGGGGCCCCAGTACATACGAGGGCGAATCGATGGTTACAGGCGAGAGAGTGCGTGAGTGAGGAGCGCGCCAGAGCGCATGACGAAATAAACAAGGCCAATCGGCCAGCACGATAAAGTTGCAAAGATATCGATCGACAGAAATGAAAGAAGAGAGATAGCATAGAAAAAGTTACAATATGGCATAAATACAATACTATCGCTATAATAACAACATAGTAAGTACCAAACTACTACACACATGCACTCTCACATACTACATATCTTTACATGCCCCCTCTTGGGGATGAGTCGTCCCGACTCATAAACAGCGAAAAAAAAACAATATATATACAGTGTGGGATCTTCTAGATCAATGGCAGCGAGAAGACTTCGAGCGGCAATCCATAGACGAGCGAACATCTCTTGATCCACAGTCCGTGTATTTGAGTTTCGGCGGTCGTCGGTGAACATCTCGTGCATCGTCAGGATGGCGGAACCTCGTATCATCTGGACGTCGGTGCATCTTCATGTCCTTGATCACGGGATTCGGCTTGATGATGTCCTGTTCCCTCTTCACGTCGGTGATCACGGGCTGTTGGCGCTGCTCCTTGCAGGTCTTCCATCCAGGGCAGACTTCAGGTACCGTTAGACGCGTTCTGCTCGCACGCCTTAGATGGTGCCTCCGCCTTCTCTTGCTCTGAGCAGGTCCTGGAGGTCTCTCTACCTCTTCACTGCGTTGCGGCAGGACCGGACCACCTATGCTGGCCTTGCGGTCTACATGACTCAGAACACGCCGCTGACGTACCACCCCCTCCCTTTCACGATGCTTTGCTCCTGCAGATGCATGAGAAGTGGTAGGCTTGCTTTCACGATCCATGTCGCTAATCGCCTTGAATGCGACGTCATGCTCAGTCACGGAAGCTTCCTCAGTCTGCCTAGCAGGTGCAGCCTTAGTTTTCTGTCTATTCAGACATACCTTCTTCGCTACAATAGCGTCAGCTGCTTTTGATCCACTGTTCCAGTCGTTTAACCACGCCATGAACGTGATCTGCCCAGTCGTCTGTTTCCTTACTACTGCTTGCAGCTCCGTAGCCTTTGAATGTTTCCGTTCTCTACAGTTCTTCCGAACATGGCCGAGCTTGGAACAATTGAAACATCTGACAAACGACTTTCCCAGTCTCCCACTTGAGGTAGTACTGCGATGACCTTGGACGACTGCCTCCTCTTTGAGTGATCCTGCAGCAGATACTCTACCGTACGCCTTCTGACGGAAATTGAAGCCCAATTTCCTCAGTGCGTTGGTACCCAATACAAGTGTTCCGTCCCCTCCAGCCGTGACGAACAATGCAATTCTTTGCCTGCTGATTTTACCGACCTGCACTGTCAGCCGAACAGCTCCTTTGAACGTCATCTTATTGCCAGAGGCATCGTACACCGACTCGCGCTGACCACACGATAACTCCTCTACGTCGTCGTCTAGGTCAAAACCTGCGTCACGGGCAGCCAAGAACGTCCAACGGGATTATGCTGACTTGCGACCCTGTATCCAGTAGAGCCTTACGGGACAGTCCAAGCAGATGGACGTCTGCTAACATCTGCTCACCAACGAGCTCTGTTTGTCTCTTTCCCGTTCCTACTGCTCCACATATCCACTTGCTCAGAGACGAAGTGAATATCCTGGGTGCATCTGTCTGCATGAGCGTACTTGTCGGCTTCCGGGAAGTCGCTTCTTGCTTCACGACCCTACACTCTCGTTTGAGATGTCCGGGCTTGTTACTCTTGAAGCATCTACGTTGGTTTACACTGGACTGTGCTTCCCTTCCCTTGAAATCATCGGACCTTTCAGAGCTCGGCGGCCTCACTGCCTCCAATGTCTTGTCTTCTTCAGTCAGCGCACGACTGCTCTTACTATCATCCAAGGTTTGGAGAATCGTCTTTGCAACCGCTTGGCTCCTTTCACATCGTTGAGCCATAGTCTTCACCATCTCATATGCGGTTCCCTTCGGGGCGATCTCCATAGTCGTGTACAGCTGTAGATACTCCAGCCAGTCAGAAAGCTGGCTCAACCAACTCTCCGGCCCTTGTGCGGGACAACTCTTCTTCACTCGCATCCGGATAAGCCTGTCTTGTCAGCTTCTCTAGCTCAAGACAATATCGAGTGACGTCTGTGGACCTCTTGAGGGTTTTCAACTCCATGTAAGCCCTCATTTGCACTGCTGAATCGTTGACCTCAAACTTGGACCTTAGAGCTTTCACCAGACTATCGAAGTCTCCTCTGATGTATCGTGGTAGCGCCGTTGCCACTGCCTTCGGATAGCCCTCCATTTTCGACATAAGAAGATGAACAAGGAGGTCATTGCGCAGCCCGAGGAACTGATACTTCATCGAGAATCTCACAATGAAGTCGTCGAAGTTTCTCCCTTCAGGGTCACAATATACTTCAACATCGGGAAGAGTCATGGCCGCAACCATCGATCCAATGCTGTCAGAATGACAAGATCCGCCATTGATGGGGACCTTGATCGATGATTCGCGGCTCAATTCCCTTGTTTTCTGCAGAGATTCAAGTCTCACTCTGTGATTGCACGGAGAATTCATTGACAGGTGCGCACCGTACTGGCCACAGCAAGCTAGACGTTTGACTCCTACAGCCGCTGTCGTATCACAACGATTGCCAAACTGCTGGCGCTGCTTCGCCTCCAACATTGTCGACATCTTCCACCACAGGGGTGACAGCACCTCGTGCTTCCTTCCCGAGAATCACCGATATTATCCGAAGCATTGCTGTTTCCAACCTACGAGTGCCTTCCTCAAGGTTGTTCAGGTGTCCAAGCTCACCTTCAATGATACTGCACTTCTCATTTCTCGCTTGCCTTCTTAAATGCTGACATCCTCTACCAGACTTTGCCGAACTTTTCTGCACCATCTCAGCAGGTAGTCCTCGCAAATCTGTCGAGCATTTTCCAATTGCTGTTACTGATGTCTTGATTTGGCAGTTCTTGCTCGCAAGATCCTGAACCATACGCTGCAGTTGTTTCAACGCCTCCTCCTTGGACGTGAACTGCCCCGACTCTGTAGGCTCGACCGAGAGCTCTGTCACTAGATCCTTGGAGCTCGAATCAGGAGCCTTAGTCGTCATTTCGTGCTTGTATGACCTCGCGTGCTTCCTGTATTGATATTTGCCTCAGCAACGTATGACCTCAATACGTATCCACGCGGTTCTCGTGTCCATCGATACCTTCACGAATCCTCTACGCCAGTAAAGACAATGCACTATCCCGGCAGGGTGTGTGGATGAATTTCCAACAACACAATTAGCAAAGGCGCGTCACACGTATACGCAACGCCACGCTACACGGGCGGCTGCGACACGGCCACGCACGCATCGATGCTATGCCGAGAAAGTACACTGCCTTACCAAGGGCAGGATTCACGCCTTAGCCGCTCCGAACGGCCTAGCAGGCGGGTATCGAGCACTACCGAAGTTTTTGTTCGGCCCCCAAATCGCGGGTGGAACCTTGTCGGTCACCCGGGTGGATGTCTAGAGGCCGGGCTCGAACACTTCGGTGGTGAGAGGTTAATTGGCGGAACAGTGACGAATGTCACTGTCCGCACAAAACACGAAAATGCGAATCTAATCCTAGAATGAGCTCTCGCTCGGCTTATAAAGGGAATGGGGCGGGGCCCCAGTACATACGAGGGCGAATCGATGGTTACAGGCGAGAGAGTGCGTGAGTGAGGAGCGCGCCAGAGCGCATGACGAAATAAACAAGGCCAATCGGCCAGCACGATAAAGTTACAAAGATATCGATCGACAGAAATGAAAGAAGAGAGATAGCGTAGAAAAAGTTACAATATGGCATGAATACAATACTATCGCTATAATAATAACATAGTAAGTACCAAACTACTACACACATGCACTCTCACATACTACATATCTTTACAAAAAAACGATTTGGCGTAAAATGGCCTGGTGTATTAAAAAAGCTAGGAAATGAAGTGAAATAACTAATAATACGATTTGGTGGTCAATGACAGGCGAGAGATCGGATTTTACAAGCTTCTTCGGTAAACTTATCAAAGCGAAATCAAGCGCGATTTGGATTGGAATGTTTCGTTTACCTAGCTTGACCTATGCTGATTCCCTTATTACAGCTTTCAGAAATGGCTTAATGTTCCCCTGGGGCGCTTGATTTCGTTTTGATAAGTTTAACGGAGAAGCTTACAAAATCCGATCCCTCGTCTGTCATTGATCACCAAATCGTATTTTTAGTTATTTCACTTAATTTCCTAGCTTTCCTCCAGACCATTTTACGCCAAATCGTTTTTTTAGGATATTTCAAGGTATTTTTGAAACTTTTTTTTACCAATAAATGGCATTACCAAATCGTTACTTTTGCCAGGAATCTAAATTTTCAGAAATTTCACATATTTTTCCCAAAGGTTCCCTTTCTGACTTCAATTTTACTCCACGATTTCATATTTTGGAATGATGAAACATCTAACAAACGATATTGTCGTATGAGTACAACTTTTGAAACTTCTGACCCACAACCATAAGAAATACCACTCATCGCCGCATTTCGTGCAACAAGTGAAAAATCGATATTATTGATCACTGATATTCAATTTTGCATGATGAGAAGAATTTCCCAAACAAGGTACTTAGAGCCATCAACAATCGAGAATCATTGTTTGATGTCCGTTTGAGGCCGATCCCAGAAGGTGATCTGAAGCACTCGATTTTCCGGATATCAATTTTGGACGCTGAAAGGATGGTACTTGCTGCGCATCACGAGAAAATAATTCTTCTAGTGGACCGAGATCATGCCTTTGTTGCGTACCTTGGCGAGATTGGCGTCCTTGCTGCGAGCCATTACAAGGATCGCATTTCTAGCCTCGGTAGGAAGAGGTGGTGGCTCAGAGACTCTCTTCATTTGAATAACGTGCTGCTGCTAGCACATGTAATGAGGGGCCGCACTCCGGGCCGACATCGAGTTGAACCCCTCGTCGGCTGCAACAGGTGCTGCTAGCTGCAATACAAGCTGCTGATGAGAAGTGGTCGAAACCCAGAACTGCGTTGGCAGCACGTGCTGCTGAAAACGAGGAGTTGGAGGCTGTGGCGTGCAAATTGTATGGCGCTGAAGTATAACCCCGCGAGTGCGTGAGTAGCTAGAGAGACGAAGAGGAAACGTTTCTACCTCTCTGGTCCCTCAATCGGACGACTCGATTGTAACAAAGTATGGTACTGATGCATGAAAGGGTAATGATCAGCCAATAGTTCAGCGCTCCGAAAAAATTTTGATAAAGAGTTGTAAAAGCAAACTGTGATGAGATGAAACTGATAACCACGGTTCGACTGCAAGATTACACCACTTACCCGCGCAACAGTGCCTAAAGTATGCCTTCTGTAGCCGCCAAGGTCAAGCCCACGTTGAGATCGTCCTGTGCGTTGGTGGAAGGGGGGGCGTATACCGTGTGACGATTGGAAGGAGCGGGACACCGATCCAACCGATCAGGATTAGACTCACGTTGTGATGATCGTAGAGGTACCGCGGCTTTGTGCGCTGGGAAGGCGTGACCATTCATCTTGTAGTACTATTTTCTTCCGCTTCCGGGTCCAAAAACTCGGAAACGGAAACGGAACGGAACAGCTCAAAAAGCACCGGAAATACGGAAACGGAATCGGAAACGGAACTGCCTCAGACGAACTTAATCAAACGGCTCTGCCGGGGCTCCTCAGTGAGGAACAGAACTGTCGATGAGAAAGAAGGATGAATACGAAAGCTTGAGCCGAGAAGAGTGAAGTAGTGTCAAAACGTTAGAAAAAGGTACTAGGGCGAGAAATTATCGTATACTCTCAATAGCAGAATGAAATCCAATTAAAGTCCATTGAATCACAAATCCTACTCTGGATAGTATCGAACACCGACCTATCCACAGCGAAGACTTAGTACGTTATGCTTTTTACCAATTGTGTTATACTTCTTTTATCATCTCTTAGGTTAAACTTATATGCTATCATTTTTTGTTTATAGATGCATTTTATCACATTTACTTCTACGACTTCTGATGTATATAGGTTTCCAATAAAACCGTCTTCATTTCTTTGAGTTTTTCCGTGAAGAAATATAAATTTGAACAGATATTAGCCAATCTCAATGTTTCCGTGTAAATTGTAGATGTTTTGACTTTTATAGAGATACCAGAATGAGCATGAGGGAATTTTTTAGCTCTGAAATTGAAATCATCTGTCTTATTATACAATTTTGTGTGTATTCTATCATTAATTATTTCTATATTAATGTCTAAATAATTGCATTTAGAGGGATTATTGTGCGTCTTTTTGAGTTCCAATACATTCTTGTATATTAGTGAAATTTGATAATCCACAAAAGTTTCATCGTTATTATGGATTATGAGCAAGTCATCCATATGTCTAAAAGGTTTGAAAAGTACGTTATTTTCAAATTTTGCGTTAATAGAGTACCTATACTCCAACATGGAAACTGTAATATCGGCTAACGCTGGTTACCTCCTTGAAGTTCTCCGAAACGACAGTGACTGTGGCGTAAAAGATAGTCAATGTGATATATCAAGTCTGTGATGGTATAATACCTGTAACCACCTTTATCCAGCTCAGAATCTCGATAAAATACTCTGTATCCATTGGTAACTATCGATTTTTTAGTAGCATTTTTGAAGCAAATTTTCAACAATTCTTTCATATTGTACAGAATAAAACTGTGTCGAAGGTTAGTGAACGTATCCGAAAAATCCAGGCTCAGGCATACGGTGTGACGATCACAGAGGGGGGGGGGGGCGCAGCCCTAACCCCCGGGTAGGGGGGGGGCGCAGGCCCCCGGTCCGTCATCATGAGAAAAATTTCCCTCCTACCGTACCGAGCAGATTTTTTTCTTGCAAAAACGGCGATTTGCGGCCATTTTTCGCGCACAGAGCGCCACATAGCCATAACTTGTTTCAGAGTCCTACAAATTCAATTTTGATGCCATTTTTAAACAGCTTTCAACGTGTTCCATACAATAGTGATGCGAAATAACTGAGTTAATACCCGAAACCAATCGAAAATTGTATATTTCCCTTATTAAAATCCCTCACTGTGAACTGATCAGACGGTCACCAGAAGAGAAATGTGACACGTTTCGACCTGTGGTCATTGGGAATCACAGAAAGAAATACAAGTGTTACGATGAAATTAATGAGTTTTACGATGAATTTCATTGTCCGTAGTTGTTATATATTCTTATACACATGAACTTTACATACGTCGTTGTATAATTTGTTTTAGTTGAATTGTGGTGCGCCCGAAGCGCGCACCAGATTTGGTTTTGATTCGGCCGTGCGCGCAACCCCTTTTTCGAAATCTCAGTTCAAAAAGAACAGAGAAATTAGCTCTAACTTGCATTAAAAGAGCGCAAAAAGTTGACGTAACCACCCAAAAATGGTTTGGAATGGTTCACTGGTTTTCGAGAAAAAAGTGAAAACCCGCTCGTTTTTTGTTAATCTCCTTTTTTTCAGACGGCGTTCACGATCTTGCGGGTATACTTAAAATTGAGCTAGAAAGCTCATTTTTGGACAGGAGGCTGCAAATGGATGCAGGTCGCTCCTGTTCCAATTTCAGCTTGATACCTTAACTTTGAAGGGTACCTCAAAATCGTGGGTTTACATACTAAATTAGCCGTGGAGCACGAAAACTGCTTGGGCATGCTACGGCTGTGGAGACCAGGGTGCGTGGGTGAATCTGCAGCCAATAAACACAGGTCGTCGGAGGTAAGTACTGAACTTGTCAGAATTCGTACTCATGACACGTCATCGATCGATAATCAATATTATCGATTTTGCGCTTCCTGCACAAAATGCGGCGAGAAGTGGTGATTGTTGATGAGTATGGGTCTCTTTGTTTGGGAATTTTACTCATCAAACATCATCGATTAACACCAATCAATAATATCGATTTTTCGCCTGTTACAAAAACTGCCGCAATGATTCTCGATTGTTGATGGCTCTAAGTCCCTTGTTTGGGAAATTCTTCTCATCATGCAAAATTGAATATCAGTGATCAATAATATCGATTTTTCACTTGTTGCACGAAATGCGGCGATGAGTGGTATTTTTGGAAGTTAAGTTACAGGTGTTTTAAAACACTATTTTAGGTTTGTGGACTTGACGTTTTGACGTTTTTTTACCTTGTTCCGCTTCCTATGCAGGGCTTCGGCGTTACGCTGAGGCGATAAAAGATTGCACACAGGGTAAATCGACCACGCTGAACTCAAATATCCTACTTCTCGTCACAATCTAAATTTCGAAATTGATTGACGATTTCCAGCGGGACCGCACCTGAGAAAAGTGTGAGGCCTTATACGTAGGTAATGCATCTATGTTGGACGGTGAAAGGAGTATACAGGGTAAATCGACAACGCTGACTGCAAATATCTTACTCTCATGACACCTAATTTGGCGTAAAAATGCCTGAGTCAGCGGGACCACACCTGAGAAAAGTGTGAGGTACACAACAGAGAAGTGCCGATTTCAGGTGGTCCATCTTAGAGACTGAAAATTTGCATATAGGGTAAATCTACCACTCGACTCGAATATCTTATTTTCGATGACCTTACTGCGAAATCAATGAGGTCCTCGAACGTCTTGCAAAAATGTGCACTTTGCGGATCGAATCCGTGTCGTTGTTTGGTGTATGAGTGGGTGCCATCGGAGAATGAAATTGAAACGTAACCAGATTAGTAACGCTCTTTCCAACTAGTGTTTTTGCCATATCTGGTGTGGCTATTGTTGAAGTTCTCCCTGTTTTCGTATCCAAGTACTCTACTTAATAAAGCGTGTTTTCCATACATTTAAAGCGACCTCTTCTTCTTTGAAAACATATTTATTTCTTTTGGTAGTACAACCTCGTCGTCTTCACCTTTGCCAATAACTTTATTGATCGTGTCGAACTCTTTCTTCTGCCCCATTCCGGTAGCTTCCAATCTGTTCTTACACGCTGCAATTTAGTACACAGCTATCCAGGATACACGCTCAGAACCTATGTGCCCTATATTCAATCGTAGGAGAACCTTACTATAATTTCAACATTTACGTTAATTTAATTACTACAAGGTTGCTCATGTTTATTAGCACAGTGAGCTTACTGAATCATTCGCAAAAATTTTTCTAGACGGTATTTTTGTGCACCTACTACCCACGGTCAAATGGTTCATGTGGTTTCCCGGTGGAGCTCAGACCCCCTCCACCATTACGCAGCTCAGACCCCCGGTTGATATCCACACCCCGCGCCGAACCCTGTGTTGGAGATAGACCAATAGGTCTTAAGTCCTCCCTTCCAGCGGTAAGGCTGCGACATTGGTGTAATTAATGAAATGTGCTTCAGAAACGAGAAATTTTCTTGCAGTTCTATTGCTAATGGTTTCATACTGCTGTTTCTTGCTTCCGTGATAAATCTGAATTTTAGTGGGTTCTTATGTAGATTTGGGTAAAGGTAGATGATCGGTAACTGATATTCTCTCAAATTTTAGTCCTAAACAGATATTGAAAACTTATGCTTTAAAATGGTTGTTTGTCTATAGGCATTTTGAATCAGCTTATATGCTTCATTCTGTTTTGTTCTCTTCAAAAATTACCGTTTATGATATTAATTCCAAGTTCTGAGCGCGATATAGTATTTCTTACAAATAATCCTGTAATTATTGCTGGTTCCCATCTAATGGGCAGAAAATGAAATGTTTCTGGTATTCTTTATGGACTTTGGTATCAGGCTTACTAGACTGCCTACTGAAACAATTCCTCTGCAGTATTGGTTATCTTTTTCACTGTATTGTGGCTTTCGACTCGACTACAAAGCGGTTGGACGACGATATGGCCACGTAATTTCCTTGCGCCTGAATCCATAATCGTCGTCCAAGTGAGAAGCGCGTGTACGCGTTTCCAATCATAGCCGTTCCACCTTCGGCCACGATATAGTTTTCAATGACTGACTACGATGAGTTTGGACGACGAACGAGCCACTAATGCCCATGATTGAACACGTTGATCGATTTTCGCTTCAGAACTGACCCGGCGCAAAATTTCAGCCGCACAGATCACGTATATAAGGGGCTCGATCCCAGAGAGCGCAGTGCGAACGGAGCTCCTGGAAGGTGACTCGAGTCACTTTCGACGATTTTGAACCGGCTAGAAGTCTCGGACGAGTCCTAGGCGAGGGGAGCTCCCTGATGTCGACCGTATGAAGGTGATGTCCCTGTCGCGGACTGCTGTGGGGTGATCCCCTACTGCGGTCCGTGACTTGACCGTATCCTTGCTGGGGAGACCTGCCCCATCGAGGTGTGGAGCCTGCCCCCAGCGCCACGTGCTCATATCGAACAAGCCATTTTTCGTGCTCCTGCGGCAGCACGTGCTTCTGCAGTCTTTCAACTCGACTAGGTTTGACCCGAATAAAAGCCTATTTCGCGCGAATAGGACCCCGACTTCCGGGAGTAATCAAAATTTCCTTGAGAATAGAATTTTATTATATTAATATTGCCTGTTATTGATGTGTCGATAAGAATTACGTCAATATAATTTATTATGATTCTCTGAAATTTAGTTTCCTGGCAGCACGATTCGGTAATGGTGAGCCTCAAATATCTTGTAATATCTAATTGATTTGTGGGCAGAATAGCCTGAAAATGAAAAAGCTAAGAAATGAAGTGTAATAAAGAATGCGATTTCAGGCTGATTCGGAAAAAATCGTTGTTCGTTAAACTTATCTAAACGAAATCAAGCACGATAACTGGAAATGGAGCTCACTTAGCTTGATCTATGCTGATTCCCCCTATTGCAGCTTTCAAAAAATGGCTTAATGTTTCGTTTCGCGCTTGATTTCGTTTTGATAAGTTTAACGGAGAAGCTTGTGAAAGGATCGACCACCAAATCGCATTTATGGTTATTGTAATTTCATTTCTTAGCTTTTTATTTTTTCCAGGCTATTTTATGCCAAATCATTTTTAAGATATTACAGGATATTTTTTGAAGCTTTTTCACCATTACCCAAATCGTTACCCTTTGCTACTCGAAATTAAATTTTCAGTATTTTGGTCACATATTACAAGGTTCCTTCTGACTTCAATTTTGACTGGAACGATTTCTGATTTGGAATGATGAAACATCGAGGGCAGACGTTATTGTCGTATGAGTACAACTTTAAACAGCCTATGGCACTCAAAACGTGAAAAATACCACCACTGCCGCATTTTGTGCAACAGGTGAACCAAGTGTAGATAGTTGATCATTAATATTTGCGTATTAATAATGCATGATGAGAAGAATTGCTCCTTGGTCAAACAAGGCTTAGAGCCATCAGCAGTCAAAAATCATTGCGGCATTTTGTGCAACAGGCGAAAAATCAATATTCTGTATTGATTGGTATTTATCGATAATGACTGATGAGCAGGGGTGGTATAAGGAATTTGAAATTTCGGCACGGCAACGGCAAACCCCAAAAAATGACCGGCAAAACGGCAAAATCTGTTGTGGTATAATATAACATTTTTCAGCCATGTTGTGTGCCATGTGTATCTGCCAGCTACTATGTGCCTAGCGTTTCACAGCTCTTAGAGGAAGAAAATCCCATATATCGAAGCTACTTGAAGCTTCATATGATCAGAAACGCCAGTAGCGCTGTTCTGTATGTGATCTGTATAGGAGTCGATATCAATTCCAACAAGACCGTTAGGCCTATCCTCGCCGAGATTATTCTGTTGATCCTCCCTCTAATGTTCCTCGAAGTCTCAGACAAGCAGTGCTAAAGATCCAAAGATTGGGCGTCCTTGAGTAGTGCAAAATGTGATTGATCCGCAAACGATTCACTTGGTCAGGGCTTGCGGTCAGCGCGACCTAGCTTAGTTAATCCGGGGGCGGGCAGCGAACTCAAAACGCTCACTTCAAACTACGCTTGAATGGTTTAGTAGTTCCAATAAAAGTTTCGGCGACTGTTCTAGCTGAATGCAGAGCTCACGATAAAGTAGCCAAAATCCATGGGAAATAAAGAGCTGCGGAGAAACATGTTGATCGAACAATAGAAAGAGGGGCAAAGTGACAGTTTGACTGCAGTACTACGCGTGCGACGGAAAGCCGCTGCAGCTCACGTCGCCGCGTGCAGTGCGTTTAGCCAGCCGACAGCTTTTGTGCGCTTCCCCTAATGTGCTATTCATGCGCTGGAAGGCCCATTACAACAACAATATCGGCCAAAGCGGACACGTAATGTTTCACACGGTCCCATGATTTGAGTGTAGCGGCGGTAGATCACTCACCAACTTCCACTGTGATGCAGCAGAGAAAGTGGTGGGTACACCATGTCCAAGTTCAATATTGCAAGTGGTTGCTCGCTTGATAGATGATTTTCGACATTGTTATTGCAATGGACCTTGAATCTGCTCGATTTCTGGTGAAACATTGAATGCGGTTTCAAGCGTTGCACCATAAAAACCTTTTAAGTTTTCTTCTTCACACCAAAACCCGGAAACTCAGCTCTGCCATTAAGTCAACCCTTCGTTTCAGTTAAAATCGATTTCGGACATCGGAATAACTAACGCATGTTGTGAACTGTAGTCACAACCTTACGGGTGTATATAAATAATATGATAGAATCGTCGTATTCCAAAATAGTAATTGCTTGCTCTCCGAAAGATGAGTATCTCATCAAACATTTCCTCATTCTTTAATACGTCGGTTATCCTGAGTAGCATATAAGTGCCGTATCAAGTATATTACTCGAGGCGCGGTCCGCGCTTTGAGGTAGGTTGGCACGTTCTTGAAACACGCTGCGATAGCAGCGATGTATGATGTTTGTAACGGACCGCCTCCTTATGATTTATTCGCATGCATAAAAGCTGCGATTTGTAATCCAGTATGATCTGGTTCGTCTGTTCACTGATCAGAACTCATTGTAATAAACGACTATTAGGATGATATCGATTCATTGCCACGCAGGCCCATCCCACCAACAAGGGTCTTCTGTCATATCCACGTGGGTTACGAGCCGGTCGCAGAAGTAACGATAACCTTCCTGCCCATCACGCGCCGCATTTCAGTAGGTTGCTTATCATCTCTTCTTGCAAAAATGATTTGATGTGATGTTATATAATACAGTCGTGATGAAGGGTCTATGACCCGAAACGTCTGGATAAAGGGATTTGGTGATTTATCTCTACGCCAGCAGCTTCAGACTACATTACCAGTTATCAATATTCTACCATGAAGCTGAGGTTAATCCAACCATTCTGGACTATTACACGTGTCTGTAACCATTGGTAATACACCAAATTGGTGCGTCGGCCAGTGAACGACCCCTCACTTCTACTCTCAGCTAGTGTGTTCCTCCCTGACGAAACGGGAGAAAAGTGTGAGCCCCACCTACACAATCTTCTCATCTAGTGTTCCTCATTGGAGGAACGAGAAGTAAGAGCGGGAAAAGTAAGAGCGTCTTGTGCGTCTCCGCAAGGGGAACCGGCAGAGTAAGCCTCTCAAAGACCTGTTCCTCTCACTTAGTGTTCCTGATTGGAGGAACGAGAAGAAAGAGCGCAACCTCTGTCTTTTGCGTCTCCACAAGGGGAACGGTCAGAATAAAACTCAAGGAAGTGTTTTACCTCTAAAACCTCAGCCCAAAAGCGTAAACTCTGTCTTGTGCGTCTCCGCAAAGGGAACCGGCAGTGATATTTCATCTCTAAAGGTTCACACAAGAGCGTGAAATCTGTCTTGTGCACGTCTCCGCAAAGGGAACCGGCAGGGTTTAACTTCGAAATCGTCTTGTCCTGTGAGTCTCCGAAAGGAGAGGGAACCGGCAAGGCGTACAACAAAACTTTCATCTTGTACGTCTCCTCACGAGGAACCGGTGAAGTGATAACTTTTCCCCTGCAATTAGGAAGAAAGTCTTGCAAAAGTTCTCATTCCGAGCCTTCTCAGCCGAGGAGCCAAGAGGACTGTGTCCAGAGCTTCCGTGCCCGCAAGTGAGAAGAAAAACAGAAGCGAGAGCAGTCTCCCAATAAGCTGGAAAAAATCTGACAAGCGAAGCAAATCTCCCTGAGGTAATCAAAAAAAAAGTTCTGCGTGGCAGGAAGTAAAACCTACTGCGGAACAAACCGAAACGCAGTGTACAAAAATCCAAGAGACACCTTGAAGCTTGGAAACAAACCAGAAAAAATGGCTGGAATTCAAGTGTTCAAAAGCAGATCACGAATGCGTGTGCATTGATCAAGTCCTTCGAAGACGATATGAAGAAGCTGGACAAACCATTCCCACATTCCCCTACGGAGAAAACAGAATGTGAAGCCTGTTGTACGCGAACTTGGTACTGTGGAGACTAAACCAGTCTATCAAAGATCAATTTCAGAAAGCAAAGGAATTTTTAGACAACAGTGCGTTAGAAGACGCCATCCCGGGAAAATAATGAATCACGGTCCCGGAACAGGGAAGAGAGAGTGATAAAGCTGAGTCATCGATCTCAGCAAGCACCTGGAATTTGAGGCGAACAACTTGGATATAGAAGTCATCCAATGGCTAAACAAAATTGAGTTCCAGAAAAAGAAGAGAGTTAACTCCCAACAATCGTTTGCTCCTCACAAAGCGACTAATTACGGTAGCCAACTGGCTGGCAGCAGCACCTAACAGCCGCAATGCTGATGACTACGATAGCCGCAGTACAGTAATTAGCAATCGCCATGTGAGAGTAAGGCGACCACAACGGAAGTGCCAACATTTTCTGGTAACTTCCGAGAATCAACTTATTTTGGTCGGTTTTCGAGTCCCTAAATGACAGCGGTACAGAACTGAGCGACCGAGAGAAGTTCCTATTCCCGAAACAGGCGCTGAAAAGGAAAGGTCGCAGCGTCAATTAGCTTAGCATTCCTGTCCTAGGAGAAAAATACTACATTGCTGTGAACTTTCTCAAAAAGCAGTTCGACAGGCTATCAAGTATTGCCGATGTGTTAATTAATGAAATCGAACATCTACCCCGAGCGCGAGAAGAGTCAAAAAAGCCTGTCGTGAAACTCTCTTATGCCATTTTTGTCTCGTATCGCACACCTCAAGCAGACTGGTGTACCAATGAACGCCGACAGAGTGTGGAGACGTCCGATCGCTAAAACTCACAGGAACAAACATTCAGACCAGGTGATCCAGAAGGAGGAGGAATATAGGAGGGCGGCTTCCCATATGGAGTGAACGATATTATGGAAGCGATTGATGAAATAATAGCACTCCAAGAGACGACCAGAACTCCACAATGAAGGAAATGGTCGGCAATGACTACTGTCGACAGAACGATATCCGTAAAAAAATCGACCGTGTCATACCACCGCATCAGACGCATTCATTCAAAAGTCATCGTGTGGGCGCGGCAACAGTTTTTACAACACGCACTCGGATACAGATCATCTCCTGCGGCAAACAGGAGGTCATCTCAGCTCTGGCTCTCCAGTGCGCACGGTTCACAAAACCGTCAGCAGGTCCAGACAGCTTAAGTGCTGCCCCATATCTGCATCTGCACTGATTTTCAATGAAGCTGAAATGGAATAATGAGCCTATCACTCTGGTGCTGGATTCTAAGATCTCAAAGAAGTTTCCTGAATAGTGAGCTCGCAAACCGGCTGAAGCTCCCTGTAGCCCAGCTCAGCAAGAGGCCCACAATCGCTGGAGTTGGAAAATCGGAAGCAACTCGCAGCTTCAATGGAACAGACATAACTCTGTGAAGCCGATTCTGCTCGGAAAAGCTGCGAACGTGTCACTATAAACCAAAGGATAGACAGGGAATTTCTGTACGAAAACTGCTGAATAGTCGGCAGCAGACAAAGAACTTATATATAAAGCAAAAGAGGATTGCAGTTTCCCAGCCTAACCGCCCATGCAGAGAAGTGTCCCCAGAGATTCTTATTGGACAAGACCTTCTGAGCGATATCGTCGAACCTAATATTCCTGTCATGAGACTGCCATCCGGTTTACTTCTAACGTCAAAAAGTATTCACGGCTATATCGTCTCTTCTACGAGTATCACATGCAACTCTCCTGAACCGCGAAAACATCAAATCAGCTCCACCATCGTTGCCACGTCTATGACGTCTTCACTAAAGCGGCACCAAGAAAGGCATCAAGAAGCTGAACGGATTACAATCACTCGATATAGGCTGCAAAACTAGTGAAGAGCACTTCAAGGAGCCACATCAAGGAAGTCCGCATGCACCGTTTCAAAGGCTGCTGCAGAGGAAGTGTCGCCTTTCCAAAAGAAAGCGGCAACGTGAACGTGCAAAAGAAAGTAAGAGCTTCTTGTGCGTCTCCGCAAGGGGAACCGGCAGAGTAAGCCTCTCAAAGACCTGTTCCTCTCACTTAGTGTTCTGATTGGAGGAACGAGAAGAAAGAAGCGCAACCTCTGTCTTTTGCACGTCTCCACAAGGGGAGACAGTCAGAATAAAACTCAAGGAAGTGTTTTCCTCTAAAACCTCAGCCCAAAAGCGTAAACTCTGTCTTGTGCGTCTCCTGCAAGGGGAACCGGCAGTATTTCATCTCCTAAAGGTTCACACAAGAGCGTGAAATCTGTCTTGTGTGCGTCTCCGCAGAGAACCGGCAGGGTTTAACTTCCCGAAATCGTCTTGTCCTGTGAGTCTCCGAAAGGGGAACCGGCCAAGGAGCGTACAACAAAACTTTCATCTTGTACGTCCTCTCACGAGGAACCGGTGAAGTGATAACTTTTCCCCTGCAATTAGGGAAGAAAGTCTTGCAGCAAGTTCTCATTCGAGCCTTCTCCAGCCGAGGAGCCAAGAGGACTGTGTCAGAGCTTCCGTGCCCGCAAGTAGGAAAGGAAAAACAAGAAGCGAGGCAGTCTCTAGCTCCAATAAGCTGGAAAAATCTGACAGAAAGCGAAGCAAAAATCTCCCTGAGGTAATCAAAAAAAGTTCTGCGTGGCCAGGAAGTAAAACCTACTGCCGGAACAAAGCCGAAGCAGTGTACAAAAAAATCCAAGGAACCTTGAAGCTTGGAAACAAACCAGAAAAAATATGAAACTGGAATTCAAGTGTTCAAAGCAGATCACGAATAACGCGTGTGCATTGATCTCAAGTCCTTCGAAGACGATATGAAAGAAATTGGACAAACCATTCACATTCCCCTACGGAGAAAACAGAAATGTGAAGCTGTGTTGTACCGCGAACACTGTGGAGTTAAACCGATCTATCAAGGATCCAATTTCAGAAAGCAAAGGAATTTTTTTAGACAAGTGCGTTGAAGAACGCCATCGAGAATAATGAATCACGGTCGGAACAGGAAGAGAGTGATAAGCTGATCCTCACGATCTCAACAAGCACCTGGAATTTGGGGCCCGAACAAGCTTGGATATAGAAGTCATCCAATGGCTAAACAAAATTGAGGTTCAGAAAAAGAAGATTTTGAACTCAACAATCGTTGCTCCTCACAAAAGCGACTAATTACGGTAGCCAACTGGCTGGCAGCAGCTTGGCACTAACAGCCGCAATGCTGATATGACTACGATAGCCGCAGTACAGTAATTAGCAATCGCCATGTAGGAGAGTAAAAGGCGACCACAGCTTGAAGTGCCAACATTTTCTGGTAACTTCCGAGAATCAACTTATTTTGGTCGGTTTTCGAGGTCCTAAATGACAGCCCCAGGTACAGAACTGAGCGACCGAGAGAAGTTCCTATTCCCGAAACAGGCGCTGAAAGGAGAAGGTCGCAGCGTCAATTAGCAGCTTATTCCTGTCCTAGGAGAAAAATACTACATTGCTGTGAACTTTCTCAAAAAGCAGTTCAGACAGGCTATCAAGTATTGCCGATGTGTGTAATGTAATGAAATCAGAACATCTACCCCACGCGCTTTGAGAAAGGAATCCAAAAAGCTGTCGTGAAACTCTCTTAGCCATTTTTGTCTCGTATCGCACACCTCCTGCAGCAGACTGAATTGTACCAATGAACGCCGAGCAGAGTGCCAGGAGACGTCCGATCGCTTTAAAACTCACGGAAACAAACATTCAGCCAGGTGATCCAGAAGGAGAATGAGGGCGGCTTCCCATATGGAGTGAACGATATTATGGAAGCGATTGATGAAATAATAGCACTCCAAGAGACGACAAGAACTCACAATAGAAGGAAATGGTGCTGGCAATGACTGCACATCTGTCGACAGAACGATATCCGTAAAAAAAATCGACCGTGTCATACCACGCATCAGACGCATTCATTCAAGAAGAATCATCGTGTGCAGGCAGCTTAACGAGTTCGCAACACGCACTCGGATACAGATCATCTCGGCAAACAGGAGAGTCATCTCAGCTCTGGCTCTCCAGTGCCACGGTTGCAGCAAAACCGTCAGCGGGTCCAGACAGCAAAGTGCTGCCCATAAGCATGCTGCACTGATTTTCAAAATGAAGCTGAAATGGAACTATGAGCCTATCACTCTGGTGCTGGATTCTAGATCTCAAAGAAGTTTCCTGAATAGTGAGCTCGCAAACCGGCTGAAGCTCTGCCTGTAGCCAGCTCAACAGCAAGAAGCCCACAATCGCTGGAGTTGGAAAATCGGAAGCCAACTCGCCCAGCTTCAATGGAACAGACACTTAACTCTGTATGAAGCCGATTCTGCTCCGGAAAAAGCTGCGAACGTGTCACTATAAAACCAAGGATAGAGAGATTTTCTGTACGAAAACTGCTGAATAGTCGGCGGCAGACCGGGGAGAACTTTATATAAAGCAAAAAGAGAGGATTGCAGATTTCCCAGCCCCTAACCGCCCATGCTTTTCAGAAGTGTCCCCAGAGATTCTTATTGGACCAAGACCACTTCCCCTGAGCGATATCGTCGAACCTAATATTCCTGTGTCATGAGACTGCCATCCGGTTTACTTCTAACGTCAAAGAGTATTCCCGGCTATATCGTCTCTTCTACGAGTATCACATGCAACTCCTGAACCACTTGCGAAAACATCAAAATCAGCTCCACCATCGTTGCCACGTCTATGACGTCTTCACTAAACAGCACCAAGAAAGGCATCAAGAAGCTGAACAGCGGATTACAATTACTCGATATAGGCTGCAAAACTAGTGAAAAGAGCACTTCCGAGAGCCACATCAAGGAAGTCCGCATGCACCGTTTCAAAGGCCGCTGCAGAGGAAGTGTCGCCTTTCCAAAAGAAAGCGGCAACGTGAACGTGCAAAAGAAAGTAAGAGCTTCTTGTGCGTCTCCGCAAGGGGAACCGGCAGAGTAAGCCTCTCAAAGACCTGTTCCTCTCACTTAGTGTTCCTGATTGGAGGAACGAGAAGAAAGAGCGCAACCTCTGTCTTTTGCGTCTCCACAAGGGGAACGGTCAGAATAAAACTCAAGGAAGTGTTTTTCCTCTAAAACCTCAGCCCAAAAGCGTAAACTCTGTCTTGTGCGTCTCCGCAAAGGGAACCGGCAGTATTTCATCTCTAAAGGTTCACACAAAGAGCGTGAAATCTGTCTTGTGCGTCTCCGCAAGGGGAACCGGCAGGGTTTAACTTCGAAATCGTCTTGTCCTGTGAGTCTCCGAAAGGGGAACCGGCAAGGCGTACAACAAAACTTTCATCTTGTACGTCCTCTCACGAGGAACCGGTGAAGTGATAACTTTTCCCCTGCAATTAGGAAGAAAGTCTTGCAAAAAGTTCTCATTCGAGCCTTCTCAGCCGAGGAGCCAAGAGGACTGTGTCAGAGCTTCCGTGCCCGCAAGTGAGAAAAACAGAAGCGAGGCAGTCTCCCAATAAGCTGGAAAAATCTGACAAGCGAAGCAAATCTCCCTGAGGTAATCAAAAAAAAGTTCTGCGTGGCAGGAAGTAAAACCTACTGCGGAACAAACCGAAGCAGTGTACAAAAAAATCCAAGGAACCTTGAAGCTTGGAAACAAACCAGAAAAAATGGCTGGAATTCAAGTGTTCAAAGCAGATCACGAATGCGTGTGCATTGATCAAGTCCTTCGAAGACGATATGAAGAAGCTGGACAAACCATTCACATTCCCTACGGAGAAAACAGAATGTGAAGCTGTTGTACGCGAACACTGTGGAACTAAACCGTCTATCAAGATCAATTTCGAAAGCAAAGGAATTTTTAGACAAGTGCGTTGAAGACGCCATCGAGAATAATGAATCACGGTCGGAACAGGAAGAGAGTGATAAGCTGATCCTCGATCTCAACAAGCACCTGGAATTTGAGGCGAACAACTTGGATATAGAAGTCATCCAATGGCTAAACAAAATTGAGTTCAGAAAAGAAGAGTTAACTCAACAATCGTTGCTCCTCACAAAAGCGACTAATTACGGTAGCCAACTGGCTGGCAGCAGCACTAACAGCCGCAATGCTGATGACTACGATAGCCGCAGTACAGTAATTAGCAATCGCCATGTGAGAGTAAGGCGACCACAGCTTGAAGTGCCAACATTTTCTGGTAACTTCCGAGAATCAACTTATTTTGGTCGGTTTTCGAGTCCCTAAATGACAGCGGTACAGAACTGAGCGACCGAGAGAAGTTCCTATTCCCGAAACAGGCGCTGAAAGGAAAGGTCGCAGCGTCAATTAGCAGCATTCCTGTCCTAGGAGAAAAATACTACATTGCTGTGAACTTTCTCAAAAAGCAGTTCGACAGGCTATCAAGTATTGCCGATGTGTTAATTAATGAAATCGAACATCTACCCCGAGCGCGAGAGAATCCAAAAAGCTGTCGTGAAACTCTCTTAGCCATTTTGTCTCGTATCGCACACCTCAAGCAGACTGGTGTACCAATGAACGCCGACAGAGTGTGGAGACGTCCGATCCTTTAAAAACTCACGGAACAAACATTCAGCCAGGTGATCCAGAAGGAGAATGAGGGCGGCTTCCCATATGGAGTGAACGATATTATGGAAGCGATTGATGAAATAATAGCACTCCAAGAGACGACAGAACTCACAATGAAGGAAATGGTCGGCAATGACTACTGTCGACAGAACGATATCCGTAAAAAAATCGACCGTGTCATACCACGCATCAGACGCATTCATTCAAAAGTCATCGTGTGGGCAGCAACAGTTCCAACACGCACTCGGATACAGATCATCTCGGCAAACAGGAGGTCATCTCAGCTCTGGCTCTCCAGTGCCACGGTTCACAAAACCGTCAGCGGGTCAGACAGCAAGTGCTGCCCATAGCATCTGCACTGATTTTCAATGAAGCTGAAATGGAATATGAGCCTATCACTCTGGTGCTGGATTCTAGATCTCAAAGAAGTTTCCTGAATAGTGAGCTCGCAAACCGGCTGAAGCTCCCTGTAGCCAGCTCAACGAAGCCCACAATCGCTGGAGTTGGAAAATCGGAAGCAACTCGCAGCTTCAATGGAACAGACATAACTCTGTGAAGCCGATTCTGCTCGGAAAAGCTGCGAACGTGTCACTATAAACCAAGGATAGAGGGAATTTCTGTACGAAAACTGCTGAATAGTCGGCAGCAGACAAGAACTTTATATAAAGCAAAAGAGGATTGCAGTTTCCCAGCCTAACCGCCCATGCACAGAAGTGTCCCCAGAGATTCTTATTGGACAAGACCTTCTGAGCGATATCGTCGAACCTAATATTCCTGTCATGAGACTGCCATCCGGTTTACTTCTAACGTCAAAAGTATTCGGCTATATCGTCTCTTCTACGAGTATCACATGCAACTCCTGAACCGCGAGAAAACATCAAATCAGCTCCACCATCGTTGCCACGTCTATGACGTCTTCACTAAACGGCACCAAGAAAGGCATCAAGAAGCTGAACGGATTACAATCACTCGATATAGGCTGCAAAACTAGTGAAGAGCACTTCAAGGAGCCACATCAAGGAAGTCCGCATGCACCGTTTCAAAGGCCGCTGCAGAGGAAGTGTCGCCTTTCCAAAAGAAAGCGGCAACGTGAACGTGCAAAAGGCACTCATGCCTGCAACACGCCTGTTGGAGAACAGTGCAAGACGCCGCAACGCGAGAGGGAACTACTTTCAATACAACATCAACTACGAGACGACAACTACATCTGCTTGAGCACCCGCATCGTCCGCAACGAGGATCACCGACACCGCAGTCATGTACGATCACACGCGCCTCGAATCAACAACAATTTAAGGAGATTCAGGAATAAACATCCGCTCCAGAAGAATATCGCTAGTTTGAATCGTACATAGTAATTTTTATTTCATTTGTTTTCTCGTATTAGATGTGTTTGTGGTAAGTTTCGCAGTCAAACTTGTGATAGGGGTCTGTGCAGATATTGAGTTCGATTAACTTCTATAGCTACCGCTCATTGCCGGCCACCCCAGTGTTGTGAACAACCAAATCTTATATAAAGTTAATTTATTGTACATTATTTTCAATCTTCAAATGTGCGTAAGTGTATTTTTTCTGATATCTGCTCAACCTTTTAGCTACCGCTTATTGCCGGCCGCCCCAGTGTTGTGAACTATATTCACAGCCTTATGAATACATTATTCATATATTGCATAACAGTTTCTGATCCAGTATAATATCTGCTCTTACAGTGAACTAACAAGGGAAGTATAAGAAGTGTAGGTCTGAACGGTAGAAATCTAATGTCATGTGGGAATGTTCACGCATTACATGATGAAATGGTGTTGGGTACCCGCCGCGAAAGATAGATCTGAGGGAGTTATAAGCTCCGAAAGTTTGCCGACCATCGACCTCCTCCTAGTCTATGAATTGTTAAGCGGTGGAGTCAACAGCATCGACAGCGCAAAGGGAGGAAGGGCAGTGGAGGGCATATGACCAGGGTTCGAATCTCCCCTGAGCTGTTCTTTTGCAAATTCACGGAACGTTCATATTTTGATCAAAAATTATATCACAAATGTCATCTTATCCTTTTGCTGCGCGATATAGCCATATCGACAGCGAAATAGATTTGGGTACAAGGGATTCAAGGTTTCGTTTCCCATCAAAGCTTTCTCATTGTTTTGGGAAACTTATATGATTGGGAATTATTACCCCACATATTTTGAACAAGTTACGAGAACCACTAAGTAACAAAAGACGGTGCGCTGGGTGCAGTCGGCTTCTGCGACCACCCGTAGTCTGACAGTCATGCCCCTCATTTTCCCATCAGGCAAGGTCGAAGAAATGCTCTTTGTCCAATTACCAGAGTCGGGTGGTCGCTTCCCATTGAAGGGTGTATTCAAGACGAAGAAACTTTACGTCGTCAGCGGAACATCCCATATCATGACGACGTTAACAACACTTGCATTTTTCGAGAATGGTTTCACCCAGCTAATGCCGGAGAATTGTGTTCCTTTTCTCGACTCAAGGAGTGATTTTTCCAATCAAAGCGCGGTACAGGCTCTTGTGCCGTCGGGGAAAAACTTGCAGATTTTGACGAAACCGCCTGGCGTAACAAGCTTGGTTTAGCTCGCAGACATAGGGTTTTTCAGCTAATCGAAAGCACTGCTCAATTGATTTCACTCTACTATTGCTCTTCAAAGTTTTGAATCTTTAGGTCGTTTAAAATAATATATGATTTTCGGCGTGGATGATGCCTTTAAGGCCGGCTACGTTCTTATCCGTCTGGGTCCTTTCGAAACTCTAACTGATCTCGAATTCCCAGTAGCGCTCAGCCCCTGTGAAGAGATAGGTTGCCAGGGGCCTATCGCGTTTATTCGCTGACCCTATTGCGGAATTTGCTTACAGTGGAGTCCACCAAGAGTGTCTCATTTACGTATCAATAAGAAGCGGTGGGCTGGGGATCAAGTTCATGAATCCCATACCAGCACGCTCGATACCGATTGAGCGAGAGCGGTTGTGCTGCAACGAGTTTCATATTCATTGATCTCCAATCGACCGCTTCTCATTGATAAGTAAATGAGACCATCTTGGTGGACTCCACTATATGTTTGATGCATTATGTGCCTATTTACCATTGGTGAAAGAAATGCTTATATATTTTGCGCCCCATAAAGTGCTAAGGCTGTTAAAAATATGTGATGTTAATACTTCCAAATCATATAAGTTCTCCAAAACAATGGAAATCCTTGATGGGGGACAAAACCGTAAATCCTTTGTACCTGAGTCTATTTCACTTTCGATATGGCTATATCGCGCAGCAAAAGGATAAAATGACATTTGTGATGTAGTTTTTGATCAAAATATGAAAGTTCCGTGAATTTGCAAAAAAGGAGCTCTGGGGGGGGGGGAGATTCGAACCCTTGTCACATGCCCACCACTGCCCCTTCCTCCCTTTGCGCCGTCGATGCTGCTGACTTGACCGCTTGACAATTCATAAACTAGGAGGAGGTCGATGGCTGGCAAACTTTCGGAGCTTATAACTCCTTCAGATCTATCTTTCGCGGCTGGCCGCCTACACTATTTTACCATGTAGTGCGTGAACATTCTCACATGACATTAGATTTCTACCGTTCAGACCTACGCTTATTCCACTTCCCTTGTAAGAACAGTCTCACTTGATTGTATAATCATTCAAAGCCCAGACACCCAATTTCAACCGTGCCGTTAGGGACAGGCGCCGCATCAGAGTAGGTTGTTTGATGGATGGAACGCTGCTTGACGCGCGGCACCTCCTTTGAATATATCTGTAACTGTACTGATGTATGACATTCGTTTGTGGGACCGCCTCCCCAATCTGAATATAAGGCGATTGAATATTGTCGGTTGGTTCATCTCTTCACTGATCAGACGCGTGTTAATAAAGGACTATTATTACACGTGTCTGTAACCATTTGTAATACACCATATAGTTTTTATAGATGAGCTAGGCACTGCAGTGGAGCACGGGCTCCGTCGTCACCGTGTTGAAAAATAAAATTTTGCCTTCCCATTTTCCGGAAATGAAAACATCGTTCACGAGTCTCTGTACCTGACCTTGTCGCTTCTAGATTATTCGCCGTCATTAATGGCATTCAAGACATAATTTCAGTGATTTCTTTCTGAAGTTGGACCGTGTGTTAAAGGCTCCGTCGTGCCAGCAGATTGTAGTCATTAGTCGTGATCTTACGCAATAAAGTACTGCTAGTGGCATATGTCAGAATTTTCTCAAAGTTAATTGACGTTCTGTCTGATGACATAAAACATAAAAATGCATAAAACTCTATGCATAAAACAAGAAACGTAATTAGCATGCGAATTATATTAAAATCATCTCCCTATTCCACATTCCATGCTTCAATTGCAGGATCCTGAAGATTGTGAATCCATAACTTTCTTCAAATGGCGGTGTGCCCTGGCTTGTGCTATGCCCGGCAATGATTACGGATTTTGCAAATTTCCGACCAGAGAGTTGCTTAAAATCCATGCCCTTAAGCATTTCGAAACGCAACACCAGGGGATTTTCAACGCAGAGTTCTTGAGATACGAGAGGTTAGGCTTTCAGGTTAATTTACATTGTTATCCAGTGCTTGATCCAAAGTAATTGCAGAAATGTTCTTCAGCGGGAGTTCGCAAGTGCCTCAGAGGTGCAGGCTTACTCACCTCTAAGTTGGAGTTTTAACAATCAGCCGTTCGACACCACGTAAGAATTTACCCTGATTTCAATAATAACGGGAAAAACGAAGGCAAGATAGCTCATTGGCTTGAGATTGTCACGGTTTTCTTCACGCTCTGATACATTTGATTTATGGCTGAACAGGCTCGGTACATTTCATGACCTTCCAGCGTCCTTAAGACAGTCCCAGAAGCATCTAACACAAAATTTGTATTTTTCATGAAAGTATATGCAGACGTTTCAGCAATCCGAACCATTTCAACATACCCTTTAGAACGAAGTTACTCCCTAGATCCTGCTCCGACGTACAGGTACAGCATTGCTTTCATCAACCATCCTTTGCAGTCGCTCAAGTCATTCTTCAGATATGCGGCTTTTGTTTTTGGTGTGGGTACACTCCTGAATTTCTCACGCATATTGTGTCGCACGGTTACATCCCAATTGGGTGAGTCGCAAGTGTATTCCACTTGACATTAAAGCCACAGTCCAAGCTCGGAATCGATTTTTCGTTTTTCTGCCTATCTTGGAGAAAATTTCACGCTGATCACAACGGTGTCTCCAGAATCGCTCAGAACTCACTACGAACTGAGTTACGGCTCCTCAAATAATTTGAATTCGAACTGGTAAAAGTTCGCGGGCGAGTTGTCTCGAGCTTGTATTTTCTCGTTATTCGGAGCCATCATTCTGAAACAGGGCACAATATAAAGCCAGACTGAAAACAAACGGAAGAACATAGATTTTGAATAAAATCATTTGCGCGCCTCTTCCCTATTGAGGTCGGAAACCTGCCAGTTGGCGTAACCCATTTTTTCTTCCAAGGGGCGTGGCCGATTTTTTCCTAGCTTTTTCTCGCTCATTTGAGCGAATTGAGATTCCGCGTTTTGCAGGGTTGCTATATACGGCGACCGGACCAAAATATCAAAAATTACCTCTGAGGTTGGTGTCCTCTGTTGTTATCGGGCATGTCTCATCATCTCTTAGAACTAATTAGGGATTCTTTCACCTTCGCTCTGATCTCTAAGGGAGTTACTGGGGGCGAGGTTCATTTTCAGTTTTTCGGAAGATTATTTATTATTTATTTATAGGTGCACGCATACTGAAAACAATTTGAAATCAGAATAAACCAATCCAGTCACATAAAGTTAAAAACAGAGAAAAAACTTTAAACAGATATGAGCGTGATTTTTGGTTTTTTTTCGTAACTGCTGTTTAACGTCGCAGTGCACGTTATGGTATGTTTACCCAAGGTCTTGAGTTGATCATCCCGTTATGCGGGTGAAGAGATGATTGCGTTGGTGAAGATTTACCGAGCAGTTGATTGAGAGCGGTGCTGGGGCTTCGGTGGTGCAGTGCGATAAGGCGCTCCCCCGGAAAGGGAATATGCTGGTAGAAAAAACTTGAGTAGATATGAACACGGGAAAAGTGAAAGTTTCAAAATAATAAAATTGTCTCGTAAACCGACCGGAGGCGAAACACAATTACCTTAGCACAAAATACAAAGCTAACCAAAAAGTTCCATGATACATGGCCCGAAATTTTCTGCTGTGAATCTGCGATTGTATTTAGATTTGATATTTTGGCAGGTATTTTTTGGAATCGTAGGTCTTCACAGGGTTTCTAGCGCTAGGGAAGCGCTACTCTTCACGTTCTTTTGAGCGTGCATGTGAGATTTGGCGCAGAATTATGGGAAGTTATTCTACCTATCTCACTCACTCACTCATCCCGTTAGCTGGCGTCTGGCGAAGCGGGATGACCTCTCAGCCAATACACTGCTGTGGGTGCCATGGGAGCCCGAGCGGCCTGAAGATACGCTTCCATTCAGAACGATTCGTAGCAATAGATCTAGCATTAAGGATACTGCACCGTTGTTTCTTCAGATCATCCTCGATTTGTTTCAGCTATGTCTTTTTAGGGGCCGTTCGTTGGATCTTCCACTGCACTGGACGTTTCCTCCATAGCACGCTGTACGGTAGTCGACCCGCGTCCATCTTGCAAACGTGTGCAAACCACCGTAATCGTCTGGTCTGAACTTGGATCCGATCGTGGGCTGGTGGTCACATTGCTCCCTGATGATTTCGTTGCGTATGCGGTCACAAAGGGTAATCCCGAGGATCTGGCGCAAGCATCGCATCTGAAAGGACTCGGATCCGAGATACGGGAGTGTAAATGGCTGGCTGCTACACTCCTTCGCATTCTGCTGTTACGAGCTGGCATTGAGAAGAACCCTGGACCGAGCAGGATGACACCGAGATATCCATGCTGTCACTGTGGATTATCGGCACAGCATGCGAGCATCCAGTGCTGTGGTTGCCTAGGCTGGGTACACCTCAAGTGTTCGGGGTTGACTAGCTATAATGATTACACTGATGCCTATTGCTGTATATCTTGTACTAACTCGCCTTCTAGGGTTCCTCTTCACAGTCTAAACATTTTTCAACTGAATATCATTGGCTTGCGTGCCAAACTTATGGAACTTACATTATACATTGAACGCTCACAACCTGATGTCATCCTCCTACAGGAAACTAAACTTAGCGTGTCCTCCCCTTCCCAGCCCCGCCTCCCCGGCTATACATCATACCATATTCCCCGTACATCACATGGCGGTGGCGTCTCGACTTTTGTAAAATCCTCTATTCCATCTCATCTCATTGTACTCCCTAATGATAATGTTGTTGAATTTATAGGAGTTCATATTGTACTACAAAGTTGTGCCCTAGATATTATCAATGTATACATCCCCCCATCCACTTCTTGTCCCAACTCATATGATCCCACCCCATACCTACATGATGTTTATTCAGTCCTCTCATCTTCTTCTGTTGTCATGGCTGGAGACTTCAATGCTCACTCCTCGTCCTGGTTCTCCTCCCTAGAACTCGATGACAGAGGAGAACTACTTGAGCTTTTTGCAGATGATTGTGACCTAATTCCTATAAACGAAGATTCCCCTACTCGTCTCCCGTCGTCGGGCAGACCCTCCTCACCGGATGTCACGTTTGTTTCCTCTTCTCTTGTTATGTCTTGCAGCTGGTCCACATCTGTGGCCATGGGCAGTGATCATGTACCTGTATGTACTTCATTGGATTTGTTTCTTAATAGTCATCTTGCACCTTTTTCTGGCTCTCGTAGCAAATCTTACACAAACTATCGTAAGGCTAACTGGGTCCTGTTTAAATAGGTGCTACTCAGCCGGGTAGCCAACTATCCGCTAGCTGGCTCCGTACATGACAAAGAGAAGTTCGTCGTCGACACCATATGCGATGCCTCCAGAATAGCCATCCCCACCGGTCGCGTTAGAACGTTTCACCCTAACTTACCAAAGGAAGCCCTGGAGCTAATTACAGAACGGGATGACAGACGCAGAACTGATCCTTCTGACCCGTACATTACACAGCTATCCGAGGAGATCTCCAAACTGCTGAATGACTGTAAGCAGAAACGCTGGAAGGATTTCACCGAGTCCATCAACTTCAAGGCCGATGGAAAACAGGCATGGAGCCTTCTTAAGCGGCTATCAGGGAAAAAGATGGCACCTGCACGAAATATGCTTGAGTTCCCATCAGGCAAATTTAAATTCGGCTACAAAGCTGCCTGTCAGCTGGGAAAACTCTACGCTTCTGCTTCTTCACGCCGCGATAAAGAGCACAGGTGAACCTTACGTGCGATCAGAAAACTCAGTCGCCATGACGTACCGGCTATAACTGCCTCTACCGTCTCTGCCATCATCAAATCGATGAAGAGTTCGAAGGCAGAAGGACCAGACGGCATCTCAGCCATTCATCTGAAGCACTTGCCGGAACAGTACGAAGAGGTACTCAGTGATCTTATCTATTCGTCATTTAGCAGTGGTATCATTCCCGCTCGTTGGAAACAAGCTGTCGCTCTTCCCATTTTAAAGCCTGGCAAAGCAGAGGATAAAGCAACGTCACATCGTCCCATATCCCTTCTATCACCTATCGCTAAGTTGGCGGAGAAAATCATAAACCCGCATCTCCAAGGCGCATTACAGCATAACGTGCTTCAACATGGCTTCAAAAAGGCGCACTCAACTATCACTGCACTAACGTCAATCACCGAACACATCATAGCTTATTTCAATAGCAAAGCTCCCGCCGGCAGAAGTCTGGTTGTGGCAGTTGATCTGACTGCCGCTTTCGACAACGTCAGCACTCCATTGCTTTCAAAATCGATTCTGGACTGTGATATGCCTGACTGGTGCAAAAAATGGACCGACAACTTTGTCAAGAACCGCTCCATACGTGTGAAGTTCGACGGACACTTGTCGAAGTCGGTTTCCCTGAAGGCAGGCGTCCCTCAGGGTGGAGTACTATCACCAAGCCTATTCTCCTTATATCTGTCAGATATTCCGAAGCCGCCACCAAACATTCACTTATGTCTGTATGCTGATGACATCACAATTGTATGTACTGACCCTGTTGTCGACCGTGCCACTGCGGAGATGAACAAATATCTCTCTAGCCTGGCCAACTTTCTCGAATCGAAGCAGTTAATGGTCTCTTCTTCCAAGTCCAGCGTTACTTTGGGCACTACTGCAACGGCTGAGCATCGACTACATCCCAGGATTCTCTGGGTGGGTAATCAACTGCCCCTATCTAAGCACCCTCGGCTACTCGGCGTCTTTCTAGATCCTTCACTGCGCTTTCATGAGAACACGCGCATCCGAGCGGCAACAGCTAACACGCGAAATTACATCCTCCGTGCTCTGGCGGGCACCACCTGGGGTAGCACAAAGGAAGTTTTACGCACAACTTATAAGGCCATGATACAGCCAACACTGGAATATGGAGCTCCGATATGGACCAGACATCTGTCGGAGACGTCCTGGATCAAGCTTCAACGTGTACAGAACTCTGCACTACGTGTCATCACTGGCTGCCCAAGGTCAACACCCATATCACATCTTCATCAAGAATGTGCAATACTTCCTGTCAAACAGCACTGCCAACTGCAGTCTCAACAGTTCCACATTGGCATAGTCAAGAATACCGCACATCCCAGCCACCCACTTCTGTCATCTGATCCACATCACCGTAATATTCGCACACCGCTCCATACTGCTATTTCTACATGGGATCGTCAAAGATGGGCCACCTCTGAGCTCACAAGAAAGAGGCTACAGCAAATCGAGCACACTAGATTTGTGTCTGAGTACCTGTCCTGTGCCCCTTACAACCTGATCCTTGGTGTTGTGCCTCCTACGGCTGATGAAAGTGAGGAAGATCTGCCCTGGCGCTCCCGCGTCACTCTGGCGGGTCTACGATGCGGCCACTCTTCATACCTCAAAGCCTATGCACACAGGATCGACGAGTCGGTCCCAGATAAATGTCCTGACTGTCACAATATTGGGCATGATTCATTGCATTTATTTTCATGCTCTGCCAGACCTACATCTCTGGCTGCTCGTGATATGTGGAACAAGCCGTGCGATGTTGCCACCTTTCTACGCCTATAAGAAGAAACTCCACTGTGGCTGATAAGAAGAAGAAGAAGGAAGGACTCGAGTTTCACCACGTCCGACTTGAGTAGCGTCCACGTTTCCGAGCCGTATAGTAGTACAGGAACTATCAAAGCACGGAACAGCCGAATCTTTGTCGTCATCGATACGTTGGCTTTCTTCCACAGACACCAGCCAAGCGAAGCAAAAGCAGTGGAAGCCTGTCCGATTCTGCTGTGGATCTCCGTCGTTGCTACCACTTTCTTCTCCTGCACCACTGACCTTAGGTACTTGAAGTCCTTCACTTGCTGGAGTTCAACTCCTTCGAAGAGCACAGAGGCGTGCGACCCATCTGATGTCATGACCTTTGTCTTATCCTTATTGATTCGCAAGCCATATGAGTTCGCAATCAACGCTGTTCCCATTTAAATACGCCGCCTCAGCATCGGTATCCGCGAACACAGCACTATCATCCGCAAACATCAAGTCCGTGACGTAATCATTGGTACCGTACTGAACGCCTCTTCTGTTTTCAAAGGCCTTTCTCATGATGGCATCGATCACAGTATTGAACAGTAGCGGTGAAATGACATCCCCCTGACGAACACCAGCGTTGATCGTAAATTCTTCAGACAGCCTATCTCCGATGCGAATGCAACTAGTTGATCTATTGTATGTTTCCTGAAGGAGCTTCACTATCTTCTTCAGTATGTGCTTGCATTCAAGTGATCTCCATAAAGCCGGCCAGTAAACGCAATCGAATGCTGACTTGAAGTCGATGAACACGATGACAACACCTTTACCGATCCGGATCCTTTCTTCCAGGAGCTGACGCAGAGCGAAAATTTGGTCGGTGCAGCTACGTCCCGGTCGAAACCCTGCTTGTTCTTCACGGCTGGTTCGTTCTCGATGTCGCTGAAGACTGCTCTGAATGATCCTGTTGAAGACTTTTCCAACAATCGATAAGAGACTTATTCCGCGATAGTTATGACAGTCCCTGGCGTCACCTTTCTTGTGAATAGGCACAATGATTCCGCGCTTCCAAGTGGCTGGTATGTTCTCAGACTGCCAAATGAGCTTAATCAGCTTATGAAGTTGACACAACAGAATTTCTCCGCCAGCTTTAATTGCCTCAGCAGATATGTTGTCAACGCCCGACGCCTTGTCGTTCTTCAGCAACTTGACAGCCAGTCTCAACTCGTCCATAGAAGGTTCTTAATCCAAAGCGGCTTCCTGCGGCACTTCTATTGGAAGCGACTCGACAACTGGTCCTGTGGTGCGTCGTGCTTAAAAAGTTCATTAAAGAACTGCCTCCAACGCTATAGACGTTCTTCTGCAGTGCGCACGAACGTCGCGTCTGAGCTCCTGATGATATCGCTAACGGGCTTAGTCTTCTTACCGAGACGCTTCAACGTACGGTAGAGTGAACGGTAGTCATGCTTAACAGCAGACTCCTCCATTTCGTCGGCTATCCTGTTCCAATATGGCTCCCGTTCCGCCTTTAACCTGCCTCGAAGTTCTTTGCACAGCTCCCGATACCGATTGAAATTAGACAGTTTAGCTTGCTTCCGTTCATCTATGAGGCGAATAGACTTGTCAGATATCCATGGTTGCGTCCGCTGACGGGTGACAGGGCAAAGTGGCTCCGCGCATTCCAAGATGGCGTCCGTTGTCTGCCTCACTTGTACGTCCACTGAATCAGTTTCAGCTAACAAAGCAAAACAGTTCGACAGCGCGACTTGAAAAGCCTCCTTCCCATTGGGTGCCATTAAACGCGACATATCAAATCTTCTTCTGGGAGGCTCCACACGACTAACTCGCTGTTCTTCTGGGAGGCTCCACACGCCTAACTCGCTGCAACCGAAGCTTCACCAATGCACGCAGGAGGTAGTGGTCCGAACCGCAGTCAGCGCCTCTCATAGCGCGCACGTCATTCAATGACGACCTGAAGCGTGAATTTATCAGCACGTAGTCTAGCGTGGCCACGTCTTTTCCATTAGGGTTCCCCAACGTCAACTGATGTTTCCTACGGTGTTGAAAGTGAGTGTTTCCAATGAGAAGTCCATTGAACGCAGCGAAAGAGAGCAGACGCAGTCCATTTTCATTCAATTCTCCAACACCGAATCTTCCCATAACTTCTTCCCATCCTGATCTGTCCCTGCCGACACGTGCGTTGAAATCTCCTGCGACCATGATGAGATCAGTCCTTGGCATAGAATTCAAAGCATCTTGAAGTTGAGCGTAGAACACGTCCTTTTCGGCATCACAGCTAGGTTCCGTAGGCGCATAGACGGCCACGATGTGTGTCTTGACTGTTCCGCTCAATGTGAGAACAGCGATCCTGCTAGAAATCGGCTCGAACGCAACAACACTTCCAGCTTCACGATTGCTCAGCATAAATCCAACGCCTTGGTGGTGTCCGTCGCTACCGGAGTAGTACAACGTCATCTTCTCGTCACTGTCTGGCACTTGGACGGTCATTGTTCCGCATCCACTTATCCTGAGTTCAGACAGTGCTGCAACCGATTTCCAGCCTTTGGACAATTCTCTCGCGATGATCTCCTTTTGCCCAACGTGCTGCGCCGTTCGTACGTTCCATGCTCCGATTCGTACCTCCTTGGGTGCCCAAATCGTCTTCTCTTCTGGCCAGTAACATTCTTCTCACCAGCACCCTGGTACCCCAGCGCTGGCGCATCGGCTGCCCCGGATGCGGTAGCTTTATCGTGATATCCTAAGAGACTCTCCAGGGTTCTACCTGAAGGTTTTCCAGCCCGTCGGTAGAAAGGGCCAACCCTCCTCCTTTCACATCCGGGCATGGGACCGGCAACGGCGGAGTTATTCTACCTATATGTCGTTTTAATTACAGTGACGTAACGTAGGCCTTTGAAAAACTGAAAACGAACTTCGTATTCGTATTCGTGTCCAGCGCCCCAAAAATCAACCTTCGATAAAGTATGGCTGAAAATCTTTCGAAGTTTGGGATCTAAAGGAGAGCCATTTAGGAGGTTTTGAAGGCTGTTCGTTGGTACATAGGTTTATACCTACAACATCTAGGACATGGTTTTCTGATATCTTGTAAAACAAGCTAAAGAAAGTCTAGATGTCCCTATAACTCAATCAATCTTCTAGGAGGTGGCTCGTTTTTTTTTTTGATCAGTGTACTATAGAGTGAGGACTTTTTAAAAAGAGACCGAACGAACGAATTTCGAATAAATTCGTTTATTTTTTATTTCGAACGAACGAATTTCGAATAAATTCGTTCATTTCTTATTTCGAACGAACGAATTTCGCATAAATTCGTTCATTTTTCATTCCGAAGGAACGAATTTCGAATAAATTCGTTCATTTTTTTTATTTCGAACGAACGAATTTCGAATAAATTCGTTCATTTTTTTTATTTCGAACGAACGAATTTCGAATAAATTCGTTCATTTTTTATTTCGAACGAACGAATTTCGAATAAATTCGTTCATTTTTCATTCCGAACGAACGAATTTCGAATAAATTCGTTCTTTTTTTATTTCGAAAGAACGAATTTCGAATAAATTCGTTCATTTTTTATTTCGAACGAACGAATTTTGAATAAATTCGTTCGTTTTTGATTCCGAACGAACGAATTTCGAATAAATTCGTTCATTTCTTATTTCGAACGGACGAATTTCGAATAAATTCGTTCATTTTTTATTTCGAACGAACGAATTTCAAATAAATTCGTTCATTTTTTATTTCGAACGAACGAATTTCGAATAAATTCGTTCATTTTTCATTCCGAAGGAACGAATTTCGAATAAATTCGTTCATTTTTCTTTCCGAACGAACGAATTTCGAATAAATTCGTTCATTTCTTATTTCGAACGAACGAATTTCAAATAAATTCGTTCATTTTTTATTTCGAACGAACGAATTTCGAATAAATTCGTTCATTTTTTATTTCGAACGAACGAATTTTGAATAAATTCGTTCGTTTTTGATTCCGAACGAACGAATTTCGAATAAATTCGTTCATTTCTTATTTCGAACGGACGAATTTCGAATAAATTCGTATTCGTTCATTTTTCATTCCGAACGAACGAATTTCGAATAAATTCGTTCATTTTTCATTCCGAACGAACGAATTTCGAATAAATTCGTTCATTTCTTATTTCGAACGAACGAATTTCGAATAAATTCGTTCATTTTTTATTCCGAACGACCGAATTTCGAATAAATTCGTTCATTTCTTATTTCGAACGAACGAATTTCGAATAAATTCGTTCATTTTTCATTCCGAACGAACGAATTTCGAATAAATTCGTTCATTTCTTATTTCGAACGAACGAATTTCGAATAAATTCGTTCATTTTTCATTCCGAACGAACGAATTTCGAATAAATTCGTTCATTTCTTATTTCGAACGAACGAATTTCGAATAAATTCGTTCATTTCTTATTTCGAACGAACGAATTTCGAATAAATTCGTTCATTTTTTATTTCGAACGAACGAATTTCGAATACGTTCATTTTTTATTTCGAACGAACGAATTTCGAATAAATTCGTTCATTTCTTATTCCGAACGAACGAATTTCGAATAAATTCGTTTATTTTTTATTTCGAACGAACGAAATTCGTTCGTTTTTTATTCCGAACCAACGAATTTCGAATAAATTCGTTCATTTTTTATTTCGAACGAACGAATTTTGAATAAATTCGTTCATTTTTTATTTCGAACGAACGAATTTCGAATAAATTCGTTCATTTTTTATTTCGAACGAACGAATTTCGAATAAATTCGTTCATTTTTTATTTCGAACGAACGAATTTTGAATAAATTCGTTCGTTTTTGATTCCGAACGAACGAATTTCGAATAAATTCGTTCATTTCTTATTTCGAACGGACGAATTTCGAATAAATTCGTTCATTTTTTATTTCGAACGAACGAATTTCAAATAAATTCGTTCATTTTTTATTTCGAACGAACGAATTTCGAATAAATTCGTTCATTTTTTATTTCGAACGAACGAATTTCGAATAAATTCGTTCATTTTTTATTTCGAACGAACGAATTTCAAATAAATTCGTTCATTTTTTATTTCGAACGAACGAATTTCGAATAAATTCGTTCATTTTTCATTCCGAACGAACGAATTTCGAATAAATTCGTTCATTTCTTATTTCGAACGAACGAATTTCGAATAAATTCGTTCATTTTTTTTATTTCGAACGAACGAATTTCAAATAAATTAGTTCATTTTTTATTTCGAACGAACGAATTTCGAATACGTTCATTTTTTATTTCGAACGAACGAATTTCGAATAAATTCGTTCATTTTTCATTCCGAACGAACGAATTTCAAATAAATTCGTTCATTTCTTATTTCGAAATTCAAATATTCGAATGACGAATAATTTGAGCATCCATAGCAATATCGCGCAACTACGAAGTGAGCGGCAATAACAAGTTGAATTCTTCTTCCAAAGCTTTATTTCCACCTACAATTGAAATTAATAAGGCACGACTCATTTCTAAACCTGTACGGGCTACAGCGCAAAGAATGCTACAAAGTGAACTTCAGCTCTAGCTTAGCCTAAGGAGTTTATTCGAGGAGCCTAACTAACTTTGCTTGCCCCATAAGCCAGCCAGATTGGTGGAGCCGAGCTCCATTGTTATCTCCATAGGGTGCTTTCGCCTCTATGGTTTAAATGAGAGGCGCAGAGTTCCGCTGGAGCCAACAACGGGGCTCGGCTCCACCGACCTGGCTGGCTTACTCTGAGAGAATCTTTTGCGCTAGTACCGTGATGCTCCCGTGATCCGCGATAGTACCGTGTGCGTCTTCCCCTAGTCCCGCGATCCGCGTTCGTTCCGCGATAGTTACCCAATCGACTCATCCGTTGGCATTCTCGTTCTCGTACCCTGATGGTACCGCGATCGTTGAGAGGTTTACCGCGCTAATACCGTGGTGCACTCGCGATCCGCGATGGTACCGTGATCGTCTCCCCCCGCTCCCGCGTTCTCATGTTGTGCAGATTTGTAAACCAGCGCGAAAAGCGGCGAGGGCAAAACCTTATAGCTTCGTGTTGATCTGATAGGCAACACTCGCTCGTGTGAAATATCGAGAGGGCCTGGATGCGGTACCATCAAAAGGCTGGCAGAATCTCGCGATCGTCCCGCAATAGTTCCAAGCTCGGTTCGTCGCGGATCCGCGATGTAACGCCCCGAATACATCAACGTATAGACGCGATTTGCCCTCTGGTTGAAACTGGTAGGATCTCGCAATCGTTCCGTGATAGGCTCGGGCTCGACTCCTCGCGGTTTTGCTATATAGCATCGTGGGAGCATCGATGAACGAACGCGGTACACTCTCGGTTTGAGACTGGCAGAATTTCGCTATCGTTGCGCGATAGCCCCATGCTAGTATCCTCTCGGCCCCTACCAGAAACCGAGTGGATTCTATCCGTGAACGATCGCGGGGGATTCTCTCAGAGTATGGAGCGAGCAAAGTTAGGAACCCGATATATCATTCGACGCAGAAATTTACTTAGATTTCAAAAACAACCCTCACCAGGTTAAAGAGTTATAGGCGAAAAACCGGTGTTTCGTAAAATGAACTAGGCTGAAGGATCGAGAAAATATTTTTCCAAACTGGAAGCACAAGTTGACCCAAAATTCCTCCCTCATCTCTAAGCACAAAAAAGTTATGGACGAAAAACCGGCAGTGACACCCATCCAATCTTGAAAATGACTTGCATGAGTGTTGGGTCACTTTCATTCTTTTTCGGGGCGGGTACTGGGGGAGATCGGAGTACGGGGCGGGGTTTATTGCTCCGTCGGCCAATCCACAGACGTCTCTCCACCCCTTAAGACGTGGGTGATTGGTCAACGGAGGGATAAACCCCACCCCGTACTCCCATCTCCCCCTGTGCCTCGGGGCGTTTCACCGGTTTTCCCAATGACGGAGGTCCCCCCTTCACCTGCCCAGAGGTGAAGGTTGGTGGAGTACATGGCTCCACCCAACGAAGCTATGGTTGGTGTTACCATTGCGCAGCGGCATGAAAAAAATGGGAGTGGCCAAGTGCGATTGCCATGTGGCTCCCCCTGTTAGAACCGTCCTAGTAGCCTCATCAGTCGGTGTGGGGAAAAAATTTAGCTCTTGCGTCCGGGAAAATGGAACAATGGAGTAATGAAGAAAATGACATCAGTATTGAAAGGTATGTCGATTCCTACATACATTAAAGCTGATTTTCATATTTTTTGTCAAATCAGCTCGGGTATTCAAATTGGAATAACGTTCGAATATTCACCTCTGCGAATGATCGAATTTGAATAATGTCCGAATATTCACCTTTTGCGAATAGTCGAATTCGAATATTATTCGGATATTCACCTTTTCCGAATAGTCGAATTCGAATAATATTCGAATATTCACCTTTCCCGAATAGTCGAATTCGAATAATATTCGAATATTCACCTTTTGCGAATAGTCGAATTCGAATAATGTTCGAGTTTTCACCTTTTGCGAATAGTCGAAATCGAATAATATTCGAATAGTCACACTTTTCGAATATTCGAATGTTCGAATAAAAATTCGTTCGAAAAATTCGAATATTTATTCGAACTCGAATACTCGGTCCTCACTCTAAGTGTACAATGTCTATGGATAGAATGGTGCTAGATTTTCTGACAAATGTGGCTCGGAAATGGTGCCTTCGAGAAATGGGGCCAGCCATGGACCGTTTAGCATGTATCATGAAGTCTCAGATTTTTTCCTGTAACGAGAAACCCCCCTGTTCAATGTTTGCGTGTGTCAATTGTATGATAACTTAATCAGCTTTTTTTCCTGCCCGGAAGAGAATTTTTTATTTATCAAAGATCTCTCTGAACAGTAACTTGGTGTTGCTTCCTTTCCACTGCCTACTATTATTAGGTTGAGTCTTCAAGGTCTTACGCTCTTTTTTGTTTTGATTTTCTTCTCTCATCCTACGCTCGCCATTTTTCTTGTAAAATCGATCAATTTCGAATTTCACATTCGAGTTTAGTGTGTGGTCTGAGCGCTGAATATTTCGGAAGTGTTGATTTTATCTGACTATCGAAGCGCCCAATCAATCGTTGTTGATGAAACATTTGACTCCTTTGAGCGCTATATAATTTCATCAAAATAGATTCACGAAAATTCCTCATTGGGGTGAGTTTTGCATTTTTGTAAAACTTGTATCTTCTGGGGCGGCATGCGTGAGGCAGCGTCCATACGTTGCGAGAGCGGGCGATCACGCAAAATCGATGGCATCATTAACACACGATTTGCCAGCCACTGACAGGCGCCTACGCTCGCTATCGAGCGCTCACACCCGCTCTCGCTCGCTTACGCTGGCTGCCGCTCGCCCACGCCCGCTCCGGGAAAGAATCAGCTAGGCTCAAGCTTATTACTCTGTCCTTAAAGCAATGAGCCTTGAGCCTAATTGAAAACTAATGCCCTCGTATCTCCTAGTTCGAACACGGCTGTCACAAACCGTGGTACATGAGCAGCCAAGGATTCGACTTGATTGATTGACCACCGGGTCAACCGTCGTCGATCGAACCAACACGAGACAGGAGGTGTTTGCTCGTCTCTCTCCTCAGATAAAAACAGCCCACTTCCCGCCGGCCAAGTCGGTCCCAATTTTGTGGGCGTGGCACAGCGCCCCACTTTTTGAGAGAGAGGTTTTCCAGTCTTCCTGCGGAGTGTCGGCGGGCAGTCGGCTATTCCTGGGGGTCATCGAACACTCACTCATCGATTCCCACTTTGATATCGCCATTGAACCACCCACTAGAGTGGAGCCAGTGAATGATTGCTGAGCAGAGAACGCTGTGTTGAGACTCTCCCCAAAACCCTCGCTGTATGCGACGCTGGCTCTGGGCAGGTGAGCCATTGTCTGTTGATGGCATCTGCGGATGAAAAGACTGCAAGCGCAAGTGAGTGTAATAAGCAACCCTGTGTAAGCTTACTCCTCACTTCTCAGAAGCAGTTCAAGATGAAGGGCCCAGAAGGGGATTTTTGAAATTTTGTTCCAAAAGACCTTTATCTGAAGGGTGATGTTCAAATGTGCCGCGAACTGCTTTTGGATTGTCTTCTGTCAGTCATCAAATTAGCCGTAACGCGATAGCAGAAGGGCCGCAGAGTGCTTGTTCAACGTGTACGTAAACGAAATGGCGCTGCCGACTGCCCGCGATCGATCTATTGGCCTTCCGCGGGAGGGGTTACGGGACGTCGGCTAGTGGTACCGCGGGAAGTGTGATATCTCTATCTGAGTCTGTGCACCAGGCACCTATCAGCGCTTGGGAGCGTTGAGGAGCGCGGAACAGTGAGAGCGGGCGTTCTCGCCACGTATGGACGGAGCCTGAGCGGGCTGGGTGGGGGCAGGGCTGTCGGCGTCTGTGAAGATCGCCATGCGAGGGCAGGAGATCATGAATTAACCTTACCCGGCAGTGTTTTCGTTGCCTGGGGCTCATAGGTGGGAGCATGGTTGATAGCCAGCGAGAAACGCGTTCTCGCTGGCTGGTGCTTCCCAACGCTCCTCAAAGCTGAGGAAGGCCGTATCAACAAATTGTCACGGGAAACGCCTCGTGTCGATTCGATTGATAATGTTTGACCTTGCGATCAGTATTTTGAGTCGCCTCTTTCGCTGCCCATTGGCCACGTCTTGTGGTGGCCGTGGAGGGATTTTGGGATACGAGAACAATAGTTTTGGAGTAGGTTCGACGCGTTTTGCTTTAGAAATGGAGCAAAAGGGTTGAAATTTGCTGTTTTTTTTTAGCGGACTTCAGTGAGCGTGAGCGCCTAGCAACTCGTGTGCCCAAGATGATCATCGATTCTGCGCAATCGCGAGCTTTCGCAAGGAGTCGACGCTGTTTCGAGCAGCGTCTACTCCTGGCGAGAGCGCGCGATTGCGCAAAATCCATGCTCATCGAGGGCACACGATTCACTAGCCGCTCTCGCGCGCATATGCTCACTCACGCCCGCTCTCACGCGCTAATGCCCGCTCCGTGAAAGAAGCTGCAAGTTTCAAACCTACTGCTTCATACGTAAAGCATACTCAAGGCTACTTCAAGACAGTGACCTCGGACTTTCCGACTTTCCTAGGTCATCCACGAAAATTGGTGCCGTGAAGGCAGTGCTCACGAGGAAAAGGTTGCCCGTTTTCTGGCAAAAACTGGAAGAAAGCAGAGAACAAAACCATTTAACAACTTTGGAACGCAAAACTATTTTCGACTTTGGGTTTGACAGTTTGCCCGTAGTCCCCGAACAGGCGTATGTAAAGGTTTCGGAGGTCTTTTTAAACAGTTTTTCTCCGGTATTTGAGAGTTTTGTGGGGACCTCTTCCCTATTGACCTCTTCTTCGTTGTCTTACCTACACAAGAACGTCGAAAACTAAAATATCTATTCTATCGTGAACACTGCCTTCAAAGTCTCTTCATAAAGAATAAATCGCAGATTATGCAAATATTACAAAAATGAAAATTTGAAATGTAATCTTTAAAAACGTGAATTTCGCGAACCTATTTTGATGCCATCTTCTGGTGCTCAGTGGAGCCAAATGTTCTATAAACAACGACTGCTTTGGCGCTTTGATAGTTCGACAAAATGAACACTTCAAATTATTCAGTACTCGAACCGTACTCTAAATTTAAATGTGGAAATGGAAAATAATCGAGTTTTGACGGGAAACGACGAAGAGCACTATATAGAGGAAGAAGTGCTCTTCCGAATGCTGTAGTACAGTTTGCCAAGCAATCACATAGAATATTGAGTAAGAAATAAACGCAAAAAAGCATGGGCTCATTCCCAATCTAATGATAGCCTTCGAATTTCTTTTTCACAGGGTTTCGCTTTCGGAAAGTTCTTTGGCTGCTTTTCCTGTGTCTGTGCTCTCAACGGATTCCGAAAATATCAGTTCTGAAGTGAGTAATCATGCTTAAACAGTCTATTATTTCAATGATTTCTCGTCAGCCATTTTTTCTAGGGTAAATCTTGTTGTGTATTTCAGGATCTCGATCTCCCAAATGAGATTTTGGGTGCGGCTGGTTGTGAAGCTCTACGTCTCTTAACTCCAGGTGCAGTTTTTTCAACTCAGCTACCTTGTGATAAGTTGTGATCATATACCATGCAATAAAAAGGAATTAAATATTCAAAAACATCAAAAATATGTCTTCAATGGCCTCAGCTTAACTGGATTTAATGCCGATTTGTGCTTACCAGATCATACCCGTTAACGGGTGCTTGCTGTTGTGCCCACACAGTTCATGTGTGAATAGCTGAGGGATGCAGAACGGAGTGTCGGTGGTGTAATGGTAACACTCTCACCCGTAAAGCGTGCAATGCAGGTTCGAGTCCTGCCTGACATCTGAGTTTTGCGTTCAACTCAGCTACCTTGTGATAGCAGTTTTTTTGCTAATTTTGATCGTCCTCAAGACGCCCGTAAAACATGTCCTTACCATAATGTGACCTCTTTCAGCTCAAAGTGCTATGAATGCTTCTCCTTCTTCAGGTTTCTGCAGTGACCAGAAACCATTAGTTGGCTCTAAACGCCAACAAGGTGACTGTTCTGTAAGTGACAACCCAATTTGGAGAGCCTTATTAAGACGACCTCCTGAGATAGCATAGTCATTTAGAGCTCCGCCTCAGATGAGAAAAACGCTGCTGTGCAATCCATGAAAGTTGCTGTTCCGCTGTCAGAGTGTTCGTCAACTATTGAGGCGGATCTCTCTCTAACAGGTAGAAGTTGTATTCCTGACATCTGACGATAGCCATATTCTCAATTTTCGGATTTGCAGGAGCCCTTGAGAATGAAGATGTAAATGGTGATGTCGACTTCAGTAGAATGTCTCCGCGATTTTTCAGTAGTCTGGTGGTGCCCAAGTGGGTTTTTTTGTCTGCCCGTGCTGCCTTCTTGTTGAGGCTGATACCATGTGTTTAGGGGTGAAAACGCGAACCTAAAAGGAAGTGTTAACGCTCCACCTCCGCAGTCTGTGTCCTCAGAATCATCGTGTGCTCTAGATGGTGGCTCGTCTTCTTTATCTAGTGGTATTTTTTCTACATTATTCGTCCTTAGGTTTACGTTAGCAACATATCAGAATGTGTTGAAAATCTTTATTCTCTGTTTTTACCCTCGCAGTAAACTTTGTTGTCGATTTCTTTCAGCTTGCAGTTGTTTTGCGAGGAAAAGCTAAAGTTTTTGAGCTTTTGATAAGTCCATTTTTATCTAATCTCACATAATCAATTTTATGTGAAATTCAGGCGCTTAGTAAACCCACCACTCAGTCAGGATCATCTAACAAGGGAAGTGTTTAGAGTGGTAAACGCATCTGCGAAAACGATCAGTATCGTTAGTATCTCTTCTGGCTCAATAGTAAAAATGTGCAGTATCCCGCCCCGAGCTGCAGGTTCGAACAAGTAATGATCATTTTTAAGCCTCGCGAAAAGGCAAGGGTCATCGAAAGGGCAAGGTCACCCACCCACCAGGCATTTTTTGGGAGTTTCAAAGAAATTTCTCGGATTTAGACCAAAACTTGTATGTAGGGGTATTCTAGGGTGGTGAACACGAATCTGGAGTCCATTTGTCGAAGTTCCGAGGTTTACTGTAGGTTACGGTAGGTAACATGTCATTTAAGGGGCAAAAGCCACTTTGGTATTTTGAAAATCGACAAATGGACGTTAAATTCTTATTCTCCACCCCGAATAACCCTTTTATACAATTTTTGAGTAAAATCTGAGATTTTGACCAAACTACCATATACCCACCGTAATCTACCGTAATTTGCAAAAAATCGATAAGCAGACTCCAGATTCGTGTTCAGCACTCCAAATAACCCCCATAGGAGCAATTTGAGCAATATCTACCGTAACACTCCGAAAATCTCGAAAGTGGCGTTTTTTCCCTCGAAATTTTCCCCGGTTGGGAAGCTTCAAACGAAATTAGCCGAAAACTTTGGAAAATCGACTAATAAACTACAGATTCGTAATCAGCACCTTAAAAAAACCCCTGGCAGAATTTCAAGTCAAATCTGGAACATTTTTCTAAAACGCTTCCAGAGCCCTCCAATCGGTATAAATATTCGCCCAACCGAAAATCCGTAGAAGTTCAAAACGCTGTCAGTCTGGACTAAGTATGGAAAATGCGCCTTCACCCAAATTTTGCTCAGGGGGTAGTTTTGGGCGCTGAACACATTTATGGGGTCCGTTTTCGAATTTTCGGAAGACTAATGCCCGTTTTGGAGGGTACAAAAAGCACAAAAAAGACCTTTTTAAGCTTGTAACTTCTTGGAACCTGCAGCTCGGGGCTGGATACTGCGCAGTTTTACTATTGAGCCACTAGAGATACTAACGATACTAGTCGTTTTGGCAGATGCGTTTACCACTCTAAACACTTCCCTTGTAAGTCGGCGATAAGACGAGCCCGAAATGATTCAGACAGAACTCACTAGGGAGCCTCGCATGGTGTTCCCCTGGATCAGAAAGCTGATGAACGTTTTCTAGTCAACCCTGGCACGCTTTTCTAGCCATCTGTAGTCAAATTTTGCCTCAGACATCTGCGAAAAAAGGTATGGCCTGTCAAAGTTCGTATTGACTACAGCTGAGCTGAACGTGACGTTTGTAGTTCTTGGATTAATTTATCTAAAAAGTTCAATAAAGGTTTATTTGACGTACTGAGCTCAAATTCGAAGTCGGCTTCTTCATTTTCAAAAGAAAAAAACTGGGCATTCATGAGTTACAGATTTGAAAAGGCTAGAAGCCTCTAATTTTCTGTTAAAGACAGTGTTCACGATAAATTTCACTTCCAATATCTCCACGGTTTACAGAAGGTCTGGTGCTCTATATAGCGAAGCACGCTTGAAAAGGACGCGAAAGTCGCGTTTTTGAGCCAAGATAGGTCCTTTACGTTGATTTTTGAGCGTGGAGGAATTGACCAGTATGAAGGATGATAGCATTCAATGCAATCAAGCGATGAGCTCACTTATTAGCACTTCCTTGACTTGATCATTCCTGTAATCTGAGTCTTCATTTGTTCATATCGAGGGGGCAAAAAGGGAGCACGGGACGGTTTTGGTACACCAAAACGCTTGTTCGCAGCCGTTATTTTGTCACTCCTGGCTCGTTTTCTTCCGTTCTTTCGACACTGGGAGCCTAGGGTCCTTCTCGCCTATCATTTCACTGTGGAAAGTCACCGGGGATGATCATCGTGAACGCTACCTTTAAGCTTTTTTTTCATCAAAACGCTCATTAGTGTTTAAAAAATCCGGAAGCGGACCTCATCTGCGCCCAAAATTCCACCTTTTGAGCAAATTTTGGGTGAGGGCTTGCCCAAACGTTGCACAGACCGATTGCGTTTTGGACTTTTACGGATTTTCGGTTGGGCGTTTATTTATAAAAATAAGAGGGCTCTGGAAGCGTTTTAAAAAACATTCCGGATTTTGACTCAAAGTTCACCCAGGGGGTTATTTGGGGTGCTGATCACGAATCTGGAGTTTATTTGACAATTTTCGGAAGTTTTCGACTTGATTCCATCAAAGCTTCCCATTGGGGGAAAATTTGATGGCAAATCGCGTCCTTTGCCGATTTCCTGAGTGCTACGATAGATATGGCTCAAATTGTTGCTTTGGTTGTTATTTGCAGTGCTAAATACGAATTCGCAACCCGTTTATCGATTTAGCGATAAATAGACCTCAGATTCGCGTTTAGCGCCCTGAGAAACCCCCAGTTGCAATTTTTAAGCGGACTCCGAATTTTTTTCTTCAAACACCCTGGAAATATGCTGATGAGTACCCTTATCTTTTCAAGAGGCTCCAAAAACGCTTATAACTTCGTTCAGAGGTTTCCGTAGCAAAATCCGATGTCAGATTCGGAGGCAGCGAGCCAGAATTGACCAGAAAACATCATCTTTTAAATGGCTGGGATAGCCATGCGAGGTTCCCTAGTCAGATGAGTCCGGAATCGTATCGAGCGGTAGATTGCGTTCGAGCAGTCGGTCTTGCAATTCCATGATTATGAATACTTGATGATACCTGTGAAGAACAACTGGCCCTTATTCTGTACGTGGTCATTCACTACTCGACCAATTTCATGCTCCGTTTCTCAATAAGTGAAATGCTGGTTGTTTCGCTGAAGCTGGTATTGATATTGATAAGCATTAATACCTCGATAAGCCGATATCTCTGCTGAATTATTTAAGTTACTCCGTTGTTCCTTAGAAAAGTCATGAGCGCACTCCGGGCCTGGCACGTTGTTCCTCTCCTCTCTAGCCAAGAAGTCAGTCAGAGCTGACTGACTGGATCCAGCTTATCTTGTTTGTTGCTGACTCTTTTTTTACTTAGCCTAGGTCGCTATCCTACTACACGCACTTCTGAATTTTTTGCGGATCATCTGAATTCTTTTCAGAACATGGATTCAGTTAGGCTGAACTGAATTTTTCGCCGGCTTTACTAGGGGGCCTCAGTGTAGGTTCAGTCTAGAATTGGAAAACGTCGCCAAAAGTGTGATTAGGGGTTTAGAGCGGGCTCAGCCTTGATTCTAACCAAGGTATCTCATGTCGCTCCTCAACTTCTCGCCCCTCAAAGATTTTCGAAGAGTACTCGTACGAAATTCCACCATAAAAATCTTTAGACTATTTTTTTGCATCGCGAAATGTTAGAAACTTCATTCACTTTTGTAGAGATGTGCCTGAAATTCCATGTTGACAGGTCTCAAAAAACTTTCGACTTTTGGCGTCAGCTGAATTCGTCCGTTGCGCGGGCAGTCTACGGAAGTCGTCTGTCGGGAACGTGAAATTGCGGCAATGCGTTCTCAGAACAAACGCGGCCTGGACCGGGGCCCTGAAGCGGTCTCCTTAGAAGTAACGAGGTTGAAAGAAGTTTTAATCGCATGGAGCTGGATGATGGTCATTAGAGTGTTGCTTCGAATAATATCGATTTTTCGAATAAATATAATTTTCTCTCCATGATCGAAATGGTTTCAACAGTGCTCACTTCCATACATTACGATAAGTGAATGGTACTCATATTTGGTAAAAAAGTAAGATTCTGTTTATTCATTTAAATACCAAAGTCAATTAGTTGAATTTTTTTATTCGAAAAATCGAATAAATTGTTATAGCGCTTCTTTGATGGGGCAGAAATTTACTTTTTCGTAAAATAAATTAGCTATGGTAAGCTTGCCCCTCACGTAATGTTTGACACCAAGAAAAGTTAAAACCTTTCGGCTCTGAGGAAATATTAGAATTAATCGGAAAATCGAAATTATTCGCTTCAACACAAGTGATCATAGGTCCTAGTTATACTTTGGCGGGATACTATTGAACTCCTCCACTGTGCTGAAGCACTCTAGAAAGAACAGTTGTGATGAACAGAACATCATGGGGATGGGAGAAAACGGACCAGCCATATTCGCTTAGCTTCGAATCCACTTCTCTCGCATTGTGCTGCATAGATTGCCACGCTCATCTACGTTCTGCAGAGACACCATGCACAATTTCGGAGTTAGGTACTGATAGATATTCTCCTTTTTTTCGTTTGTGCGCTACAAAATGTTAACAATGGAAAGGCCTTTTGCACAATTGGTGGGATCAGTCCGCTAAGGCTGCAGATAATTATGATTCCTAATAGATAATTGGGTTTTGTGCAAGGAGCGTACGGATTCGTTTCTGTACTGCCACCACTTGAAGTTTTCTGAGAACGTTCCTGCCCATCGTTTAGCGTTTGCTTTGAAATTACACCGTTCCTATTTCCCAAAAAATTATGTTGTGTCAGTTTTTTGTAGCTTCAGTTATTTGTCTTCAAGATATGGAAGGCGAAGGATGCGCCCGCGAAGCTGCTTTAGGTGAAGCAAAATTGGACGCAGAGGCGTACAAGCTGAAAATCTTCGAGAAGTTCGTTTGGAAAGGGTGAGCCTGATTTCTGTTGTTGTTGTTTTGTTGACAATTTTTATGTGGAAAATCTGAGATGTGCTACTGCGTGTTTCCTGGCGGAGTTTAGCTTACCATTTTCTGTCGGAGCCGTGCGTCGCGACATTTCACCTTTTCTCAAATCCTTTAGCACTTGTTCGCGAACGATCTTTTTCTGCAGAGCTGGAAACATTCGAGTTAACATTCATGAATTGCGCGTGAGTGCCGCAAGGCGTTAGGCCCTAGTTATACACCAGCGGAATAAAAACGTTCCGCGATGACGTTGCCGCTGCTTGCTGCGTAGATCAGGGACTTGTCTGCATTATTGCGTCTTTGATGCAGTATTGCAGACTAAAAGTTCCCGGGCGTTTCAATTGTATTTTATCGATGTTTCAGGCCTCTATCACTTGTTTATTGCAGAAAGTCGCTAGAAAGCTATTGCTCTTGTCATAGCAGTGTTCATTATGTCGTTTTGGTGATATTTTAACAAATTTAGATCTGAAAAATGATCAGCTGATGGAAATTGGCAAATGTCCAAAAGGGTAGAGCGCGGCAAGGATACAGTATACAGTGCCGCGGCGTGTATAACTGCTCGGTGCGGCCTTTCGACGTGTTTTTATGGGACAACTCTTCCTTTTCGCATGCCTCAGCACAGTTAGGACGCACATAAGTGATAGTAGTCTTTCTATTTCCGCAGCGTCCCGCCGGTGTATAACTACGGCCTTAGAAGGAGTGATGTGCACCGCTGCCGGCGAGCCTATGTCTATCAAGACATGACCTTAAAGGCAGTGTCCACCATTAAATCCGTCTTCTTTTTTTTTCGCCGAAAATCGAAAGGCCGGTGTCTCATTGCAATATTAGCATCGAAAAGGCCAAGAAAAGGGGTCCAGAAGATCTTTATGCGGCCCTAATTCCGCTCGCGCGAAGCCTTTTTTGCTTGCGGAAGACCTTGCGCGGGCGGAATTAGGGCCGTATAGCGCTCTTTTGGGCCCCGGCCCTTCGATTTTTGACGGAAATAAGTAGACGAATTTTAACCTGGACTCTGCCTTTAAACACAGTCTCCTCACCAATAATGTAGTGTTGTGTATCATTTGCTTTTAGCCCACCTCCTCCACCTTTGAATGACGTGCAGACGAGACAGCTTGTTTGTCTTTCCAGAAATGAATGCCCTTTTTGTGAGGTAAGTGACGTTTAAGGCTTTTTCGACAGTTGACCCTGTGTCCTATTTCGAGGGAAGTGAGCATGTTCCAGGGAACTCAATCCCTCGTCTCTCCATTTCTCTGTATCTGTCTGTCTATCTATCTATCTAGCTGGCTGTCTTAGGAGCAGCATTCAATGGATCAGGAAATAAGTCATCGTTATTGAACGTGACGGGGTAGCCTGTTTTTCGATGCGGGTAATGCAGACCTTCAATCGCATTTTCTCGAGCAAGTACGCACATCTTGAGCGTAAAAGGGCTATCTTGAATATCTATCTATAAGGAGTGCTGCCGAGAAACGAGAAGACTCATGTACAAAGGGGTGAGAAAAGCTCTAAGGGTGTTTCGATTGGGACAGACTATAGGTAGTTGCTGCGTAGTTTGTTGGCAGTGTTGGGGGAATTCGTCTATTTTAAGATTTGACTGAGATTCTGCTTCAGTGGTGTATATTGCTTTGCACGCATGGTATAGCTGTGTGCTGTGTGCTGCTTTCTCTTAAAGATTAACAGTGGACAATTGGTTGATTTATCATTGAGGATCCAGGGATATATAGCCAAGCTCCCTCATTTTAGGCCGGTCGAAGTAGGGCTTATCGGGCTTATCATGTCAAAACCTCCTTAACACTTACATTTTGTCATGACCGACCGCTCCGCTGCTTGCTCCGCCCGGTCTCATCCGAGCAAGCTAGGCTTTACTTACATGTTGTCAATAGAGAGAGAGAGAGAGAGAGAGAGAGAGAGGGAGGGAGGAAGGAAGGGAGGGAGGGAGGGACCGAAAAGTCTCCAAGTTCTTCTTTTTTAGTATTTCAACTTTGTACAATATTCCTGTTATTCCTATGCCGGGCTCGGTTGGTAGAGGGGTCTATTTTCGGCCTGAATTTTCCACTGATATCTTCTTAAGAGGTCTGAAATATTTAAAGGCGGAGTTCACGATAGATTTCACTTCCAATATCTCCACGGTTCGTGGAAGGTCTGGTGCCCTATATAGCAAGGCATGCTTAAAAAGGACGCGAAAGCCGCGTTTTTGAGCCAAAATATAGGCCCTCCCTTGCTTACGTTGATTTTTGAGCGTGGACGAATTGGCCGCTATGAAGGATGATGCTTATCAGTGCAATCAAGCGATCAGCTTCCTTATCAGCACTTACTTGACTTGATCATTCCCGTAATCCATGTGTTAATTTGTTCCCGTCGACGGGGCGGAAATAAGGCACGAGGCGGTTCTGGGACTCCAGAACGCTGGTTTGCAGCTGTTATTTTGCCACTCCTTTCTCGTTTTCTACGGTTCTTTCGGCGCTGGGAACTTAGGATCCTTTTCGCCCATCATTTCACTGTGGAAAGTCACCGAGGATGATCATCGTGAATGCTGCTTCTAACCACTCTTTCAGGCCACTGAAGAAGACGTCAGTTGAAACGTTAGGCCGAAAATAGACCATTCCTTCTACCAACCTCATGCGGCATAGGAGTAACCAGAATGCCAGCGAGAAGTGTTTCCTAAGGTTCAATCTGAAAAACTCGTTTATAGACAGCCAGTGGTACTTCTCGTGGCATACGTGTTCCTGGTTTTGCAAACGACGAGATAAGAGAAGAAAGCATGATCGCTCACATTGTAAAGTCTCATCATGGTCTTAGTGATGCTGAATGGGTGTTGAATGCGAAGCGGTGAGAAGTGTTTTTGTAGTTTGTAGATGCCTACATAAACACGTGGGATTTTCCTTCTAGATACCATATGTCACTCGGAAAAAATCGCACTCCTCTGAAGTTTCTACTAACACCTAACCAGGTAAGTTGTCAAAGAATGTCTCATCGCTGGAGCGTACTGAGTTTGCCGTGGCCACGTTAGACCTAACATTTTCAACTGCAGTTTTTCACCACGTTTTTCATGCTGTGGTATATCTTCAATCTGAATTTCATCTGATTTTTGAAATCCCAAATAACGAGCAATGAAAAATACTGGCTCGATTGCGGATAACGAGGTACAAAAAAGGGATGAGTTCATGCAAGGTTCACTCACCGATTGCGGGGAGAGCGGGATAACCTCTAAACCAATACACTGCTGTGGGTGCCATGGGAGCTCGAGCGGCCTGAACGATACGCTCCCATTCAGAACGATTCGTAGCAACAGATCTAGCATTAAGGACACTGCACCGTTGTTTCTTCAGATCATCCTCGGTTTGTTTCAGCCATGTCTTTCTAGGGGCCGTACATTGGATCTTCCACTGCTCTGGACGTTTCCTCCATAGCATGCTGTACGGTAGTCGGCTCGCGTCTATCCTGCATACGTGTCCAAACCATCGCAATCGTCTGGTCTGGACTTGGTCCTCGATCGTGGGTTGGTGATCACATCGCTCCCTGATGACTTCGTTGCGTAAGCGGTTACAAAGTATAATCCCGAGGATCTGGCGCAAGCATCGCATCTGAAAGGACTCGAGTTTCACCAGGTCCGACTTGAGTAGTGTCCACGTTTCAGAGCCGTATAATACATATAATAGGAATTATCAATGCTCGGAACAGCCGAATCTTCGTCCTCATCGATACGTTGGCTTTCTTCCACAGACACCAGCCAAGCGAAGCAAAGGCAGTAGAAGCATGTCGGATTCTGAAGTGGATCTCCGTCGTTGCTGCCACTTTCTTCTTCTGTACTACTGATCCGAGGTACTTGAAGTCGTTCATTTGCTGGAGTTCAGCTCCTTTGAAGTGCACAGAGGCGTGCGATCCGTCTGATGTCATGACCTTCGTCTTACATTTATTGATTCGTAAGCCATATGAGCTCGCAATCTGCGCTATGATACTAATTAAATACGTTGCCTCAGCGCCGGTATCCGCGATCACAGCACTACCATCCGCAAACATCAAGTCCGTGACGTAATCATGGGTACTGTACTGGACGCCTCTTCTGTTTTCAAAGGTCTTCCTCATGATGGCATCGATCACAGTATTGAACAGTAGCGGTGAAATGACATCCCCCTGACGAACACCAACATTGATCGTAAATTCTTCAGACAGCCTATCTCCGATGCGATTACAACTAGTTGATCCGTTGTATGTTTCCTAGAGGAGCTAAACTATCTTTTCCGGCATGTGTTCGCATTCAACTGATCTTCATAAAGCCCCCCAGTAAACGCAATTGGATGCCGACTTGAAGTCAATAAACACGATGACAACACGTTTACACCAACGGATCTTTTCTTCAAGGAACTGAGAGCGGAAATTTGGTTGGTGCAGCTACGGCCCGGTCGAAATCTTGCTTGTTCTTCACGGCTGGTTTGTTCTAGATGTCGCTGAAGTCTGCTCTGAATGATACTGTTGAAGACTTTCCCACCAATCGATAGGAGACTTATTCCGCGATAGTTATGACAGTCCCTTGCGTCACCTTTTTGTGAATAGGCACGATGATTTCGCGCTTCTAAGTGGCTGGTATGTTCTCAGACTGCCAAAGGAGCTTAATCAGCTTATGAAGTTGACTCAATAGAATCTCTCCGCCAGCTTTGATTGCCTCAGAAGTTATGTTGTCCACGCCCGACGCACTGCCGTTCTTCAGCGAATTGACATCCAGTCTCAATTCGTCCACAAAAGGTTCCGAATCCAAAGCGGCTTCCTGTGGCACTTCTATTGGAGGCGACTCGACAACCGGTCCCCGTGGTGCGTCGTGATTGTAAATGTCTTTAAAGAACTGTCTCCAACGCTGTAGGCAACTGTCTCCAACGCTGTAGACGTTCGTCCGCAGTGCGCACCAACCCTGAGTTCCTGATTCTATCGCTAACGGGCTTAATCGTCTTCCTGAGACGCTTCAACGTACGGTAGAGTGAACGGTAGTCATGCTTAGCAGCAGACTCTTCCATGGCTCACGCAAAGTTGACCAAAGATAGTCCTCTTCCTCTCCAACAAACTCTCCAACACAGTTTGTTTGGACCACATCAGCATTAGTAGTTTAGTTAACTCGAGCTCTCAGATGCAATGTACACATCTGGGGCATGAACATTTATTACTGAGGCTGGGGGTTTATATATGGTCGGCCGTTGTTTGTACCTTCATTATCCTTATACCCGTCCATACCGTACCCTTCACTCATAACTGACCTAAACAACCCCAATACTCCTCCCCAAAGGGATGGCGTTATCACTTTTTTATGTTTTTTTCCTCAGGGCCAGTGCGTAGTTCGCGGCCTGCACACTACCTCTCCCCGGATCCAAGTATGACCAACCCCTTGTTTCATTCATCGACAACGCAAAACAGTTTATTCAATTTGATGATCACCACATACGAGTCATTACGTTCGTCTTCATGAATTCTTCCTCTCCGGTTTTCGCTCATTTGCTCCTGCGCTGCGATCAACTGATGACAGAGCAATCTGAGCGACTCCAACTCTTCCCTCATTGTAGCACGTCTGCTTCGATGTCAGGTGGCATGCGGGGGTCGCCCAGCGCGACCTCGTCGCCCGCCGCGGGCCCCGCCGCGACCTCGTCCGTATGGGAATCCAACGTTCCCTCCTCTCGGATCTCGTCGAGGATTGCTCTAAATAATTGATTATCTCGACTACACCGAAGTTTAGGAGTCTCCACGAGGCTCTCACCTGGCCTGGCTGCGCCGTCGCCACTTGGATGACGATGGGTGGGCTGTTCTGGACCGGGGGACAGTGTTTGAGGCGGTGGCGGAGGTGGAATACCCCCTGGCTGAGGTACACAAGTCCACATACTAATTAGTGAACGCACCGCCTTTTATACTCTTCTTTTCTTCCATGCTTATCAAACTTAATCGGTTGATCATCGGCTTTAACTTGTTTGTTTTTCCCTCTACATAGTTGCTCATTTTATCAGTTAGCTTCCGCGTTCTCCGTGATCTTCTTTGCGGTGATGAAGCTACTGGTGGATGCTCTATGATTTTTTGTTCCATCATAGGTCTTTCCTCTTGTGGGCCGTACTTCTCCTTCAATTGATCGGCATGGGCCTTCTGACTGCCCGTTCCAAAATGCACATCATACACATTTCGCCCCAAGATTGCAGTGATGATTCCGGGAAGCCATCTCTCTCCTTTCTGGTAGTTCCTAACATAAACCTGTTGTCCAATTTTGAACACTCTTTGCTTCCTCCCTTTTTTGTCGTAATTCTGCTTCATCTGGGAGCGGTATTGGTTTCTTTCAGGCCCCTTTTCCTGCGTTTTCCGTATATCTAACGTTGTCCTCAACGCTCTTCCCATTAATAACTCCGCGGGAGACTTCCATATTGCGGGGTGAGGGGTCACCCGATACTCAAACAGTAAATCGATCACTATATTTTCAGGATTCCTGCCTTCTCTTAACCCCTTGTACCATCCCTATTTGAATGTTTGCACCAAACGTTCCGCTTCGCCGTTCGAGTTGGGATGGTAAGGGGGTGTCAGGGTTAGTTCTATATTTCTTCCTTCACAGAACTTTTTAAATTCTGCCGACGCAAAAGGTGGGCCATTGTCGGTTACGATTTGTTCCGGCAACCCATGACTTGCGAAAACCTTCCTCAGTTTCTCTATAGTTTTCTGGGCCGTTGTCAAATTCATTCGTATGACTTCCGGCCATTTTGACTTAGCGTCCATAATCACTAACCACTTTTCACCTCCCTTAGTTTGACAGAAATCCATGTGAAGCCTTTACCACGGCTTCGCTGGTTCTTCCCATAAATGCCTTCACTGGGTCATTTCCGAAGACGGCGCACGTTTCACAAGCCTTAGCCATTTGCTCTACCTCTTTGTCTATCCCCGGGTACCATACCTTAGTTCTCGACAACCTCATCATGCGATTCTTCCCTTTCTACTGTCAATCTCATTGACCACCATTTCTGGGCTAAGAGATTCTCTAGGATCGGGTAACCGCGATAAACCATCCGCGTTACCGAATTCCGATGTTTTCCTATACTCTATATTAAATGGATAAACCATAAGCCGTAGTCCCCATCTGTGCAGCCTCTTTGCTGCTATAGTGGGTAAGCCATTCTTCGGACCATATATCCTTACTAAAGGTTGATGATCTGTTAGCAAGGTGAATTTTCTTCCATACAAGAATTGGTTGAACTTCTCTACACCATATACTATACCCAAAGCCTCTTTCTCTATTTGGACATAATTTCTTTCCTCTTTTGTCAACTACCGGGACGCATAGGCGATTACTTTTTCGTTACCATCTTTACATTTGTGGTAAATTACTGCTCCTAACCCATAATCCGACGCATCTGTGGCTAGTACCACTGGAATGTCGGGGTTATAATGTGCCAACACATTCGTTTCTGTTAATCTCTTTTGTATTTTTTCAAACGCTTCTTGCCGTTCTTTGTCCCACTTCCACTCCGCTCCTTTTTTTCCTTAGAGCGTTCAGCGGAGCGGCTAGCGTTGACAAGTTGGGTATAAATTTCCCATAATACTGAATCATTCCCAGGAAAGATTCCAATTCTTTTATGTTCCTGGGTACTGGCATATTAACCATGGCTTTCAGTTTCTCCGGTGAGGGTCTTATACCTTGTGCATCTATCACGTGTCCTAGAAACTCCATTCGAGTTTTCATGAACTCGCACTTCTCCCTTTTTAAACGAAAACCTGCTGATTTCAGTCGTTGAAAGACTTTCTCCAGCCTCTCTAGATGTTTTTCATCATCTGGGGCTGTCACCGTTATGTCATCAAGGTAAATGACCACTTCTCCTATACCCGCCAGGGTCATCTCCATTGCTTTTTGAAAAATCGCTGGTGCATCGGCTATACCATAAGCGATTCTGTTATACTCGAATGGCCCCTTCTGGGTGTTCACTGTTGTAAACTTTCTGGATTGTTTATCCAGTTCTATCTGCATGTAAGCCTCTGATAGGTCCATTTTGGAAAACTTTTTTCCACCATTCAGTAAGTGGAACAAATCATCCGGTTTTGGCAACGGGTATTGATTCATGTCCAGTTGTGGGTTAAAGGCAGTGTTCACGATAATCTTCAGTTTTGAGATTATTGGCTATATTGATTAGGTGGCCCCCAGGTAGAACTAAAATGACATAGGAATTGAGAGAAACGCACCAGAAGTAGGCGAAATCTCTAAGTATCACTCCGCCTTTTAAGTATCACAGGGAGTGTTTGTTGTGACAATGAAATCTTTTGTGGTCACGTCCTTTGCAATTCTCTACTCTCTAATGTTCCGTTCTTTCCTTAACGCCGTAATTAATCCTGCTTTGCATAAAATGTTTTTCTATTTTCGATTGACCCAATTTTAAACCGGTGAAAACCACCATGAACGTGTTCGTTTCTTGCCACAATCTTTTTCAGCATGTTACACAACCTACTAGGGGCGATAATATTCTTGATCTAGTGTTTTCGAGCAGTGATAGCTTAATCAGAGATGTAAAAGTTCTGTCACCTCTGGGAACAAGTGATCACAGTAGTATTTCGTTCACCATTCATAGTTGGAAAACGCATGCCACACCAGTTTATCGAAGAATATACTCCAAGTGTAATTTCGATGCACTTGGTGCAAGTTTGGCGGGAATCCGATGGATTGATTTGTTTGAAACAAAAAATAATGTGAACGAGAAATATGAACTTTTCTTATCGGTTCTACATGAAGCCATAGAACTTCATGTTCCTTGGGAAAAATGTGCATCTTTGAAGTCTGTGAAGCTACCGCGGTATCTACAAAACATGCTCGAGCATCGCGATTGTCTCTTTTATGAAGCTAGACGGACCAATGACTGGTCAACATTTAGGAGCTTTTCTTCGAAATTCGATATTAGCCTCAAAAAGTATAATAGCTCTCTTGAAAAGAAGATGGTGGAATCCGTTAACAAGCAGCGTTTTTATAATTACCTGAATAGTAAAATCAAGGAAAAAAGACTTCTCGGTTGCCTGAAATATAATGGAACGATCTTAACCACGGCATATGAAAGGGCAAATTTACTAGCCGATCGTTTTGTTAATGTTTTCCAAGAAGATGATGGATCCTGCCCATCCTTTGCCGGATGTAAAGTGGAAAGAATGGGGGAATTTCCTTGGTTTGAAGCCGGAAGGCTTTATGAGCTAATAATGAAATGGCCCAAATCCTCGTCTGTTACTCCCGACTTTCTACCACTTTTCTTTATTCAGAAGTTGGGTTATCTACTGTGCGGTCCTCTCGCCTACATTTTCAATCAGTCGCTCATGCATAGTGAAGTTCCTATGCGGTGGAAACACTCTTTCGTCACTCCCATTTTGAAGAAAGAACCGGCCTGTAATCCCGATAACTACCGCCCTGTAAGCATAACGTCCCTTTTGTGCAGACTTTTTGAAAAAGTTTTAAAACAACATATCATGGAATTTCTACTAGATAGGAAAATTATTAATGAGCATCAGCATGGGTTCATCAGTGGCAGATCAGTAGAAACAAATTTGCTCGAGTGTTTGGACGATTGGACTGTTGCGCTCGACAACAAACTTGGATGTGATGTGGTTTTCTTCGATTTCGCAAAGGCTTTTGATCGTGTGTCGCACAAAAAACTGTTATGGAAATTAGAAAAATTGCAGTTCCACCCTGTAGTCATCAAGTGGATTGCTGGGTACCTCAGTGACAGAACCTTTCAAGTGAAGCTAGGGGAGATCTATTCTGAAACGAAGGTAGTTGTAAGTGGTGTACCTCAGGGAGGTGTGCTGTCACCGATTCTTTTCATCATGTTTACGGCTGACTTACCCGAAACCGTTCAAGGCCAAGGGGTCAAAGTCAAAATGTATGCTGACGATGTCAAAATATATAATGTAATTTCTAGTCCAGAGGATTCCGTCAACCTTCAGAGCTCCATAGATTCGCTGGTGAGGTGGACTAAAAAGTGGCAATTGCCTTTGTCTCCACAGAAGACTACTTTTATGCAGCTGAAATTTCACCAACGTGCAGCTGTCTCCTCGTACTCAGTTGATGGCGTAACTATTTCTGCTGTGAATTCCGTGAAAGACCTTGGTTTTCATTATAATGACAAACTCGATTCCACTGAGCATATCAAAGTTCGGTGTAAGCAAGCCAAGCTGCGAGCATTTCACATTTTCAAAGGTCCTTGCAGTAGGAATAAGTCCGTTCTCCTTCGCGCATACGAAACCTACGTCCGTCCGCTGGTAGAAGCCAGTGTGACCGTATTCAATCCTTCGTTGAAGAGAGACATTCATGCTATCGAGAAAGTCCAAAACAATTTTACCCGTAAGCTTTTGGCACGTCTAGGTGGGTTTTTGTACGAGAGGATACCAAGAGCTCCTGTCAGGAATAAATACTTGAATCTGCCTTCGCTTAAATCCCGGCGAAGAGTATTTGACGTATGCATGGTCCACAACTGGCTTCATAACCATAAAATGATGAATATGAAACGTCTGTTCAATTTAAAATACTCTCGAACTAGAGGGACCCTCTTCAAAATCGTTTTATGTCGGCCTAGTACCAGGTGGTATGCCAACTCCTTCAAATATAGAGCTGGCAGGTTATACTCTGACGTCACAAAAAATATGCTTCCAGGGCTGACATTAAGTCAATTCAAGGTGCGTGCCAAAAAGATCTTATTGAACTTTGGATCCTAGTGATTTGAGATACGCCGCTATTTCCTTGGTTCCATAGTTATTACCATGTGTTGTGGTATTCCTTTTTACTGTTTGTTTTTCGTATTGACTGATTTTTTTTTCTCACATTTGCCTTCCGCGAATGTAATAAACTTATAACTTATAACTTATAACCGGACAACTAGTCCATGTTATAGAATAATGTCACTGAAATACAGCATTTTAATACGTTTTTCGCCGTTTCTTCTAAATTTTGGTAACACTTAGAGGCCGACGCATTGTTTTATGTGAAAAACTCGGGGACGAAAATCATCGTGAACACTGCCTTTAATGGTTAGTTTATAATCACCACATATACAAATTTTGTCACCAGGCTTGGGCACAACCACTAAAGGTGTGGCCCAGTCTGAATGATCTACCTGAGTCATGGTACCATTTTCCACCAACTCCTTTAGTTTATCTTCTACCATACTTTCCCTCTCATGGCGATCGGCACTGGCCGTGCTCTAAAAAATTTAGGAACAGGTTCTGCCTTGAACTTCAGCGTGGTTTGCGTTGTTTGACACTTACCCAATCCTGGCTTGAAAACTATTTCATTCTCATCCAAGATTTGGGCGGGTTTTTGGTGTGTTTGGTCAGATTTTTTCTCCTCTACTTCATGAATTCTTTGATAGTGAGGCCCGCAATCAATATTTAGGACTTTAATCATGTCTCTTCCGCATAGGGAGCGGGTTGCGTTTGCTAAAATGTGCATATCCATTTCTGCTTGCTATTTATTCATGAAAAACGATGCATAAGGCAAACGCTAGAAACACAGTGCATTAGTAACCCACAGATTGAGCGCAAATCTGAATCACTGATACATAATGAGCTCCAACCCGCCACCGAGCCTACTGCTAAAAACACAGTAACTTTTTTCGAGCAATACGTTTAAATGATCTCACACCGGAACGAGCGGCAGATACGCCTTCTCTAAAAGAAACAAAAAGCGACCCAGCCCTACAAGTAAACGAGCAGGACCTTAGGGTACTTTTTGGGATTTCATATGAAATTTTCTCTGAACCACCTCTGGTTCTAGAATGAACTATACGGTAAAATTTACAAACATCTACTCTCATGATACCTGATAACATTTTAGCGACAGTGACGACATCACAAACCTTCCGCCGAGATTCTAATGTGTGTAGTAACAACTCCCTGTTCCGGTTCTTTGAATTGGGTATGCTACTGTAAGGCAACTGGAAAGCGCTTGCAAATAATTTGCGTGTGAAATTCTGTTGGGTTCTCTCTAGCAACGAAATGTCTTTCTTTTTATGTGGAGAAAAAACCGATGACCCACTCTCCATGATTGGCCTAATGTAAGTTTTATAGGCTCTAACAAGAACATCTTTATCACACGTTGAGAGCGCTTTAAAGATAAGGAAAGTGCGCGAAAAAGCCTTGTTGCTCAGATGTTTATAATGATTCATAAAATCCAGTTTATTATCATAATGAAATCCTAGGTCTCTAACCGAATCTTGATCAGCAAGTTTATAAAAACTTGGAGAGCTTGGAACTCCAATTCTCATATAAATCGTCTTTTCAGGGGCTAAAGTAGCTCCCAACTGAGTGACCAGTTGTAAACCTGGTCTAAAGCGGTTTGCATCTCAATATGGTCAGCAGGACTTTCTATTATTCTATAAATCTTAACATCATCTGCAAATTGTTTGCATTTGACTCCGCATCTCTAATATAGTAGGGAGCTCGGCAGTGTACAATGCAAATAGGATTGGAGACAGTACTCCGACCTGTGGCACTCCGCTGCTAGCTTCTCTGACCGTTGAGAAGCAAGAACCTATTCTCACCTGAAAACTTCGTTTTTCGAGGTAACCCTTCAACCACGCTATAACCAGGGGATGAAATTTCAGTTTAGTGATTTTGTGAATCAATTTAACATGATCTACCTGATCAAACGCCTTGGCGAAATCAAAATATACTAATCACAGCCCTTCTTAGCATCCATGTACTCAGTCCAGTCATTGACACATTCGAGAAGATTTGATTCCACAGATTTACCAGGCATGAATCCGTTCTGATTCGGAGGGATGATAGAGTTTCTCTCCAAATGTGACGTGATATGTTTTTTCAATACCTTTTCGAAAATTCTACACAAGTGGGAGGTTATACTCACTGGCCTATAATTTCCTGCCAAACTGGCAGGCTCTTTTTTTCAGCAGGGGAGTTACGAAAGAATGTTTCCATCTTAACGGAATTTCTGAATAACACAATGATTGATTGAACAGATACGCAATAGGCTCAGCAATGATATGCCCAATACTTTGTAGAAAAACAGCCGGCACATAATCTGGAGTTAATGAAAATGAACAGGGTAATCTATTGAGAAGCTCATATACCATAACTCCATCAAACCATGGAAAAGTGTTCATTTCAAAGTTAACTTCAGGATCAAACGCTGGTAAAATAGTATCACTCGCACTATACACCTCCCCGAATTTATCTGCTAATAGATCTGCCTTATCCTGATCTAAAGTTGCCACTTCCTCAACTGACCATTGAACTGGACTTGTACGGTACTTCTTCCAAAAAACTGTATTGGACTGTTATTATACGCCGTCGCCTCGATCGTAGCCTCTCCAATTTGAGGTCTGCCGATTTTTTTCCCAGGATGCCATGTCCGGTATGGATACCGATGCACCTGTGTCCAGCTCACATTCTACATCTATGCCTTGAATTTTCACCATAAGCATTGTAGCCGGTTCTACTCTTGCTCTACGAGTTTGCTGAGTTAAAGCTCGACGCTTACTTGCGGAGCTTTCCTTCTTGCCACAGTCTGCAATTTTACCTGACCCTGGCTTCTGCTACGACTTCGCCAGCTCATCTCACGACCTTGACGTTCTTTATGAGTCAGCCTATCCACATTGCTCTCGCAAACGTCGTCATCGTCATAGTCGGAGGTGCTGGGCTCCGCACACCAATTCACATGGCGGGAGACTTTCTTTGGCCCAATTGATCCTGCCCTGCATGCTCTAGACATGTGTCCGGGTCGAGAGCAATTTTTACAGTATGCCATTGCTTTCTTAAAGCATTGATAGTGGGCATGCCCTCGACCTCCACAACATGTGCATTGCTTCATAACAGCGGGGCGGTTGTTCCCCGCGCTCCCTGGGATCTGCTGTTGTTCTTTGGAAAACATGTTACTTTTTTTGTGGCATTCCTCTACAGAGCGGGTACTCGGATCTCGGCCTTTTATATGGTTTTTGGGAAAACTTTCTATCATTCGCACGTATCATCGGAATTCCCACTGACTGGGTACCCTCTTTCTAATGGGGTGCATTTTTGCCTACTCGTTCGAATGCTTCCGCAATTTCCAGTGCTTCTTTTGAAGACAAGTTTTCCCGTTCAAGAAGCCGCTTCCTGGTTTCAACGGAGTTTAAACCTTCGATGAATACCATGGTTACCATCGCGTCGCGATGATCTGTTATTTTTTCAAACTCACATCCAGTTGCTGGCTTCTGTAGATCCGCATAATAATCCTGAAGCGATTGGCCTGGCCGCTGCGACCTTGACATTAATCCATGTCGCTCCGCCAGCACAAGTTTTTTTTCGGCTGAAAGTGACTTGCCATTGTGTCACTCAGCTCTTTTAGCAACACCTGCTCCGGTTCCTTGCCTTGGAGTAGGGATTCGAGCAACTCATAGTTGCTGCTGCCGATTTCCTGCAAGAAAGTAAGCCGTTGTTCCGTTTCTTCTGAAACTTTTCTCAACGTCAAAAAATTGTGGTGCGCGCAAAGCGCGCACCAGATTTGGTTTTGAATCGGCCACGCGCGCAACCCGTTTTTCGAAATCTAAGTTCAGGCTGAAGGTGAAAATTAGCTCTAAATTGCATTGAAAAGAGCGCAAAAAGTTGTATGTAATGCCTAAAAATGGTTTAGAATGGTTTCCTAGGATTTGAGAAAATTTTGAAAAACCGCAAGTTTTCTCTGTTAATCTCCTTTTTTTCAGACGGCGTTCACGATCTTGCGCTACCAGTTAAAATTAAGCTAGGGAGCTCATTTTTGGACAGGTGGCTGGAAATGGATGCAGGTCGCTCCTGTTCCAATTTCAACTTGATACCTTAACTTTGAAGGGTACCTCAAAATTGTGGGATTACATACTAAATTAGCCGTGGAGCACGAAAACAGCTTTTTTCTGCTACGGCTGTGCAGACCGGGGTGTGTGTGTGTGAATCTTCAGCCAGTCAACACAGGTCGTCGGAGGTAAGTACTGAACTTGTCAGAATTCTTACTCATGACATGTCATCGATCGATAATCAATATTATCGATTTTCGTGCTTTTTGCACAAAATGCGGCGAATAGTGGTGATTGCTTTTGGGATTGGTTTTCTTGGTTGAGGAGTTTTGCTCATCAGTCATTATCAATAAATACCGATCAATAATGTTTGTTGATTTTTTCGCCTGTTGCACAAAATGCCGCAATGATTTTTGATTGTTGATGGATCTAAGTCATTTGTTTTAGAAATTCTGCTCATCATGCAAGATCAAATATTAACTAATGGTCAATAATATCGATTTTTCACATTTTGCACCAAATGCGGCAATGAGTTTTATTTTTTATGGTTGTAAGTCATAGGTTTCAAAAAATTTACTCATACGACAATATCGTCTGTTAGATGTTTCATCATTCCAAAATGGAAATCTTGGAGCAAAATTGAAGTCAGAAAGGGAACCTTTGGGAAAAATATGTGAAATTTCTGAAAATTTAGCTTCCTGGCAAAAGTAACGATTTGGTAATGCCATTTATAGGTTAAAAAAAAAGTTTCAAAAATACCTTGAAATATCTTTAAAAAGTGATTTGGCGTAAAATAGCCTGAAGTAATAAAAAAAAACAGGGAAATGAAGTGAAATAACCAAAAAATACGATTTGGTGGTCGATCATTTCACAAACTTCTCCGTTAAACTTATCAAAACGAAATCAAGCGCGCAACGGAAACATTAAGCCATTTTTGAAAGCTGTCATAAGGGATTCAGCAAGCTAAGTGAACGCAACGTTCCATTACATATCGTGCTTGATTTTGTTTTGATAAGTTTAACGGAGAAGTTTGTGAAATGATCGACCACCAAATCGAATTTTTTGGTTATTTCACTTCATTTTCCTGTTTTTTTATTACTTCAGGCTATTTTACGCCAAATCACTTTTTAAAGATTCTTAAACAGTTTCCACCATGTCCTCCACGGTGTGCCCGGCACACAAGCGCCAGGCGCGCGTCGCCGGTAAACCTCGACGAGGGTGCCGGGTTCCGCCCCCGCGGTTACTTTGGGTCCACTGTTACCGTCCATTCTCGCTTGCCCTTCTTTCTTCTTTGTTTGCTCGGATCTTCACTCCTCGCGAGAGTCGGTTCTGGACGGTCTTCTTTCTTCGCTCTGCTGGTGAGTCCCTGGTCTGATCGCCACTCGAGCTCTCAGATGCAAGGTACACAGCTGGGGTATGAACATTTATTACTGAGGCTGGGTGTTTATATATGGTCGGCCGTTGTTTGTACCTTCTTATCCTTATATACGTCCATACCGTACCCTTCACTAATAACTGACCTAAAGAACCCCCTTACTAGTTAGTATTAATTAATGACACGTAAGAAATGGAACTATATATGTGCAAAGCCGTAGCTGAGATTGCAACAGACAGACTACAGACAGGTTCTAAAAAAAATTAAAAGCAAGGTCACCATAAAACAGTGATCTGCTAGGGGTCTGGAAACGTGTGTCGTCGTGGAAAAGGGTTACTTTGCCATTATACTCAACTTTGAAGCTTCTCGGATGAGGCAGAAAAACCGAAGTTGCAGGATCACAAAATCCGTCGAAATTTTACGCAAACGCTATCATCTGCTCCTAGGGTGGCTCAAATTTCCTGTCAACTCTGGCAGAATAGAAACACTCAAAGATTCTCACTACTGAAGATTACCTTTGAATTATAGCATATATTTTGCAAATGAGTATGTTTTCGCCCAAATTAAAGGCAGCGTTAGATAGAGAAGACTTCGTGTTTTTGAAGGGTATTTCGCACTTGACCGAATGACCAACGCTGAAAGGTTCAAAGATCGTCAAAGTTAAGTGGCGGGAAACTTTCACTTCAACCTAATAGAATGAAATCTTTATTCTGTTTTGTATGAAATTTTGAATTCAGTGTTAAAATAGGCATTCCAGTCCAAACACCCTACCTAATAGAATACGATTTTAATGAGGCCTGAGATCACCAGTGCGATAATCCTGGTTTTGTCAACTTGGGTTGGGTTCAGCTCGAAAAGGAGCATGGTTGCGCTAGAGCTAAACTCAACCTAATTTGACAAACTAAGGATTGGCGCAAAGATGAATCCGGTCTCTGCTGAACGCGGTTGAATAGATTATTAGAAAGGTATTGTGGGTTAAAGGCACAGTCCAACCCCAAGATCGTTTTCCAGCTTCTCTGCTCATTCTAGAGAGAATTCCACGCTGATCACAACGGTGTCTCCAGAATCGCTCAGGACCCACTACGAACGCGAATTATGGCCCCTCAAAGATTGTGAATTCGGGTGATGGGAAATTCATGGACGAGTTGTCCCGGGCTTGTTTTCCTGGTCGTTCGCAGCCGTCGCACCGGAGCAGACCACATTATAAAGCTAGACCGATAAAAAATAGAAGCACGTAGATGCTGATCAAAATTCAGTTTGCGTCTCGTCCCTACTAATAACTCAAGCTCTGAAGTGCGCGGAGCGAGTGAGTGCTGATTTGGGGGCGGAGGGAATGGGTGCTCGATTTTTTCGTTCATTCTGGAGGGTTGAGATTCCGCGTTTGGCAGGGTTGCTACAAACAACGGCCGGACCCTAATATCAAGTTTTACCCACGAGCTTGGACTGTGTCTTTAAGATCCTTGGGGTTCAATCATTATTTCACTTCAAATACAAGGATTGCGGTACCAACTTGGTTTTTTCCCCACTATTTTTTCTTGGCTCTCACCATCAGATGCACTCTTTCCAGGCACTCATATATGATCTTTTTCAAAATATTTTTATCCAGAAAAATCAATTGCGGTGTTCATCATGTGAACAAGCCGCCTTCGACAAAATATGCAACCTTCGCGTCCATTGGGCCACATGTATCGCTGTAGGCGGGCGTTTCCGTAAGGAACTTCGTGAAGGAAGGAGCGTGCTGGTATCGACTTCCAGCATTGGGAGGACTCCCAAGCGGCGTAGCAAGAATGAGGCGTATGTTTGATTTTCAGTCGCTTCTGGTATCTGTACATTGCTGGCTTTTTTTGTATATCACTTAAGAATGTTTTTACAATTGAATGTAGGGTCAAATGTCTTCTGCCGAAATGCGTATCTAAGTGGCGTCCAAGTTTCAAGTATCCAAATGCAGTCACTCAAGTTGCCCACATGATTTCTCGTCACTGTGCGGATAAGGAAGCGTACGATGCTGCAATAAAGTTGGGGTGAGCTAGTTTTTCTCTGCCTTATTTTCGTTTCATCGTTTGAGACATGAAGGAAATCCGATTTTCAGAGAAGAAGAGGGTCTTGCAGACGACTATCCATTCTTGGATGTTGCAAAATCTTTTGCAAACTCTATTGCGAAAGAAGACGCTTTATGTCTCCAGTGCTCTAGATGCGACCGTGACTTCCATTCACCATACGAATTGGTGCAGCACGCCAAGAGATACCATCCTACGGAACAGTATTACTCGTCAGTTTCTGCAGTTCTGATCGATTTTACTACTTCTTTACATGGCTTGCGTTAGAGATGGCAGAGAAGTTTCAAAGTTCTCTGCAGCAGCTGAGATTCGGGACGATTCTGGTCTTACAACCACTCAGATATTTCTGAACAAGTTACCTGAGACTTGAAAGCAGCGTACGCGCAAAAAATCGTGTTTATTTTTTTCACAATTTTGCGCAGAAAGGCTTACCATGTTGTCAGATACCAGGTTGCTCAATAAGTTTTGTCGTTCGATAAGAAAAACAATTTTTTGGTTCAAAATACACTTTATTTTTCAGTATAATCTCAATTAATACAGGTTCGAATGACGACTCTCATTAGCAGTTTTGAGAAGAGTAAGTGCTCTAGCAGAGCTGGATACTGAAAAGCTGGAAGTTGGTGGGCTGAAAAGAAGCACGGACCGTAGAGTGTACCAGGCTGTTCAATAAGTTTTGTCGTTCGATAAGAAAAACATAATTTTATGGTTCAAAAAAACTTTATTATTCAGTTTAATCTCCCTGAACATTAATACATTTGCTCCAACGATCCTCCAATCCTTGAAGTGAGAATCCGGAAGGTCTGCAAATTACGCTTCAACAGCGGTTATAACCTCTTGATTTGATGAAAAACGCTTGCCACGCATAAATTTTTTGAGTTCTGGAAACAAATGGAAGTCGCTGGAGGCCAAATCTGGTGAATACGGTGGATGCTCCAACAATTCGAACTTTGAAACATGGATTTCAGCGATTTTCAAAATGGTCTCGTGACACGGTGCATTGTCCTGATGAAAAAAGGATTTTTTTCTTCAGCAAACCGAGTCTTTTTTCACGAATTCTTTCCTTCAACTGGTCCAGAAGGTTGCAGTAATATTCAAAATTAATTGTTTTACCAGTTTGCAAGTAATCCACAAACGAAATTTCATTCGCGTCCCAAAAAAACTGATGCCATAACCTTCTTGGCCGATTTCCGGACACGGACTCGTTTCGAAGCCGATCAACCAGGTTCACACCACTCTTCTCATTCATTGTGGTGAATCGGCGCACAAAGTCCACTTTATCCTTGTTAAAACACTCCAAATGTTGCTGAGAAAGTCGCATTCGAATGTGTTTTTGTTCAATTGTTAGTGAATGTGGCACCCATTGTGCACACAGCTTTCCAAGACCCAAAACTTCACTTAAAATATGGCACACACTGCCTAATGAAATGTGTAGAGCCATATCCTGGAGAGTGTTGGAACGAATAATTTTTCTTGAATATTCGAATAAACGAATAATTCGAATAATCCACTTCCTTAAATATTCGATTATTCGAATAAATGAATAATCCACTTGTTTGAATATTCGATTATCTCAGATAAACCGAATAATCCACTTCTTTGAATATTCGAATATTCGAATATTTTTCCGAATATATTCGAATAAACGAATATTCGGGCAACACGCTATTGCGTACTATCCCATTCAATCCAGCATTCAAACCCGTAGAAGACGTCGTTTTTTCGTTACAGAATTCTTGATGACGAGGGTGGGTGATCGATTTTGCCATATCTCGTATCGACCCGTCGGGGTTGAAGTCAACAGCATCAATTACCCACTCTTGACCCGAAATCTCCGGTTCTTTTCGATGAATTTTTCAGAGAAACGATTTCCTGTGGACAAGTCATGAATTGTCCAGGGCTGAGATCAGCTTTCCCGATCTCATCGCTGTTAATCAATAACCGTTTAGTCAAGCGTACCAGAACTCGATAATTCAGTTCACAGTATCTTATAAATTCACAGTATCTTATAAATTTTTGAAGAGATACTGTGAACTATCTTTTTGCTGCTTGGAAGAAATTGAAGAAGTGAGCTTGGAATGAGGTCGACTTGCGTACCAAGTTCAACGCATTCTCCACATGTCTGAAGCCTAACCTGAGCGCTGATGGAAGTGAGCTACTGTCAGCATTTTCGGAGCACCCCGTATATTGACGTTTTAGTTGAGTTTGAGAAATCCGGACCTCACACGCAGCTTTGTGCTGCTAATTCCACTCAACCTTTCGAACATCATTCTCCTCAGAAAAAATCGACAAAGCTCGGGAAACCAAAAATTGAGACCCTGAATATGTTCGGAAGTCCGAGTTCAAAAGAAGTTGAATTTTGTCATTCGAAATGTGGATGTGAAAAAAAAATTCGAGTTTGCTAAGTGTACTCAGAATTGAAACAAAATGGCTACAGAAGCTTTAGTACTCTTGACCTCGGTCGCGATAAGGTTTTTAAACATCAAACCAGCTGGCGGCTATCAATTTGCCCAAGTATGTGCTCTGTAAATCGTTTGCTGGAGCAACCTACTGTCCTTATCTGAGCAAAATCCGGTTCGCACTAGCGGACAACCGCTTCTGCAGTACGCGTCGCGAAGATAGTGTGCCTGACCTAAGTGGGTGCACCACACGCCATAGAAAGTGTGAGGGACCCAGAGTGGGCGCGCGCCGGACGCCGTAGAAGTGTTCAAGACCCAAGTGGGAGTGCGCCAAACGCCATAGAAAGTGTGCAAGACCCTAGTGGGAGTGCGCCAGACGCCATAGAAAGCGTGCGGGACCCATGAGAGTGCGCCGGAAGCGCTAGAATATGTGCGGCACCCAAGTGGGAGTGCGCAGGACGCCCCAGAAAGTGTGTTGGAACCAAGTGGGAGTGCGCTGGGCACCATAAAAGCTGTGCGGGACCCAAGTGGAGTCGCGCGGGACGCCGTTGAAAGTGTGCGGGACCCACGTGGGCCGAGCGCCCTATGAAATGTGAGGGACCGAAGTCGGAGTGCGCAGAACGCCGTGGAAAGTGTGTGGAACCGAAGTGGGTGAGCGCAGGATACCAAAATCATTTTGTGCGTTCATGAAAGAGCGTGTGACTACTCTTTCCTCACGTCCCCTCCCTAAGAAACTCATTTCAACTGCTTAGTTGTTTATTCGCACTAACTTATCTAAATCGGGTTTTTATATATCATGGAAATGAGAGTTAATCAGAATCTGCATCCAGGAAACACAAACATCATTCTGGGGTGCGTTCAAGAATGTTCCCACGACGCTTTGGGAGGAAAAATAGCCGTTTCATGGACAAATTTGCTTCCCCTTGGCTACGAGTTATAACTGTAAATTGCCTCCACGTGGCAGTGGCTACGTTTCCATGGACGTGTTTCGCCACGGGAACCTTCTTGAAACGCACCCCTGCTTCATTAGGCAACAGAACTAGCAGGAGCAGGGTGTCGGTTTGTCATGGGGACGCTTACTAAATCTCAAACAGCGGTTGTCCTTATCATGACAGAAATGAATATAAATGAACTGCCACTTCCAGGTCCTCATAAAACTGAAGAAGGGCTGGTGTGTCACTGCACAGAAAAGGAGGTAACACTGTTCGCATGTTTGGAATGCTTTGTAATTTCTTTGAGTGTTGTCGCCGAAACCAGCTTATGGGCCTGCTCAGCCGGACGCCAGCAGCAGCCGCTGTACTGTGCTTATCTGGGTTAAATTCCGGTCCGCAATTGCGTCTCGACATGCTTTGCGGCCGCACGCGCTCGAGTCAATCGAGTTTCCAGCTCCAAAGCCAACTCGATATGGCTTTCTTAAGCAGTTTTCTTCAATTTTGTTTAGTTTCCAGTCTCTAAAACCCACCTAGAGTCAACAGATCGGCAACTGCGGCGCTGGAAACTCTTCCGACTCAAAAGCGCGCGGCCGCGAAGCGTGTCGAGACGCAATTGCTGACCGGAATTTGACCCAGATAAGCACAGTACTTTGCAAGGGAAGACGATTCTAGGAACGAGAAACAGGCGTGAGAACTTCTGTACTCAATCTCACATAGTGCTAACGGTTTTCGGTTTATTTGCCTCGAACTCAAGATGCCGGCGCAGCTGGGCCCCAGCGACAGATACTGTACAGTAGTGTACATACTTGCTATAACGATATATTTATGAGATGCTGAAGAATTGCTAGAAAATACGATTCATTACTCTAAGATGTTTGAAATGTAAAATCAGTGCAATATGCTTTGCAACCTTGTCGAATATTCAAAGTATTCATGCTGAGTATTCGAATATTCGAATAAACCGATTATTCCACTTCTTTGAATATTCGATTATTCGAATAAACGAATATTTTACTTTTTTGAATATTCAGTATTCGAATAACGAATAATTCACTTCTTTGAATATTCGAATATTCAGAATATTCAAATATTCGAATTTAATTCGAATAAACGAATATTCGGGCAACACTCTAATATGCTGTATTTTGGCTATGATTTCTGGTGTTGATGCGCTTTTTGGACGTCTTTCACGTGGATCGTCTTCAAGGCTTGTACGACCACGTTCAAATTAAGCAACCCTTCTTTCTACTGTTATAATTGTAGGTGAACAATCATTATACACGTTTAACATTCGCTCGTCAATTTCTTTTGGTGCTACACCTTCCAAAAATAAGAATTTTATCACTGCACGATATTTAATTTTTCCATTGCTGTGACACTAAATGGCCTGTAAACAAAGAATGAATTGACAGATTGAAATGAAACTTCACATACGTTCATATGAAGAGTGTACCAACAGAACAAAAAACTTTTGGGCTAGTAGCAATGCCCTCTCTTATCGAACGACAAAACTTGTTGAACAACCTGGTATCATAAAGAGACCACCCACAACACTCGGGTTTCAGAGAAAAACTCGTTCGAAAATCTCGGAACAATCAGCTTCGTTTTCTCTCGTCTGTCCGGGGTATCTTGTGTAACACACACAAGTCGAAAATTCGAACGTCTGAATTGCATTAGCCCCATTAACTTTTTAGGCTCCACCATTCTTTTCGCCTTTCTGCTGTGGGAATTCTCTAAAAACCAGAAGCTTTCAATACACATGTCTGAACCCGGGGATCTCTCGCAATAAAGAATACAGAAATTTGGATTTCCGCGACCTGTCGGAGCTTGTTGTGGCACTTCTGTTCCTCGTGTTAGAAGATCGACCGGGGAAACGCCTTTTCAGACCAAGGAGCAGTTTTCACGAGCCTATAGCATTATTAATACGCAACACTGAGGTCTCGAGCTTCGCCAACTATCTACACTTGGTTCAAAAATTGGACTGAGAAGAAAAACCCAGATGCGGTTTTGTACACGGACGCTGCCTTCAAACGCAAGTGGCATGATGGTTTCACGCAACTTACTTTGAGTTCGCAAGTAACTTGAAGCAATGTTACGTGTAACCTAACAAGATTTTTGATTAAAGTAGCGTGTAACTTGCGCTAATAATACAGAACATTGCGAGTAGCTTGCACTGTTGCAACGTGTTACTTGACACCTACGCGCGACGCGGCTGGCACATTGTTACGCCACGCGGCTTGCTCGGTGAGCACGACTGGGCCCGTGTGCGGGACCAAGAACCTCAGACTTGGGTAGTTGAGCGGACGACGCTGCCGACGTCTGAGGCCTGCCTCGGGAGTGTGTCATGTACTTCCCTAGGAAACGGCACACCGCTTAGATAAGTTACATGTGCGATAAAATAATACATTTATGTTACACGCCAGTACTTTATGTCTTTTGTAAGTCATCTCGCACCTTGCAACATACTTACTATGTTGAACGTCGCATGTAACTCAAGGTTGTGAAGATAAGTCACAGGTAACATGTTTAGAGTCCTTAATTCGCGTGTAATTCTATCAGAAATTCCTGTGAATTTTCCTACGAAGTTGTACGTGCATGTTTCTGAATTCTGGATTTAAAACAGTTCCTCTAATGGAAACTAATTTCGGCAGTAGGGACATTTTTTTCATTCCAGTTTTTCAACCGTCGGTCATTATTCTTCTTGATTGAACTACTAATGCAATTTCACTCCTAACTTTCTCTAAAATCTGAACACAACTACATGGCCTTTTTTTTTCATCGTCATCTCCTGATTTTTTGCTTCTGCCCCATCAGTTGTAATTTGTGATGGAATTTCCGCTGAAAAATGATCAGCATTAATTGGACGGGAATTCGGCGCAGCCATGAACAGTAGCCAGGGTTAAGCAGGGTTGTGGCGCGCCACAACGGGGGGTCCTAAAAATTTCAGAAATTTTTGGAAAAATTGAAAATTTCGGGGGGGGGGTCGTAAAATTTTTGGAGAAAAATAGGATTTTTCCCAAATGAATTGGTAAGGTAGAATGAGGTAGGATTAGTCAGTCGGGGTGAGATGTATGCATTTTCAACAATAAAAAAGCAGATTATTTTCAGAGAAGCTGTTTAAAACGTGAACCAGTTTGTCTAGCAGCGCAAGATGGCAACGCGCTGGAGCGTTCTGCAATGTGTTCCGCGTACATTGAAGCTAATGAAATACATATCATAAAAGAATATATATATATATATATATATATATATATAATATATATAATATATATATATATATCCTTATACTTAAAGCAGTTATGTCCCGATGTGTGTGTGTGTGTGTATGTGTGTGCATGTGTCCCGCATATCTTAGGAATGGCCGATCAAAACTTGTATGAAATGGTACCAACATTTAGGTGGGTGCGACATTTATCGATAACCAAAAAATCAGCCCGAGTCACCTCTTACGTGCCTCGGGGCAACCGAGTTTGTCCGTGGAGCGCACTTTTGGCCGTGGGTCATGATAACTTCTGCGAGTCGTCTAGCGATGCAAAAAATGCAGGGCGTCATAAAAGGAGTGCAGGACCCCAGTGAGGGTGTGCAAGAAGTCATAGAAAGTGTGCAGGACCCCGGTGGAAGTGTGCAGGGCATCATAGAAAATGTGCAGGTCTCCAGCGGGAGTGTGCAGGACGTCATTGAAAGTGTACAGGACCCCAAAAGGAAGTGTGCAGGACGTCGTAGAAAGTGTGCAGGACCCCAGTGGGAGTATGCACGACGTCATAGAAAGTGTGCAGGACCCCGGTGGAAGTGTGCAGGGCATCATAGAAAATGTGCAGGTCTCCAGCGGGAGTGTGCAGGACGTCATTGAAAGTGTGCAGGACCCCCAAAAGGAAGTGTGCGGGACGTCATAGAAATTGTGCAGGACCCCAGCGGGAGTGTGCAGGACATCGTAGAAAATGTGCAGGACCCCAGAGGAAGTGTTCAGGACGTCATAGAAAGTGTGCAGGACCCCGGTGGAAGTGCGCAGGACATCATAGAAAATGTGCAGGTCCCCAGCGAGGTGTGCAGGACGTCATTGAAAGTGTACAGGACCCCAAAGGAAGTGTGCAGGACGTCATAGAAATTGTGCAGGACCCCAGCGGGAGTGTGCAGGACATCGTAGAAAGTGTGCAGGACCCCAGTGGAGAGTATGCACGACGTCATAGAAAGTGTGCAGGACCCCGGTGGAAGTGTGCAGGACATCATAGAAAATGTGCAGGTCTCCAGCGGGAGTGAGCAGGACGTCATTGAAAGTGTACAGGACCCCAAAAGGAAGTGTGCAGGACGTCATAGAAATTGTGCAGGACCCCAGCAGGAGTGTGCAGGACATCGTGAAAATGTGCAGGACCCAGAGGAAGTGTGCAGGACGTCATAGAAATTGTGCAGGACCCCAGCTGGAGTGTGCAGGACATAACAGAAAAATGTGCAGGTCCTGAGTAGGAGGCAGGACGTCATTGAATGTGTGCAGGACCCCAACGCGAGTGTGCAGCGCGTCACAGATGGTGTGCAGGACCCAAATGGTAGGGTGCAGGACGTCATGGAGGGTGCGCAGGTCCCAGTGGGAGTGTGCAGGGCGTCATAGAAAATGCACAGGTCACGAGTGGGAGTGTGCAGGTCATCAAAAGTTAGCAGGACCGCAGTGGGAGTGTGCAGGACGGTACCAAGAGCGAAGAATTTGAAAAAAGGTTTTTGTAAATTATTTAATGCTAAATCTTAACCTTCTGTGGAGAAGAAAACAGATTAGAAAACATGAATTTTGAGAAGCGTGCGACGCGTTTCGAGATTGACGCAGAACTCCTGAGACATTTTCTTGCCAGTTTTAGGAAACAAGCAGCAGGTCCACTTCGGCACCTTCTCTGTTCGCCACTCATTGCAACCGCTCAGTCAATTCGATTCCCTAACTTCCAAAAACCAGTTTTTTATATGTTGCAAGTCTGAGCTTATCAAAATCTGCACCACAAAAACATAAACAACCACCTACTATTTTCATTCATTGAGAACAAGGGCATGACGTTGGTGAACTAGGGAAACATCATATAAAATGAGAATGCGTTTGTCCTTATCGCTCCAGCCGCGAAGCGGCTGGAGAGGTTTGGTTTTGCCTAGGCCTTGTGATCACTTAGAATTTTATAAAATAGTTTATAGAATCTTTGAAACAAAATTTCTGAAGATTTCCTTCTGGATATAAGCGAAGGGGTCCAGAAGACACCTGCTGTCCGAATTTCAGCAAAATCGCTTCACAAATAACAAAGTTGTGAGGCCGAAAGCTTAGGAAAAATTGATGGTGTGCGCCGTAGGCCGTGAGCCGTGGGCCGTAGGCCGTAGGCCGTAGGCCGTAGGCCGTCATGCTTTTCATTCTTCACTGCTAGTATTCACTGCCAATGGTCACAGGCGGTCAATTTCAGGCAGGTAAGTTGGGGGGGGACGCAGGCTGGTGAAAGTGCATCTGGCTTCTGATGACGTCATCGGGACGTCATGAAAAAGTGCATCTGGCTTCTGATGACGTCATCGGGACGTCATGAAAAGTGCATCTGGCTTCTGATGACGTCATCGGGACGTCATGAAAAGTGCATCTGGCTTCTGATGACGTCATCGGGACGTCGTGAAAAGTGCTTCTGGCTTCTGATGACGTCATCGGGACGTCGTGAAAAGTTCTTCTGGCTTCCTGATGACGTCATCGGGACGTCGTGAAAAGTGCATCTGGCTTCTGATGACGTCATCGGGACGTCATGAAAAGTGCATCTGGCTTCTGATGACGTCATCGGGACGTCATGAAAAAGTGCATCTGGCTTCTGATGACGTCATCGGGACGTCATGAAAAGTGCATCTGGCTTCTGATGACGTCATCGGGACGTTATGAAAAGTGCATCTGGCTTCTGATGACGTCATCGGGACGTCATGAAAAGTGCATCTGGCTTCTGATGACGTCATCGGGACGTCGGGAAAAGGTCTTCTGGCTTCTGATGACGTCATCGGGACGTCGTGAAAGAAGTGCATCTGGCTTCTGATGACGTCATCGGGACGTCATGAAAAGTGCATCTGGCTTCTGATGACGTCATCGGGACGTCATGAAAAGTGCATCTGGCTTCTGATGACGTCATCGGGACGTCATGAAAAGTGCTTCTGGCTTCTGATGACGTCATCGGGACGTCGTGAAAGTTCTTCTGGCTTCTGATGACGTCATCGGGACGTCGTGAAAAGTGCATCTGGCTTCTGATGACGTCATCGGGACGTCATGAAAGTGCATCTGGCTTCTGATGACGTCATCGGGACGTCATGAAAAGTGCATCTGGCTTCTGATGACGTCATCGGGACGTCATGAAAAGTGCATCTGGCTTCTGATGACGTCATCGGGACGTCATGAAAAGTGCATCTGGCTTCTGATGACGTCATCGGGGCGTCATGAAAGTGCATCTGGCTTCTGATGACGTCATCGGGACGTCATGAAAAGTGCATCTGGCTTCTGATGACGTCATCCGGGACGTCATGAAAAGTGCATCTGGCCTCTGATGACGTCATCGGGACGTCATGAAAAGTGCATCTGGCTTCTGATGACGTCATCGGGACGTCATGAAAAGTGCATCTGGCTTCTGATGACGTCATCGGGACGTCATGAAAGTGCATCTGGCTTCTGATGACGTCATCGGGGCGTCATGAAAAAGTGCATCTGGCTTCTGATGACGTCATCGGGACGTCGCGAAAAGTGCATCTGGCTACTGATGACGTCATCGGGACGTCATGAAAGTGCATCTGGCTTCTGATGACGTCATCGGGACGTCAGGAAAAGTGCATCTGGCTTCTGATGACGTCATCGGGACGTCATGAAAAGTGCATCTGGCTTCTGATGACGTCATCGGGACGTCGTGAAAAGTGCTTCTGGCTTCTGATGACGTCATCGGGACGTCGTGAAAGTTCTTCTGGCTTCTGATGACGTCATCGGGACGTCGTGAAAAGTGCACCTGGCTTCTGATGACGTCATCGGGACGTCAGGAAAAGTGCATCTGGCTTCTGATGACGTCATCGGGACGTCATGAAAAGTGCATCTGGCTTCTGATGACGTCATCGGGACGTCATGAAAAGTGCATCTGGCTTCTGATGACGTCATCGGGACGTCAGGAAAAGTGCATCTGGCTTCTGATGACGTCATCGGGACGTCATGAAAAGTGCATCTGGCTTCTGATGACGTCATCGGGACGTCGTGAAAGTGCTTCTGGCTTCTGATGACGTCATCGGGACGTCGTGAAAAGTTCTTCTGGCTTCTGATGACGTCATCAGGACGTCGTGAAAAGTGCATCTGGCTTCTGATGACGTCATCAGGACGTCAGGAAAAGTGCATCTGGCTTCTGATGACGTCATCGGGACGTCATGAAAATTGCATCTGGCTTCTGATGACGTCATCGGGACGTCATGAAAAGTGCATCTGGCTTCTGATGACGTCATCGGGACGTCAGGAAAAGTGCATCTGGCTTCTGATGACGTCATCGGGACGTCGTGAGAGTGCTTCGGGCTTCTGATGACGTCATCGGGACGTCGTGAAAGTGCTTCCGGGCTTCTGATGACGTCATCGGGACGTCGTGAAAGTGCTTCGGGCTTCTGATGACGTCATCGGGACGTCGTGAAAGTGCTTCGGGCTTCCTGATGACGTCATCGGGACGTCGTGAAAAGTGCTTCGGGCTTCTGATGACGTCATCGGGACGTCGTGAGAGTGCTTCGGGCTTCTGATGACGTCATCGGGACGTCGTGAAAAGTGTTTGGCTTCGATGGCTTCATCGGACGTCGTGAAAGTGCTTCGGGTCGGATGACGTCATCGGGACGTCGTGAGTGCTTCGGGCTGATGACGTCATCGGGGACGTCGTGAAAAGTGCTTCGGGCTTCTGATGACGTCATCAGGACGTCGTAGTGCTTCGGGCTTCTGATGACGTCATCGGGACGTCGTGAAAGTGCTTCCGGGCTTCTGATGACGTCATCGGGACGTCGTGAAAAAAGTGCTTCCGGGCTTCTGATGACGTCATCGGGACGTCGTGAAAGTGCTTCGGGCTTCTGATGACGTCATCGGGACGTCGTGAAAAGTGCTTCGGGCTTCTGATGACGTCATCGGGACGTCGTGAAAGTGCTTCCGGGCTTCCTGATGACGTCATCGGGACGTCGTGAAAGTGCTTCGGGCTTCTGATGACGTCATCCGGGACGTCGTGAAAAAGTGCTTCCGGGCTTCTGATGACGTCATCGGGACGTCGTGAAAAGTGCTTCGGGCTTCTGATGACGTCATCGGGACGTCGTGAAAGTGCTTCGGGCTTCTGATGACGTCATCGGGACGTCGTGAAAAGTGCTTCCGGGCTTCTGATGACGTCATCGGGACGTCGTGAAAGTGCTTCGGGCTTCTGATGACGTCATCGGGACGTCGTGAAAAGTGCTTCGGGCTTCTGATGACGTCATCGGGACGTCGTGAAAAGTGCTTCGGGCTTCTGATGAGCGTCATCAGGAACGTCGTGAAAGTGCTTCGGGCTTCTGATGACGTCATCGGGACGTCGTGAGAGTGCTTCGGGCTTCTTGATGACGTCATCGGGACGTCGTGTAAAGAAGGCTTCGATGGCTTCGACGACGTCATCGGGACGTCGTGAAAGTGCTTCGGGTTTCTGATGACGTCATCGGGACGTCGTAAAAAGTGCTTCGGGCTTTAGACGTCACGGGACGCGAAAGTGCTTCGGGCTTCTGATGACGTCATCGGGACGTCAAAGTGCTTGGCTTTGATGATACTGACGTCGTGGGAGTGCTTCGGGCTTCTGATGATCATGGGGACGTCGTGAGAGTGCTTCCGGGCTTCTGATGACGTCATCGGGACGTCGTGAAAAGTGCTTCGGGCTTCTGATGATGTCATCGGGACGTCGTGAAAGTGCTTCGGGCTTTTGATGACGTCATCGGGACGCCGTGAAAAGTGCTTCGGGCTTCTGATGACGTCATCGGGACGTCGTGAAAGTGCTTCGGGCTTCTGATGACGTCATCGGGACGTCGTGAAAAGTGCTTCGGGCTTCTGATGACGTCATCGGGACGTCGTGAAAAGTGCTTCGGGCTTCTGACGACGTCATCGGGACGTCGTGAAGGTGCTTCGGGTTTCTGATGACGTCATCGGGACGTCGTGAAAAGTGCTTCGGGCTTCTTATGACGTCATCGGGACGTCGTGAAAGTGCTTCGGGCTTCTGATGACGTCATCGGGACGTCGTGAAAAGTGCTTCGGGCTTCTGACGACGTCATCGGGACGTCGTGAAGGTGCTTCGGGTTTCTGATGACGTCATCGGGACGTCGTGAAAAGTGCTTCGGGCTTCTTATGACGTCATCGGGACGTCGTGAAAAGTGCTTCGGGCTTCTGATGACGTCATCGGGACGTCGTAAAAAGTGCCTCGAGTTTCTGATGACGTCATTGGGACGTCGTGAAAAGTGCGGGCCTACCCCAGACGGGGGGGGGGCACTCAAGTATCAAGTCAGAAATGGAATGAACCACCGATCTATAACGCTATCAATCAAAGTATTTCTACACAACTTCATCAACAACAATGACTGATAGCAGCATCAAGCACCTTTTATCAAGGTTTCCATTCATTTTCATGAGAAAGTCGTGGGTGCCCCCCCCGTCTAGGATAGTCCCAAGAGTGCTTCGGGCTTCTGATGACGTCATCGCGACATCGTGAGAAGTGCGGGACTATCCTAGACGAGGGCACTCAAGATTCAAGTCAGAAATGGATTGAACCACCGATCTATAACGCTATCAATCAAAGTATCTCTACACAACTTCATCAACAACAATGACTGATAGCAGCATCAAGCACCTTTTATCAAGGTTTCCATTCATTCTCATGAGAAAGTCGTGGGTGCCCCCCCCGTCTAGGATAGTACCAAGAGTGCTTCGGGCTTCTGATGACGTCATCGCGACATCGTGAGAAGTGCGGGACTATCCTAGACGGGAGGGGGCACTCAAGATTCAAGTCAGAAATGGAATGAACCACCGATCTATAACGCTATCAATCAAAGTATTTCTACACAACTTCATCAACAATAATGATTGATAGCAGCATCAAACATCTTTTATCAGGGTTTCCATTCATTTTCATGAGAAAGTCGTGGGTGCCCCCCCGTCTAGGATAGTCCCAAGAGTGCTTCGGGCTTCTGATGACGTCATCGGGACATCGTGAGAAGTGCGGGCCTACCCCAGACGGGGGGGGGGCACTCAAGATTCAAGTCAGAAATGGAATGAACCACCGATCTATAACGCTATCAATCGAAGTATTTCTACAGAGCTTCATCAACAACAATGATTGATAGCAGCATCAAACATCTTTTATCAGGGTTTCCATTCATTTTCATGAGAAAGTCGTGGGTGCCCCCCCGTCTAGGATAGTCCCAAGAGTGCTTCGGGCTTCTGATGACGTCATCGCGACATCGTGAGAAGTGCGGGACTATCCTAGACGGGGGAAAACATCAAGATTCAAGTCAGAAATGGAATGAACCACCGATCTATAACGCTATCAATCGAAGTATTTCTACAGAGCTTCATCAACAACAATGATTGATAGCAGCATCAAACATCTTTTATCAGGGTTTCCATTCATTTTCATGAGAAACTCGTGGGTGCCCCCCCGTCTAGGATAGTCCCAAGAGTGCTTCGGGCTTCTGATGACGTCATCGGGACATCGTGAGAAGTGCGGGACTATCCTAGACGGGGGGGGCACTCAAGATTCAAGTCAGAAATGGAATGAACCACCGATCTATAACGCTATCAATCGAAGTATTTCTACAGAGCTTCATCAACAACAATGATTGATAGCAGCATCAAACATCTTTTATCAGGGTTTCCATTCATTTTCATGAGAAAGTCGTGGGTGCCCCGTCTAGGATAGTCCCAAGAGTGCTTCGGGCTTCTGATGACGTCATCGCGACATCGTGAGAAGTGCGGGACTATCCTAGACGGGGGCTACTCAAGATTCAAGTCAGAAATGGAATGAACCACCGATCTATAACGCTATCAATCAAAGTATTTCTACACAACTTCATCAACAACAATGACTGATAGCAGCATCAAGCACCTTTTATCAAGGTTTCCATTCATTTTCATGAGAAAGTCGTGGTGCCCCCGTCTAGGATAGTCCCAAGAGTGCTTCGGGCTTCTGATGACGTCATCGGGACATCATGAGAAGTGCAGGACTATCCTAGACGGTGAAGGCACTCAAGATTCAAGTCAGAAATGGAATGAACCACCGATCTATAACGCTATCAATCGAAGTATTTCTACAGAACTTCATCAACAACAATGATTGATAGCAGCATCAAACATCTTTTATCAGGTTTTCCATTCATTTTCATGGGAAAATCGTGGGTGACCCCGTCTAGGATAGTCCCAAAAGTGCTTCGGGCTTCTGATGACGTCATCGGGACGTCGTGAAAAGTGCTTCGAGCTTCTGATGAAGTCATCGGGACGTCGTGGAAACCCGGATAGTGGGCAGGTGTTCGGGACCCGGTGCTGCTCATCCGAAAAGTTGTGAAGACCGACCCGTAGAGTGAGCAGGAGCCCAGACTCGATGCTAGCCATCCGAGAAATTATGCCCCGGAATTTGCGCAGGAGAGAACACCTTGCAAAACTTTTGTAAAAGTGTAAGGATGACAAGCATAGCAAGCAGAAAGTTTGAGATGTTATGTGAGTCATGTCAGGTCATGTTGCCAGGCTGCTTTTCAGTTTCGTAAGGTCATTCACACAACCCCATTTTGAGTGCTCCCTCTTCCTTCTTCACCAGCCTACTGATTTTTTCTGCAATAAATGGTACTTGCTCATTAGCATCCAAATTCAAAAACAAATTGTTAGAACTATCTCCATTCGCAGCTCAGCAGAGCTTTTTCATATCAGATTCATGGAATCGAAGCGGCTGTTCTGCAGAAGGAATGGGCAACGGAAACGAAATAATGAGTATGTAAAACTGCTTTGTTCCACTGATGTGAAAGTGTCCAGATGGAATGGAAGGTAGTTTCTGACTGTCCCGGTTTTAAGTTAGTTTCATTTGAAAGCGAAGAACTGCAGGCAGATTCTGCATCCGGCTGTAGGCCAGCAGGCTTTTCATGATTATCGACCGGGCTGGCTACGTCTGGGCGACCAACTATAACCGGGGCCTAAGGTCCCTGTCAGAGTTGGTTGAGAAAATCACCGTGGCCGACCCGTTCGATACGTATGAAAAACATGGAAGGTGCAAATAACACCCGGTGTAGCCAGATGTGGCTGTCGCGATCAATATGAATGAATTATGTGGAGCGATATCATGGATATCATTCATTTCTTAGCTAATATCATGTGAACATCGGTCTTGTCAGCCACATCGAGTGATTTTTCTGAGATAGTTTTACAACAGTTTGGGTCATTGATTCTTGTGACCACAGAAAGAGGACTGATCTAGTGGGGAGATGAAGAGGTCTTTGTTCGAAATTCTTGCATGGGATATTACAGCGTAATATCAAGAAAAAGTTAACAATTCTGTAAAAAAGGGGTCTCCCAAGCAGAAGTGGTTTGGTTAGCGTTACAAATGCTTCAACAAAAAGGGAACAATAGGAAAGCGGAATGAGGAGAGTCTACGAAAAATGAACAATATCCTCCAAGAACTCTTTTCTTTTCGAAACTTCCAAAACAGCGGAAACAAACCGTTGTGGTATTTTACGAAGAAGAATTGACTGGTTCCCTAAAACAATATAACATCATCTCCCCTTTTAATGATAGCTATTAGGTTCACATGCATATATACATATTTTATCGGCACTCACATAATCAAAGTCCTTTATGGAGCCAAAAGCGCTTCCTCATAGAGAACCACAACGGTTTGTTTCCGCTGTTTGGAAGTTTCGAAAAGAAAAAGAGTTCTAGGAGGATATTGTTCATTTTTCGTAGACTCTCCTCATTCCGCTTTCCTATTGTTCCCTTTGTTGAAGCATTTGTAACGCTAACCAAACCACTTCTGCTTGGGAGACCCCTTTTACAGAATCATGATAGAGACGGTAAGGCGAGATTAATAGCTTGTGAACTCTACAAATTGGAAGAAAGGGCAGTGGGTAGCGACGTACTCTGCCAATTCGAGACTTGATGCTTCGGCGAAAGCGGCCTTTATCACGCTTTGTTATCATAAGGCATCAAATTCACCTTTAGCGCCGTCATGAAAGCTTATCCGCGCAAAGGGTGAATTTGCTGAGCGGTTGGATATCAGTCAGCGCAAAGCGTGAAAATACCGCCTGCGCTAACATGTTAATGCATATCAGTTGTTGAGCGGCTGGATACCACTCAGCGCAAAGGGTGAAATGACCGCCGTTGCTGGCATCTCAGAAATTTCTAAACAAATGAAAACATCCCAGCGAAAACATGATAAAACGAATAATCACGTCTCAATGTGATCACGTCTCAATGTGTTTACTATGAGCACCACCGGTATAAAAACAGCCTCTCATCCCACCAGAGTCCTCTATTCGGCATTCTGCTGCCGGCCCTGAAAAGGTGACTTCGGGTCACTCTCCGGAGGCCAGCATAATTTTGGTTGCTGGGAGGATACAGTGGGTATCCTCACGACGGGGGACGAGGTTACGCCGGGGTCCGCAGAGGGTGGCTCCTCACCGCAGACCTCGGTGAAGATTACGCTCATGTTGCGGACAAGGGGGGGCTTCCTTGCTGTGGACCTTCAAATTCGTGAAATTTTCGGGGTAAATTCACCCATTTTTCGAGGTTAATTCACCTCATTTTCGGGGTAAATTGGACCCTCTCTCGCTGCCAGTTCGCACCATTTTCACGGGAAATTCACCTCATTCTCACCTCTCCTAGCGGCAAATTCACCCATACAGTGAATTTAGCGCGGCAAATTAAGACTTCATGCCGACTTGTACATGAGCATCAAGTCTCTTTTGCTGCGGCATCAAGTCTCGAATTGGCAGAGTAAGGGAAGGAAGTGCAGAAGGGGTTGTGAATTTTATGCCGGTAGCAACCGACGATTTACTGCTGGCTTCTTATGTTTTGCTTTTTGATCCCACATTGTGATACCCCCACGGCCTGCTGTAAATGTACGGCACCCTGCTCTGCTCAGGAGAGTCCATACCTACGTACAGCAACTTTCGGTTAGACGGAAGTCAGTCACCACCGTTCTAACTAACTAATCCGTCTCAGGTAGTTGGCTCACGCAAGTTTCTGTGAGCGAAAACTTCGCTAGGTCTCGCTAGTATATATATATATATATATATATATATATATATATATATATATATATATATATATATATATATATATATATATATATATATATATATATATATATATACTATATATATATATATATATATATATATATATATATATATATATATATATATATATATATATGTATATATATATATATATATATATATATATATATATATATATATATATATATATATATATATATATATATATATATATATATATATAGGGTGTGTATACAAGTCTGTTGGTACCCGCTCGTTGGTGCCTTTGTTTCTACTGAACCCAGCAGACGTTTGAGTGTACACAGGGAACGTTCGAGCGATATAGCGTGCACAACTATATCGCGAAAGTATCCCATACATTGCATAAAGGTGTCGCCGTCCGGCACACTAAGGCCTCTGGTCCATAACACCTTAGGATCCGTACCTAAGGAGTCATGGAGTCTTTGGCCACAAGCCACAATTTCGCTACACTGAACTGTCGATCGCTGTCGAGTGATATCCAAAAAACTGCGCTATCCACACTTCTGAGCTATTCCCATGCACCGTTTGCTGCTTTGCAGGAAACCCGCCTCAAGGATAGACCCGTCATCAGCGTCGGAGAGTACACCATCTACCGCGGTAACGCTGACGATAGGAGAGTGGGAGGCTGTGCAATAGCTGTAAGGAAGGATTTCAATGGTATGGTCTAGGAGTTTGGCTCAACGTTGTGCCGTAATGCATTCGTACGACTGCGGGATCACAGAGGATTCAATCTGTGGATAGTGAGTGCTCATGCGCCCACTGAAACCGCCGAAGACAATTCGAAGGATGCGTTTTATGAGGAACTGAATACGTTGCTGGCCAGGATACCTTGTCAACATTCTGTTGTCGTGGGGACTGACGCAAATGCGAAGATGGGACTTGATCAGGAATCCGAAGTACTCGGTAAATGCTTCTACCCAGTGGAGCAAACATCGGACAATGGCTACCGCCTTGTCGACTTTTGTGAACGCAGTGGTCTGATTATTGCATCGACATTCAAGAGGAATCATCGCCGCCATCAGCTTACGTGGCAGGGACCAACCCAGCCATCTACAGAAGAGCAGCGGAAGCGGAAGATGACAACATTGAAACTACAGCTTGACTATGTCCTGACGAGGAATATTCCAGCATCGGACATTCGAAGATCTAGAGCTGTGTGGGATGTCGCATTTGATTCGGATCACCGTCCTGTTCTGTTGAAATTCACTGCGAGGATTCATAAGAGGGAGCGAGGGGCTCAGCCTCTTCAGAAGATTCACCATCCGTGCCATCCGTGCCATATGGATGAGCGAAAGGATACCCGATTCGTGGAGACATGCGATCATCGTACCTCTTCACAAGAAGCTATTCGTCACGGATCCTAAGAACTACGGAGGAATCTCTCTACTTCGCGTCATGTACAAGGTTTTAGAACGTATCATTCTCGAGCGACTTATCAAACATCGTGAAGGAACGACCAGAAATGAGGAAGCCGGTTTTCGACCTGGAAGTTCGACCATCGACCAAGTGTTCGTCGTGAGAAGAGTAATTGAATCGTGGCAGCGGTTTTCGAAGCCATTAAAGCTTGTTTTTTTGAACTTTGAAGCCGCGTTCGACTCTCCTCATCGTGATCGATTGCTCAATGCTCTGCGAGCAGGTGGAGTCCCGGAAAAGTATGTTCGGTTAATCGAGGACATGAACAAAGGAACAACAGCAGCAGTTCGTACATCTGTCGGATTTACGTCAGCTTTCGAGGTGAAAACAGGAGTAAGGCAAGGAGCCGTTGCAGGACCTTTTCTTTTCAACTTTGCCGTTGATGACATCATGCGTAGAGTTGCAGAACAGTTTCCTGCGGATGTGATCCTAACACCATCAGGACGCTCCCTTGTCGACCTGGAGTACGCCGACGACATTGTGTTATTCGCTGAAAACAACGCAAAACTGCAAAGGATTGTGAACCTCGTTTCGAAGTATGCCGCAGCCTATGGACTTCGTCTTCGTCCCGACAAATGCAAGCAGATGTGGGTCTCTCAGAGGCCTTCAACGGGAGTTTTTGTGGACGGACAACGTATCGAACTGGTGGACGATTTCTGTTATTTGGGCTGTTTGCCAAAGAGCGATAGTAGTTATGCAGCGGATATTCGACAACGATGTGCGAAAGCTACGTCTGCATTTAATTCTCTAACCAAGTGTTTGTGGTCTACCACCATCGCGAAGGAAGTCAAGTTGCGCGTCTACTTATCCGCTATTCGCCCTATCATGATGTACGGATCGGAGACGTGGGCAGCACCGAGGACGCAGATGGAAAGGTTGGATTGCACGGAGAGGAAGCTTTTTAGGCGTTTGCTTGGATATTTCTGGCCGCGTGTATGCCATAACGAAGACCTTTACAAGGAAATTGACGCAGTACATCAACGCTTGACACGAGGGAGGTGCCAGCATCTTCTAAAGCCATCTCAAGCAGCAATGGGAAGTCGACTTCCACTGCTCGGGCATATACTAAGAAGAACGCCGGATCGTCTTGTACAACACGCTCTAAGAATGCTTCGAAATCCTTTTTGGAAACGGCCACCTGGGCGTAGGCGAAAGTTCTGGACGGATGTGGTTAAAGAGGATTTAATGTCACTCGGCATCGAAAGACAGTTCAGCCGCGATGTTTCCTTCCGCTGGAAATGGAATAGTGAGAGATATATGAATGAATGAATGAATGAATGAATGCAGTAGAATAGTGTTGATGTCGATGTGAATGTGTCATTAAAGACTCTAATATACCGTTTAACAACGCTACATCACTTGTAGACACAGTAAAACCGGCGTATACACTATCATCTCGCACTCGGTGGCGCGGAAAAAAAGGAGACAACGGATGAAGGTGGTAAAAATTTTCAAGATCTAAAAAAAAGATTCGGAATCTTCATAAAATTTTCTATAATATAAGTTTTTGATGTCCGCATAACTCTCTACCTTCGCAGAGTTATTCCCTTCTAAACCCGAATCCCGTTGTGTCCTGCGATGTGGCCAGATGTGGATTTTTGGAAAAGGAGACAACTGTTTTTTTCGCTTGAAACTCAGTTTTAGGAGCTATCTTTGCATTATAATTAATTGTTGGGGACCGTAGGATAACAAAAAAAGTTAGAGTTTCCTCGATCGCGACGTAATGGGAGTTTTCTTAAGCCCTTAAGTTCCCTAAGAAAGCCCTGCGCAGACGCGCTCTGATGAGACGACTTTGCACCAGCCAGCGCACTTTTACACCTTGGAGGGAAAGTAAAATTTTTGAATCTTTTTTCTTTCATTTTCATCATATTTTCTCGATTTTTTTGTCTTTTTATTGTTTTCTTGTATTAGGGTGTTCTCCATAATTAATCCACTTTGTTTTGCCTGCAAATTAATTGTTTTTAACGCATTTATAGTGTTTTCAAATGATTTTTTTAAATAATAGCTACAATTTTCTCTACAACTCCAATGGGTGCGGGAAGGGTGGTACGCCGCGCGCGGCGAGGACAAGCGGCGCGTGTTGCGTCGCGGCGTACCACCGTCGATTCATCGATGCACCGTGGCGTTAAAACAAGCAAAATGACTGCATTTCAGTTTAAGAATCGTTCTTGGATGCTGAGACATCACATCTCATTGTTAATAACCCAGAAATATGGAATTCCTAGTGATCTCCTTTAGAACTTGCCATATTCGCAGAAATTAGGCGCAAAAGAAGTTATTCTAAGCTACCGATAGACGCTTGCTTCTCTGAACTTCATTTATGTCACCTTCTTGCATTGGTCCTAACATACGAGTGCTTCCATACATCTCGTTGAAGGGAAATGACCGAATCAACGCTTAGTGGTGCGACGCGACACGCACCGCATGCTCCAGGCCGCGCGCGGCGTACCACCTGGCCGCCGCCCAACTCCAACACAGCTACCCCTGAACTCCTCAGTAAGGAAGGTAGCTCTATTTTTATGTTGAAAGAGACTGACTACTTATAGTCCACGCCAATGGAAAAAAGCGCCTATACATGACCCTTCCGTGTCCACACGTCAGCCGCGACCGACCTAGATCCTGAAAATCATTACAACAATTTTCGCTTTTCTTTAAAATTTGAAACTAAGTAAAACTTTTAAAAATTTGTTCCCAGGGGCCCCCTCGGGGAGGGTGGTAAAATTTTGGGGATTGTTTGGAAAAAATTAAAATTTGGGGGTCGTAGCCGCGACGAAAATTGCCACAACGGCCTGCTCAACCTGACAGTAGCCTTCCAACTGGTGTTCAGTTTCCATGGCATAAATTGCATTGGCAGTGGTGGCATAGCCTTTCTATTTCATTCCAAGCCGGGCGGATAAACGATTATAGGGGATTTGTTTATTTCGTGCTGTTACCCAATTAGAACCTATACTTAGTGCTCGTTAGTGCCTTTAATTTCTCTAGCAAAATTTTCATTGAACATAAATCTTTTCTGAGCTTCATTGATGATTCTTGTTATAACTGTATATGAACGCTCAACTTCTTACAACTTTATACATCGGAGAGACAGCCAGACCACTCTACCTGAGAATGGAGGAACATCTTAGGGCTTTACGTAGCCCTCACGTCTACCCAGACAACTCATTCTCAAGGCACCGCACCCTCCGGCATCCACAACAACATCCGCCACAACTTCACGTTTCCGTTCTTCACAAACATCTGAGGGATACGGTCGAGAGGAAAATAAATTAGGCGCTGGAGATAAAGAACTGGAAACCACCGATAAATATCAAGAAGGAAATGAAGTCGGCGATGAGGCTTATCACTATATGAGGACGAATGATCAAGAAAGTCGCGACATATAAGACACGGTCGCCAATCATCCCTAATAAGAAGACCCTCTAAGTCCGTCCCACTTCATTTTGGTCTACTGCTCCATCGTGACCGCTCCCCTCCCTTCCCCCTCGGTGTTTTCAGTATAGTGTCAGGTCGGCGTTAGCACCCTGCTATGTTGCTGTGTAGTGGTGATGCAGATTGTTTTGCAATTTTTCAGCGGACCTGGAGAAGGGCTTAGGCCCGAAACGTCGTGTCAATAAAGTTGTAAGAAGTTGAGCGTTCATATACAGTTATAACAAGAATCATCAATGAAGCTCAGGAACCTACTATTTTGATAAATCTTTCCAGAGTTTTTCTATTGTTTAGGCTGGCACGAGCCTCCAAACAATTCTCATTGTTTTTGATTTAGATTTTTTTTCTGTTCAGAAACTGCTTCTGTGATGTGTGCTTTTGTTGTTTTACTTCTTCAAAACCCTTTTTCCTGAATATGAGTCATGTCCGGAACTTTTTTGTGGACGATTCCGATGCCTACTATTCCCGCTATCCCTGAAATTGAAACTTTAGCAAACTGTCGTTATAATATAACAAACGGAGCTTCAAAAGATGAAAAACTGTTGAAAAAATGAGAAATAGGAGAAATCGATAAATTTTCGAAAAACTCTCATGATCAGCTGATGAGGAAGCTCGCACGAAACATATGCTTCGCGTGTCCGCAGCGCGATTCCGCAAAGGCACACACTATATTTAACCCCGAGCCAGAAGATAATTTTCGCGATAAAAAATCTATTTTCTACGTGAAAATATCAACTAGACTGATTATTTCCAACTGTATTTTAGCGGAGCTCCGAAGTGCCCGTTCCAGTGTAGCAAGAGAGTGCAGCGTCTGAAATGCACAGTTTCCGATAATGTTTTGCGAATGCTTCATGTTATGATATATCACGTACCGGAGGCAGATGCTGTAACATGGGTCGAGGAGTGGATTAGGTCTGCTGTTTCCTTTTTGAATTTGTGTTTCGCCTTCATTAGCAACGAATTTCTCACCTGACGTGTTGACTTTCTATGTTGATTCTATCAGTTTGCAGAGACTTCCATACGGTAATGGATAACGAGCCGATGTTGAAGTTCGATGTGCAAGAATCACTCAAAGCCGCTATAGAATGTGGTGAATCTCGCATTATGTGTTTTTGGTGCAGGTGCGGTATAATTCTCGGATCCGTAACCTTGGTCGATCTTGTAATCGAATACCTTTTTTTAGCAACTTGATCGACGGTTCGAAGTATTTTCAGCATAGAAGGCAAGGAAGTAATTGCTCTGGGCTTGTGGACATGTGAGCTTTTCAGGCTTTATTCCCGTTTTCTTATGTCTGTTACTCACATGGAGATGACTGCAGTGCCTTAATTACTTTCACATGTATGTAGATTATTGTCAAGGCCTACTGATGCAACGCTCAGTTAAAGGCATCGTTCGCGCTGAAAATCAATTTTCTTTTTTCAGGCTCAATTTCATGATTGAGCCCGTTGGACCACACTGGTAAACTTTGGCGCGACAAAAACGTTGGGCTATGAGATTGGAAGGCGTCAAAGATGAAGATCCGCCACCAAACCTCACCAGTCATCTAGCACTTTTTCCTAGAATGATGGTGCGACCGTAAGAGAACATGAAAAATAGTTGCGGCATGAACTCCACATGCGGAAAAACTCCAAAAATGACAGTGACGAGGTCTCCAAAAGCAGAAAGAATTGAAAAAGGATTTTGGCGCGAAATTCAAATTCGTATTTACAATGTGTTCCGATTGACTTTTCTTTACAAATGAAGGTTTTTCATGAACCCCTTCGACATTTTCTTTCACTAGGGAGGCCAAGCTACACAAAAACATGAAAAAATAATATACGGTTTTCTGCGCGTACGATGCCTTTAAGGCTACCTAGCGGATATTTTTTTGGCGCGATTCATGGCATGTGAATTGCAGCGTGCAAGGGAAGGATACTTACACAAAGCGGCCATTCTAAATGAAATATGCTTTTTTGGACCAATCTTTGACCTAGAATTCCATTTTTCACTTTACAATTGCGGAACATTTCCTTGAACAGATACCAGTTCTATATTCGGCATTCAAATTTCCAAGTAGATTTCGAGTATTTCGCGACTTTTGTTGAATACTTCGCTTAGTGGCGGAATAGTCGAATGCCGTGACGTGAATTGACTGAATATTCGGAAAACCCAATATTTCGGTTTTCCGATATAATTAAATCCCAAATGAATCGAATATTCGAAAGACCGAATTAACCAGGAATTCGAACGAGTCGAATATTCAAAAAAAAACCAGTAATTTGGAATTCCGAATGATATGCATATTTGAAAAAAATAAAATCGAAATTTGAAATTTCGAATATTCAACTACTCGAATATTCAATTTATTTGAGTATTCAGTCCAATTCAAGGCCCACAGTGGTATGTTAGTCCCGCGCCTATTTATTAAATCCCCCGTGACCCTTTTTCTCAAGATATCAATCGCACTTTTGTCAGATTTTAACGTATGATTGCAGAGCTGTAATTTACTCTTCCAATGTGGAGTCTTTTCAGATCGAAGAAAACGCGTGCTATACTAGAAAGCAGTAAGACAAAAGTAGCCGCCATTAAAAGTGGTGCAACACCGGGAGCTGGAATACCGGAGGTTCCGAAATCCTCTAAGTATGCAAGGAAGCTCAAGTCCACATCCTGCCAGTGAGCCTCCATCTACCTCTCGTCGTTTCGAAAATATGTCGCCTAATGGCGCATTTCTTTTCATTTCTTCCTGTGAAAATCCGTAGGCCTCAATTGTCAATGTTCAGGTTTTGCTCGAAGAATATCATTCTAAGTGAAAAATATTCTGAAAACGTCTCGATCTTCCTTCATGTGCTGAAAATTCATATATTTGACGAGGACGCGCAGAGATCATTAGTTTCCGGGTATGCTCCTTTAAAAGTTCTTGTAGTCGTAGTTCTTCAACTCTAATTTCTGTCTAGTATTTTGCGGATTTCCATATACTGTCGGTAAACTAAACATAAAATTACTCACTGAATATCGGGCGCCGGGCGCACCCAGTGGGTGCCTTTCAGAATTCCACCTTTATATGGGGTTTATTTTTTGAATCTATTTTTTCTTTAGGTACTCGTCGTCGTGCGCTCAGGACTTTCCTTATATTGATGTGAAAGCTTCCGTTGAAGTTACTTCCAATCTCGGTTTGTGTAACTTTTAGTTTACATAGTTCAAAAAAGTGATGAAGCGCTGAACATGTTCTGGCCTTTAGGAAAGCCCTACATACAATGTGTGATATGCGGCTTCAAAACCGATACTTCAAGCAGAATCGCGACGCATGCGCGGCATCACGAAGAACTGATGAAAGATTTAGGGTGCGTTCTCCTTTTTTTAACTCTGTGAACGATTTGGGGTCGAATATCATGCTTTGCTTCTTTATGAACGGCATAATATTCTTTTTTTACTTCTGTTCTGTTTTAGAAAGTATCCAAATCCTTGTGAATGCGGCGAGGAGATACGTATATGTAGTCAAGTATCGGAGCCGTTTCAACGATTGTGTCACGTACTTGATAAACATTTAACGGAAGAAGAACGAGTCCGAAATGCTATATCTGCCTAGTAGGTATTTTAGCCACTTACAATTAGATTTCTCAATATCCACATTCATCTCTCAGAATGAAAACGTGTGCTATCGCGAGGCACCTGCAAATCCTTCCGGCGCTGCTTCCGACAATGGCGTGGCGGATTATTTTTGGTCATGGGCTGCGATTAGGAATATCATAAAATCTTAATGAGATGAGAAACTTCTCCTAGTCTCCTCCCAAAAATTTAGGAACCCTGGGATGGGCGAGAATTTTCTATGGGAATATGGAAGTAGTGCGATTGAGAATGAATATTTCAGGGTTATTATTTGTGGAAGCACATGTGATATACGCAAAAAGGGTGTCACATAGGTGAAAATTCGAAACATCACCGTTTTAAGAAATCGTAGTCTAGGAGACCGAATTAGTGACGTCTTAAGTGTCGTTTACACTTCAGCCGCGCGGCGGAGTGGAATTCTATAATATTGATCGTGCCGCGCCGCGTGATCAATATATTAAATAGAATTGCACTTAGCCGCGCCGATTTGCGGCTGAGGTATAAACGACGCTTTAGGGGCTGAGCAGAGTGGCATCGCTGCGCTGCGCGGCCTTGTGATAGGCTGTCGTAGCGATACATCGCGGTGACTAATCAATACGGCAGCCCATCAGAAGGTCGCGTCGCGATGCCACTCTGCTCACCCCGTTATGCAGATACCGGCTGACAGTTGTTTTGTAAGCGGAAGAGATAGCAGGTTTTTGTAACGAGGTCATTCCAGTGAGGCGAATTGTGCTCAGGAAAAGCATATAATCGATTGCCAGCGAAGCATAGAATCTTCTAATGGTGATAGTGTCGTTTTTGCGTGTAATGGATGCGATTTCTCTTCCACGAATAGTTACGCTCTCGTACATCACTCTAAGATCCACGACACGTAGGTTTTGTTTTCAGACTATTGTAAAAAGCCAGAGTGAATCTGCACTGAAGTGGATCGGTGTGGTCTGGCATGATTCGGCAACCTTGAGGACTTACACTACTGCTCTTAGAGCGTGCCCAGCAAGTGTGCAAGTACGCGTTTCTGCGCCTCCTCTAATAAGTTCCTTCAAAATCAGCTTGTTCCAGATATTAAAAGTTCTTTAAGATCCAGGTGTGGAGAGCTCTCTAAACATATAATGCATGCCAGTGTTTAGAATCGAACAAAAAAGTTTGAAATGTCAATTCCAGATCGTTATACAGTGCACATAGCGCTGCGTGACCTCATACTGTATTAGTGCACTATGACGCACTAAAAATTTAATTCCAGACTTTTTTGTTCAAACTCAAACCCTAATCATTTACCGTCGAATGTTTTTTGTTGCCAGGGCCTTGAATAGTTTTTCAGATCCGAAAAATTTAATCAGTTCGACGGAAGTTATTTAAAAATCACGCTAAAGAAGCGAAAACGCGTCTCCGCGCGCCTTTTGACCAAATCCTACGAGAGGTATTGTAGTATCGAGTCAGGGGAAGTCGAGCACAACCTTTTCAACTTTAAACTGACTCACCTGTTCGTTTTGCAGGATCACAACTGATGAACAAAGTTCTGTGAAGAGGGAAGCGCCTCGGAAAAAGTGGGGTTTTTTCTATCCTTTGATTTTTCTTCGTTCTAGAATTTCTTTAAGGGAGGCGGCAATCGTTTGCAATGTGTGCAATAGAATCCTGCTGCGATCGGCACGATATTCCGTGCGAGTTACTATACTGGCGCATTTTGTGAAGTTTCATCGAAATTCACCAAAAGACGTGGAGAAGTATCTTGCGAGGTACGTTTATATAAGTCAGTCTTCCAAGAGATATGTTATAATTCGAGATGAAGTGTTGCAGTCTCATATTCGTTTGAACTGCGCCGGAAAATTCCAATAATTTCTCCTTGGAGTTAATTCTTGGGAGCAGTTGTGGACGTTTTATCAGAGAAACCGTCATCGCCTTTTTCGAATCGGTTCTGTGTCTTGTCTGTGTTCATAGATCACAGTTCTTTTATCGCATTAGGTTTTCCCAAGAGTGGAACCAGCTGCATTAGAGATTTTTTTTGATCAAGAAGTTTACACAAGTTCTTTTTGAGTTTTTTGCTTCTTGAATACACCAACTTAATCTATCAAATCAAATTTCTTGCTAGGCAAACACATTCTTTAGAGTGAATTTCTCCTCTACTGATATTTCAGTGGAAGTTGGGACGTCGGAACTGAGTTCCCATACATCGATGCTATGACCTCTATCAGGAAGGGAAAGATACAATGTGCTCTTTGTTGTGCAGCTTTCTTGGATACCAACCCATTACTGAAACATGCCGCAACAGTTCACAGTGGGTAAGTTGTTTTTCTGCACTTTCCTAACATGTGATCATCGAAACGATATTATATTCATCTTTAAGTCATCAGCCAAAACCAACCACTGATGAAACCTGTGAGGTTTCTTCAGCTGAAGAGGAGGTGCTGATTTCTATACCCAAAGTGGAGTCATCTTCGAGCAAGGATAAGGCTGTGGTAAACAGGTGAATGCAGTCGCTTGTTAGGCCGTTTGGGTGATGGTCGTCAAGTTTCCCAACCACAAAAGAGGCGGGGAAGCGGAGGCGGAGCCGTTGGCTAGCGTTGGCTAATCACAGGCAGTACGCCACCGGACTGTTTTTTTTTCAGCGCAGTGGCGTGCTTTCTGAAATTTTGGCGCACCCTGATTATGGAAACGGCTTCCATAACTTAAAGTTAAAAATCTATCATTTCTCTCTGATGGGATATTTAGCAAATACTTGTTTGAATGAGAAAATTTTCCAGTTCTATATGCAAAGGCAGTTCATCAAAAGATATGAACATCTATGTGGTGTCTTCCTGCGCTTCATCTCCTGTAGCCGGTGACAGTACCTCCTCAAGAAGTTCGAGCTGGAGTTCCGTATGTTGTGGTGGGTGTATTGGGCAACGAAATGTCCTTTTTTTGAGTCAGATTGATATGCTCTGTCCCAAGCGAGATGGCAAGCGCATAGCCTAAAGAAGCAGCGCTCCCTCTGCGTCTCTGAATTCTTTGGACTACAGTAAAACCTCGCGCACGCAAATCACGCGCGCGACACAGCATCTCTCCCACCGTGAAAACCGAATCCATTTCCTGAAACACCTATTTGCTATAAATAAGAGTATCCACATCAAGGGTGAGTATTACGGAGATTTTCGGCTAAAATAACGCAAAAATATTGAAGTATGCGGAAAAAAGAAACGAGAACATGATTTCTGTTTTCGATTACAGTAAGACAGATGCTGTGATGGTGATTTGATTTGCTGCGCAGGTGATTTGGGTACACGACGTCTTACCGTAATCCAGAAACGTCGCAGAGGGAGCGCTGCTTCTTTGGACTTTTGGCTTGCCATCTCGTTTGGGAGAGAGTATATTTGTTCTGTGCATAATTATTTCATGTACGTTATGTGAAACTTATTTTTGGTAGCGAGTTGGGTAATTGTTCTTATTTCCAGCCCCAACCAATGGCCAAGAATCCTTTGTTCCACCTCCATGCAGTGAAGAACAGAAACCAACACCTATAAGTAGAGAAGCTATGGTAAGGCACCAGCAGTTGATCCTTTGTTTTGTCAACACAAAATTGTCATTTGTTTGTGATCGTTTCGAACCAAAAGTCCATTTGTTTTAGGTAAACGGCCCGCAAACATCAGCAGTTTCTGAGAATGAACCACCCAGCTGTCAAGGGGATGGACTTGACGCTGCTGGACCTTCTCGAGGTGTTTTTTCTTGAAGAATAGTTCTTCTACTACATTGTCTGATGGGGAGTTTGTTTGGGATTTTGAACTCGCGTATCCCGTACATATGTATGAAATTGGCCTTTTTTATCATCAGAATGTGAACCTCTGCAAGCATGACCCATCAAACGTTAAGCACGGACACTAAAAGTTCAAATCAAAGTTTAATAAAGAGATGATCTGGAAGCTAACGCATCAAGTGTTTCGCGATACTCGAGGACATCTGGAAAATACGAGAAGATAAGCCCCAGGCACCAGATCTGTACGATAGCGGAGGAAATCATCTGTGGAGAACTTAAATGACTCCACCTCCGTGGACGAGGGTCACGGTTAACCTTCTGTAGGGTGGGCAAAGTCATGGCCGAGCACTCCTGTCAAATCGTTTCCCTTTGTGAACTCTGTAACCACTTAAAATTCCTCTTTAATTTTTTTTTCTAATTTTTTTCAGAGGACGCAGCGCTATTCCTTGTAGTGAATACGTTTGGCAAAACAACGCACTGTATGCTTGGATTTTTCATTACCTTTTTAGAGAAAACGGTGGCGATCACTAAGGAGGTGAAGATGTCGCTAGAATCGGTTCGCACTCTGACTTGCAAGGAGGAACGTCCTAGAAGCACTGGTCCCATAACGCGCTCCTCAAGTACACCGAAGCTCACACTGGATTCTGCCGACACTACACGAACTCCAAAAGACGGTTTGTTGCAAACGTTTTACCTTTGATGCGTTAAACTTTGAGGCGAAGCGTTTTTCTGCCCATCTGTAATTGCTAATTCACTCCCAATAGTGGGTGAGTGCTCGATTGTATTTTCAAGTCTCCTCCCAAACGTCGCAAAAACACCACTTCAGTTTGCAACATTTTTGGAGAACTGCCTACTTCGGGGTAACTGCGACAAAAACTGGGGTTGTTTATAACCCTAGTTATAAATGTTGTAATTTCCAAATTTAATTCATAATTTTATAAATGTTATAATTGCCTTTCCGAGAATCACATTAAAGCAAAGCTCGGAAGGTAGGTAAAGGCCGTGGAGTAAGTGTTGAGCCGCTATAGTCCATTACAATGCGAAGTCCCTTTAGAAAATAAATTTCGAAGTTCTTAAGAGCGGCTGTCAGCATGGCTGAACTCGTCACCTCGCGCTGCAGTTGTACCTAACCGAATGGCTCAGTTGTATTCTCCAATGGAACAGGTGAGTAGATTTCAAATGCAAACACACGCATTCGCCGTGTCCGACCCTAGCTCGAACTGGGTCTGACTGGGGGATGTGCGTACAATTTTTGAAAACTCGAAATCGAAAATTGAAGATTCTCGTTCCAAGACCAATTTTTCGGTGCAGATAGGCCATTTGGAGTGCGATCATTTTTCGAAAAGAATTTTGTTTTTCGGCATTGATTTTCCGAAAAATCTAAAAAAGTGTTTTTTGCAACGTAGCGAAGCATTCTACAAATTTTTGACCTAAAAATTCTTCGTTCTTAGATTTTGAAACTTCTTCGCACACCCCTGGTCCAATTGCATATTATCTCAGGTCGGGCCCCTGTTCTTTGCAGTCGCGATGAGGCCCTTGTCGCAATTTCAAGAACTGGGCCACCAATGTAGGATTAGTCCAAAACTTCGTGAGAGTTGGTCCATCTTTGTTTATTGACTTTCTTGGGAGCATCCACAAAGGCCTTCTGATACATCTTTCTCACTTACGACTGAATATTCTTCTTGATGTGATTAGGCTGCTCGCAGTGTTCCTTTAGTGGCAGGGCACGGGCTTCACCTTGTAAATGCCCCATTGGATATGAATCGGGGTAAATTTTACTGCAGCAAGCCCGAGCTGGTCAAACCCAAGGGTTGTGATGGAGTTCCAATGGGATCCCGTGGAATGCCAGCTAACCAGAGGACCACGACATCCTGGTAATGTTGACCGCTGGTTTTCATGATTTTATTGATCAAATTTCGTAGGTTCACCCTAGTGAAGTGAAATTCTTCCCAAACAATCAGGCATCTTTGTAGCAATTTTTTTCTTCCGGAAATTGTTCTGAGCCTAGTTAATCAGTTTCCCGTTGTTTTGGTAGTTGTGGGTCCTCTCCGCATCGAAAATCTTTGTATCCGTTCGCAACGGGTTCGAGATGCTGCGCTCCTTGCGAATCTGTTATGTCGTTCATGTCTTACAACGGCCTGGCAATGAAAATATCGTTCCATGGTTTCTGGGTGGAGCTATCATTAGAAAGTGGATGAAAGATGCTGCGAAATAACGTCGTAAGCTAAATATCAGGAGAACATTTTATAAGAGAAATGAGTGAGAAAATGAAATGGAGGACGTCCCAATACTGAATAGCCATCCCGTATTTTGCAGAAACCAGGCCCTGCTGCTGATGGAGGCCTTCGGGAAGCTCTTCACGGGAATCTCAATCCCGACGCTTCTGTGACAGTGAGTATTTCGTGAAACTAATGTTATCTACTAATGTTATCTACTAATCAAGCAGTTATTTCAGCCTGGAGCGAATCCGAAAAGTAAGACGCTGTTTGATGAACTTCCGCAGCGGCTTATAAAGGAGTATGCGAGACAGAGAAACCCACCAACGGATATCAGTCATATTGAAGGAGCCAAGGGATATCCGTAGGTTTTTGCCAGGAAGCAAGCTTGTTGAACCGAATCCATGGTAATTATATACAATTCAGATGCAACTTCTGCGAATTCAAAGGGCGTTCGGTGAACGACATCAGACGACATACAAGTTCGGCTCACTCCGAATTTTTCCCCTCCATTAACGCTAAAATCGTGTCTCCATGTCATCACTGTAACGAGGTGCTTCGCATTATTCAGTCGATAGATTTCTTTTTCAATCTGTTTATTTTACTTAAAGATAAAAAAGATCTCGGATTTCTGGGAACCATGAAATTGCTGGTTTTCAAGTCGTGTGTGGGATTCGAAAAGATCTATAAAAAACGTCTAAAAATCTTGGAATGTCGGGCTGGTAATTGAAACCTACTTCAGAACCTCGACTTTCTCATCTTATTGATCCGCACCTCAAACGCATTCACTTTTATGACGATAGTATCATTATTCCTATGCGCCTCTTAACTAGGGACTTGCGTACCAGGTAGAAACGCTAATGTATCATATCTTCCTATTGTCGACATTCTACCATCCGTTTCTATCTAACACGTTATTAGCCGAACAGAATAGCAACAGTAGCCAACTAGTTGTTCGGCTTCTTCCCAAAATGCTCATGTGTCGTGGCCGTTTTTGTGGTTATCTTGCTGCAGCTGTTCGGCTTGTAGCCGTAGGAAATGCGAGCGGTGAAGTAGTATGTATGCAGACGAACAGGATGCTTACTGTGAATGACCTCTATAGCTGCCAAAATTACTCTATAGCACCTGGAAGTTCCTGGAAGTTGATCATAAATCATTCTGTTAAAAAAGATTTAAGGTCGGCTGCCAAGGTCATCCTCGAAGAGACGAGTGATGCACTCGATTTGTTTTCTCAGATTTAGGGACGATATCAACTCGAGTCAAATTTCCAACCCTGTTGCTACTCTGGCGAACTGGGTGTGACAAGGAGCGTTTTCATTTTTCACCGTGATTTTGCCCAAAGAAGATGAGGGCGTTGAAAAACAAAGAAATCGGCAGTTATCTCTTATCACTATTCATGAAGTCAACGGAGTTACGTTTATGGAGATTAATTGCAACCCAAAGGGGTAGGCCTATAATATGTAAAGCCTATCTCGCTCTGATGAGTCCGGGCGAAGTAAGGCGTGGCAAAATTAACAGTGATAAGGAGATTTCGACGTGATGAGGCCGGCATTCTTTACTTAGACCGGCTCAAAATGAGGGAGACCTGTTATATTTCCATAACAGAAATGCAGTTCCTAGTTGTCTATGATTCTGCTCTATCTAATTTGAAAGACACCTAGATATGGGTGACTTCTGGAAGAGCCTCCAGAAAAAATCTAAAATTTGTCACTGAAGCCGAAAACTCGTGGCAAATAAAGTCGAGGATTTCCGAAAGAATGGGCCTATTCTATCTTGCTGTTGACTAGTGAGTTACTTTAGGATGTGTCAGCGCAGGGTCAAACAGGCCGTTGTCCCGTATATCGACGGAGTCACGTCCCCCTTTTCCTTGATGACAGAATTTCTCGGAAATTGATGAGAAAATTTACGTCCCCCCACTAACTCATTCTTACGTTTTTCCAAAGCACTAGAACTGTTCTTATTTTGTTAAAATAAATTTCAAGTGTTTTCTTTGTGGTGGTTTAGGTGCTTGAATCACGGGCAAAGCTGTTGAAGCATATCGGAGACTGCCATCAGGACATAGACATTGCTTTCAAGTGGGTTTCTCTTCCAATATTGCGGAGTTATACTTGCATCGTTGCTAGGGGTTTGCCAAAACTTTAGATGTGCGTACTGTCCGAAAACTTATGCCACTGCACGAGGAGTGCGGGAGCATGAGCGTCGTTCTCACGAGTCACGTTTGTTCCTCGACGCGGAACAGTTGGTGTGTCCTCATTGCGAACAAGAGTTCCAAAATAAGCGAAATCGAGACGAACATGTGAAAAGGCACGGTAATCCCAATTCGATTGTCGGCCGCGGGTTCTAGCCACTTATCCTTGCGTGTGAGATGATCTGTGATTCCTCTGCATAATAGTATGAGAATATGAGATAATTCTGCTATGTTGTAATTTTTAAATGAGTTGAGTCATATTGTTGATTATGTATAGTTGCAAATGTATTATAGAATCATAGGCCTTAATTCTCCTCTTCTCGGTTTTTACTTCTCGCAAGAGTTGTTTAAAGTGCCCCCAAGTTTGTCTTTGTGCGTTTCATACAGATTTTTGAGAGGAAGAAGCATATGTGATATTTGTTGTCTTCACGCTTGCTGGGACCCTCATTGCGTCGTTACCCTTTTGCCACCCTGATCTCCAAATCTTCCTTTATACATTCCAAAGACACACTTGATCCACATAATTTTGCTTTATCTTGATTATACCGTTGAGGGCCAGACCTAGTCATCCTTTGCACAAGTTTTAACTCGCTTTTATTGTGGCAAGGCATTGTGGCAAGGCGCCACGATAAGTTCAAGTGTGGAAACCCACGCGGTTAATCGCATTACTGTTGAGTCGAACTCTAGATGGGGACCTAAGGCAGCTTCACCTTCAACGGAACCTCATAGGTTGCCGTGTCTCGCTTCACTTGCGCAACTGCCTGTTGTTGTTGTTCTTAACAATGTTTTGCTATAGGCTAACTATCGTTGTGAACGGAATTTACCACGTAATGGTCGTAACTTTTTTATGTTGATAATAATGTTTGTTTTAGCCCTCGCTGACGCGGTGTGTTCTAATAAACGTAACATTCTATTCGATTTGCCATATGAGGGCCTTGACATTGTATGTAGTCGGCACTGACTTAATAAACGAACCATAGCATCACGGGAGCCGCACCGCTCGCAATACTGTAACTCAGACTCTGCGGGGGACAAGCGCCGGACAATAGAGCCCGTTTTCGACTTGGGGGAGCGACAGCGCAGGCCTCCCCGAGGGGGCTTCAGGAGGCCCCTGCTCTCCTCCGGCGCTTGCCCCCGAGAGGAAGAGAGGGAAAAGATGGGAAGAAGTCGTAGAAGGTAGTTTACGACAATGGAGGCCAGAGAAGGCATCTATCACCTGCTCGACCGGTATAAAAGGCGCCTCACCCCATGGAGAGCCGCATTCGGTCCAACAGGGCCGGCCCTGGACGGCGGCTTCGAGGCACTGTCAGAAAGGGATATTTTCGGAGGAAAGCGGAGACGCTTTCCGGGGGAGGGTGACGTTACTGCTCCGGTGTCGTGACGTCACTGCTCCGGAGCCGTGACGTCGTGGCTCCGGGGCAGTGATGGGGGCTTCAAGGCAGTGACAGGGCGCTTCCAGGGCAGTCACAGGGGGGCTTCAGGGCAGTCACAGGGGGGCTCCGATCAAGCCAAATTGCCCCTCCGGCGGTCCCCCCCCCCCGGTTGGGGGGGGGCAAGCGCCGGTGCCCGGAGGGTTGCCCCCCTGAAGAGCTGCGCTAGCCCTTTCCAGTGTATGAGAAGCTGAATTTCGATGCTCCATACTCAGACAGTAACGCCGGTCGGATGGCGGGCGCAGGGGCGGCCGCACAACACCCACCCCGCGATCCGACCGCTATCGTACCAGGAAGAAGTCGGCATGGAGACTGCTATGTTGCCCCCGATCCGACCGTTGAACCCCGCATGGGCCCGCGATCCGACCGAAACTTCAAAGCCTGCGTTGGTCCGACCTGCGTCTTAGCATCCTCCCGCGATCAGCCCGGAGAGGCCTTTCAGCGGCGTCGGTCCGACCGGTGTTAAGCCGGGATCATACTTCAGACGATCAGCGACGCGACGCTTACCATCAATGTCGACCGAAAATCGATATGCCTGGCATGGACTGTAACGCGTCGCGAGAAGTATGATCCCGGCCTCACTGTCTGGGTATGTATCGGCACCTGTTAATGGCAAAATTGTGGATGAGGATCAGATCAAAGCGCAGCGGAATGTGTTAACGTGACTGATGTTGCTCTGACTGATAATTAACGGCTAACCATACTCGATCCCAAGTCGAATGTTTGGTCGTTTCGAGAACCTGGATTTCAACTCTTCGAATTATCGCTCCATTTTTCATTTAGGTTCGCCGCTTTTTTGAGCGCGTTATTTATTTGAGTTCAAATGGTTCTGATTTTCGAATATTTTTTCTCCAAAAATCAAATATTCGATCATTCGAAAATGAAAATTTCCTCAGTTGTTTTCCTTTAGGAATCCTATCTAGAAAGGTTCTATCGTTAACCTTGAAGGCATCGTGCGCGCTGGAAATCATTTCCATTTTTTTTGGTGTACAATCAAACCATTCGGGCTAGCTGACAACACCGACGAAACATGAGGCCCTGAAAATGCGCACCTTAAAAGTTATGGCCACCTGAAAACTGCTGTGGGGTAGCTCATCTAGCACTTTTCATTGAGTGTTGATGCGACCGTCAAACAACATGAAAAACAGTCACGGTACAAATGACAGTCACGAGGTCTCCAAATGAAGAAAAAGTTCAAAAAACGATTTGGCGGGGAATTCAAATTGTTCAGACTGACTTTCCTTTACGAAAAAAGGTTTTTCATAAGCTCTTTCGACATTTTCGTTCACTAGAGAGGCCAAGCTACACAAAAAAAACAATATACGGTTTGCTGCGCTGAAAACCGATTTCCATTTTTCAGGCTCAAATTCATGAATGAGCCAGATAGACCACGTCGGTGAAGTTTCGCGCGTCAAAAACATAAGGTTCTGAAGTTGGAGTGGTTAAAATGACGATCCACCACCAGTTTTCACCAACCATCTAGCACAAGGAACAGAAGCGCCATCACAGGCGCAGATGATTCCGTATTTGAAATTCTTACTTTGGGAAATTCTAGCATCCAAACTTGCCCAATGGATACTTCTTTTTTTTATAATGAGTTCCAGTGAACGAAAGGCAAGAGAAATTCACCCGCTTGATAAGTTTAAAGCGAAAAACACATCCGACGTTTGTAGAAAAAAACTTCCGACGTATTGCACCTGACACACCGAAATTGACGGAGGGGTGGGAAATTATTAATTCGGGACGTTTTAGAACGTATTTTTTTGCGAAAGTTGATGGTTTTGTGTGGCCTTTCCACTCGAATTCTGTATGTCAGAGATTAGCCTGCGCAAAAACAGGAAAAATATAGATACGATTTTTTGCGCGTACGATGCCTTTAGGTCTTCGTGATCACGCACGTTTGTTGTTTGATACGCCCGCAATAGCGGTTATCGCGGCCAGCAAAACGCCGATTTACAAATTTGCATTTGTTTAATCCGATCATCCGAGGCCAGATTCGTGAATCATTATATCCCGGGTATAAGGGCGAATCAGGGTATACTGTGCTTCTCTGGGCCAAATTCCGGTCCGCACTTGCGTCTCTACACGCTTTGCGACCGCACGCTCCCGAGTCAGAAGAGTTTCCAGAGCCGCAGCCGCCGATCTGTTGACTCTAGGTGGGTTTTGCAAACTGGAAACTAATAAATTAGGAGAATACTGTATAAAAAAGGCAAATCGAGTCGGCTTTGGCGCTGGAAACTCGACCGACTCAAGCCCGTGCGGCCGCAAAGCGTGTCGAGACGCAATTGCGGACCGGAAATTGGCTCACAGAGGCACAGTACACTTCCGCATGCCCTAAGAAAGTGCGGATGATTATACCCTGCTGTACCCTTATACCGATTACGGGGCACTTACCACCCGACCGAGCTGCGGCTGCTGCGAAACGGTATCGAGCGCGGCTGGCGCCCTCGTCGTCTAGCGTCTCTGCATAGGTTGAGTGGCAGGCCGCCAGCTGCGGGCGGCGGCGGCTCTATTTCGTCATACCGTGCGGGGGAAGCTCCAACGATGGCTGGAATTGTGAGGAGGGTGTCAAACGACACTTCTTGAGTTATGGGGTTATTAACAAGGGGAATACAATGAAGGGAAGTGAATAAAGCAGTAATTATAAGAAATAACTCCAAATTATAACAGATGTTGTTGTTTTCGAATTTCTAAGAACTCAGGCTCCTGTTTTCTTTGTTGAGTGGTTAGAAAAAATGTTTACGGTGATAAACTCAGAAGAAACTGAAAGATTATTCTAGAAAAAAAGAAAAATTAATCTCTTATAAGAGCTGTTCAAGAGGCAAGTCTTCCAAACACTGTAAGTGTCAAAACTCTTGCACTTGATCGTTATACATTCCACACTAAAGTCTTAGGATTACTGCAAGGACCGCTTTCTCTCTTCACAATCAGTTTTATGTTACTAAATATAATAACAAAATATTAGTTTTTAGTTGAGACCCGTTGTAGCATTCGTACGATACCAATTTTGAAACAAATTTATCGTTAAGTGTTTGAAATTTCGGTTTATCCGAGATCATCGCAAGCGAAATTGAAAAATATGTAATATTTTCGGATTCCCCATCTAAATTTAACTGAATTAAAAATGCTTTTCTGCTATTGTTACCCAGACGCATTCGAAAATGTTCTATCTGAATTCAAATAAGACGGCTCACGGTGCGGTCTCGAGAAGATCCGAAAATTGCTGGAGGGAATGAACACTGGCCATCTGCAGAAGAGGCAGACACCCGCTAACACTTTTTTAGGCACTACCGTTCCATTCCCTTTTTTTCCTCGGAGGTGCAGATTAAGTTGGTTTGTGATTTTCATTAAAGGCAAAGTCCGGGCAGAATTTCGATTTTGAAATTTCCCGCTAAATCGGTGCTCTTGCTACAGGTATTCCCAAGGAACATGCGAAAACTGCGTAAAAACCGTTCTTCTTCAAGTTATTCCAGCCACTTCCGTTAGCCGATGATCCAGAAAAGTCAGAAAAGTTTGGCCATCGTCCATATTTTAGCGGTTGTCCACGCATTCTTCAAAAGCGCTGTGTAACTATCGGTCATTCCAGCCATGATTATCATGCTGTGAATACCGTAATCCCTGACTTTGAGGCTGTTTTCTCCAGAACTAAGGACTCAGAGTTTGTGAAACGTGCAGACGATGTTCAGCTAGGCCAGCCCAATCTATTTAAAGGCAGTGTCCACGATAAAAACCATGTCTGTTTTTTGGTGGAGATCGGCAGCTGCAGGGCCTAGCGCAACCCTAACGTTGAAAAAACTAAGAAAAATGAGCTCGGAACGGTCTCCTACGGGCCCAAAGTTGAACACCCGTCAGCTCGTCACCCCCAGATGCACTTTCCACGCCCACCGACGTGAACAAATGAAAGCTCGAGATTGTGAGATGAGCGATGATTTCCAGTGATTAGCCCCGTTCTTCCCTCTATTCTCAAGTTCTCTCCTTACTCAGGTCAGCTCGCATACATCGGCTGCAAAAGACGGAAGTTACAAGCCTCGGAAAACTCGTCCACCATGTTTCCTTAGCTCATTTTTTGAGGGACCATAACTCCGTTCCTAGAAGGTCTTGAACGATTTAAAAAACATCATTCGAATCAGCATGGGACCGCCTTCAAGATAAGCGAAAAAGCAGAAAAACGATTCTTATCGTGAACACTGCCTTTAACCCAAATTTCGGTAGTGTCAAAATTTGACCGGACCTTGCCTTTAAGCTGCAGATATTTACGAAAATTGTGGAATTAAACGCGACTTTGAAGAGAACAGCAAAACAAAATAGAACACCCCTAATTTGAAGAAATAATTGGGAAGGAGCAAGATAATAATGATTTGAAGTTGTGAGGCATCCATCCATGATAATGCTAAAATATGCATCCGAAAATAAGTGCGAAGAACTGCACAGCTTTACAAAACAACTGTTTTGATGACAGTATTCAAGTTTTATCATAAGGAATTTTTGGAAAGTTTGAGAAAATTTAGTAGGTTCATTTTTAAATTCAGTATTCTCAAAAAATGGTGATCGCTGTTAAAGGCAGGGTCCGGGCAGAATTTCGGTTTTGAGATTTCCCGCTGTTGGGTGGCGCACACTTTCCGCGGCGCGTGATGCACTTCCAGTTGGGTCGCGCAAACTTTCCACGGCGCGTGATGCACTTCCACGTGGGTCCCGTATGCCCTCCCTGGCGTTTGGCGCACTCCGAACTGTATCCCATACATTCTCCGGTCCACGGTCAACGGTCAACTCTTAGCCGTTTATTATTATGTATGATACTTCCTGTAGCGAATTTTCATTGTTGATCGGAGTTCTGGAGTGAATTGTTGTTGTTGAGCGGAGTATGGATAAAATGACTATTCTATGGCTGTTCTATTTGTTGATAAATGGCTTGTTGATATACTGTCGTAAGTGAATACAAAACTTGGAAAAGCGCGACCAGGGCATTTAATCTTCAAACCTGGCCCAGTACCGCAAGGCCAGGCCTTATAATGCAGAGTTGGGTGGTACGGAGCAGGGCTGTGCGGAAATATTTTTCAAGATTTTCGGAAACGGAAACGGAAGAAAAATGGCTGAAAAACGCCGGAAACGGAAATCCGGAAACGGAAACGGAAGAGAGCGAAAAAACTGTAGTATGCTTCAATAATAAGTTTCGCCGCCACTCATGGTTTGCAACTGCCCTTTAATATTCTGTGATTTCAATCTACTCGCTCACGTACTCGTAGGGTTGCGCTTTGAAGCAGCAAGCGAAATGGAGGACAAAGAGATTCGCGCCATACAGGAGGACGTGCTGCTGCTGCTTCTCCTATTGTGCTGCAAATAAGTCTGGTCGAGCAGCTCTTCCCCTTGTGTGATTTTTTGTTGTTGAGTTCATCTCCTCCTTTGATTTTTCTAGTGCGCATGAACAGTGTAGGACATTGTTCTACGACGGTGGGGGTCCGTTATAAAAGTCGCTATAAGGCGCCCGCTGAGAGGGCAGTTGGCCATTCGAAGTCGGTCCCAGATGGTGATCTCGAGTCAATTCGTGGACATTGAATTTGGGTGCTGAGAAGATCTTCCCCTTTTCTGATCTCAGAAAAAGCCCTTCTCTGGCGGACATTGGCAAGGTTGCCCTCTTTGCTGAATGCCGTGAATGGGATCGTACCTAACTAGTAACTACCGTAGAGGGTATGACAGCCCAGAATCTCTCTGAATTCGCCTAACAGGCTGCTGTTAGCTGATAGTGAGGGTTGCGCTCCAGGGCCGACACCAAATTCGGCCCCTCGTCGACAGCAATAGGTGCTACTAATTGCAGCAGAGCTGGAAATGGGGAGAGGGGAAAATCCAGTACACGCTGACAACACATGCTGCTGACAACTAGGGTAGTTGAACTAGATGTCTGCCATGGAGCGCTATTCTTATTGTGCTAAAGTGGAACCCCACGAAAGTTTGAGTATGAACTAGAACTTTTTCTCTCCCAAATCACGTTGAGGCGCTCAACGATTTCTGATTCTAGCGCTTCAGTGATAAAAAATCAATCCTAGAAAATCATGTGGTCTTCGAATTGAGCCTGCTGATGGAGAACCCAAAGAGTCAGTAACTTATCTTCTGCATCTCTGCGCGCGGTCTTGGATGGGCATGCGCTGCAGAGGCAAAAAGAAAAGATTTCTGACTCTTCGGGCTCCCCATCAGAGGACTAGATTGGAACGGAGGATACCTTCTGTAGCCGGTAAAGTCAAGCCCACGCTGGGATCGCCCTATGTGTCGATAGGGGGCCGCAAGCTGAAGGTGCCCGCTTGCGGTCACATATACAGCTTAAACTCTACCTACTACTGTTTTCTTCCGTTTCCGGGCCAAAAAAACCCGGAAACGGAACGGAACAGTCAAAAAGTACCGGAAATACGGAAACGGAATCGGAAACGGAACACTTCCGCACAGCCCTGGTACGGAGGCTATTGGCTGTTTAGAAAGGCCTCAGACGATTATCTAGCCTATGTTGATCCCGCGATTCAACAGCGGCATCCGCGCGTTGTTCCAAAATGATTACATATCTGCGCTGTGGATATTTTAGCTGGTTCCACAATTCCCTCATTTCACTGTTCCATCTCTCCTCACTCTGGTTCCATAATGAGGGGACCTAAACGTCGATTTCAGGGGGACTTGGGCGATGTTGGTCGGGGAGTAATCGTGTAGTAGACGACAAGTCCCCCTGGAATCTGAGAGGTAGTGAATTCTTCATAGCAAATACCCTAAGGAACAATCGCTTGAAAGCGATCATATGATACCAGGACTAAAACCGCTACCTACACAAAGCTCCCAATAGAGATGTACTCTGTACGTAAGCCCTAAAAGCAAGCAGAGATTTGCGTAACTGCTCAGAATGCTCTAGAAGTGTTCAACACTGTACTGGGAAATGGGAGGAATACTGCTTCATGCATCACTTTCCAAGGCAAACACATCGGCTGCCCACGTGATATGCCAAGACAATGATGAAATACTCCTCCGGATTCGTTGTACAACACTTGCATTGCACCCAACGCGTCGACGAGCTGCTGGCGGCGGGCTGGTTCGGCAGCCGGGCTGCCGGCCACCCTTCATCTCTGCGCGCTGACTCTCTTTCTCTGCCGCTGCACACTTCGCGTGAGGGAGAGGCCGTCGTGCCGCCGTGGGGTGGTAAGTGACCGAAGACGCCTTATACCCGGGGTATAATCGTTGGAGAATCCTGCCTCTGGTGTGTAGATATTGCTGGGGTAACCACGAAACAGATGTCTGCGGACCAGGGATGAGCGGCGATTGCCGGTTGCCGGCCGTTTTCGGACGAATTTTGTCGTTTGCCGTTTTTCCCCTCACTTTTCGACAAAAATCGGCAAAAACGTGAGCAATAGATTATAAACGCCGCCATTAGGACGCGCATGGTAAGACCGACAAGCCATGTTGCGACTGGCTCGAAAGAAAAGAGACAGACTGGCTCGAAAGAAAAGAGACTACTTCAAAAACTTTGAGCCGGTTGGTGTAACCTACAGCGCGATCGGTCACGTCTAAGCACTTGCTAGAATCGTGTGGTCATGCTCGTGTAGATCCACTAGTCTGAAGAGTACCGAAATCCCCATCCCTTTCTTGTTGAGGCCTGTGCAATTACGTAGGCCCCTTCGGGCCAAAGTTAACACTCTGGACAATTTCAAGGAGAGGAGAGGACACAAAGATTACAGGAAAAAAAAACTGAATGTCTCAATTCGTTTCAGGTATTTTGAAAACATTTCTATTGACTGGTGACCGTTTACCACAGAATATGCGGAACTTCAGTGGGAGCTCGCAGAGCGACGGGGAGACATATGAGACCCAACTGGGAATGTGCCAAGTGTCGGGAAAAGGGAGTGGGAACAAACTGGGAAAGCCCCAGACGCCAAGGAACGTGTGTAGGACCCGACGGGAGCTCGCTAGGACTGCGGAGAGGGCCGATAAATGAGGGCAAAACTTTGCTGAGGGTGCGTCCGTCCTGGAGTGTAAGCAGGATTTCACTGGGACTGTGCAAAGCGTCGTGTAAAGAATGCTGGACTTCAGTACCAGTTTGTGGGGTTATGCACTTTGACATATTCTGCTATGCTCGCGATTGCGCTGAAAAGCATGCTACTGAGTTGAAAGTTGGAGTTCTGAGTTGGAAGGGTCGGACGCGACATCCACTTTGAGTACGTAGGGGGGTACGCGACATCCACTTTGATCAAATTCGTTGCTTGACTATAAGCTGGATGCACGGAGTCGGGGGTGATAAATTGGAAGGATGGGATGGCGCATAATTTAGGAAGGAGGTGATTTGAGATGACCACAGTTTTTCGGGAGTCGTATTTCAAAAAAAGCCTGAAAAAAACTGCTCATTCGCATGCATTTTTAGTGTTAACGCGCAGTTCGGGAAAGACTCAAAAGGTCGGGGGGGGGGAGAGGGTTGTAGAAGATAGAGCAGTTTCTCTAGAATGCTCCCAAGACTGTCAAAAACATGCCTTTCAGTAGCATTTGTATCGTCGATCACTGGTCGAGAGAGCGCCGCGTCGAACACATGTGGCACGCACGCAAGCGAGGAGGTAGTGATGGGATCACTACCTCCTCGCTTGCGTGCGTGCCCATTGTGTTCGACGCGGCGATCTCTCGATCAGTGATGGACCATACACGCCATCATCTTTTATCCAGATTCCGGCTGAATAGTAAACACACCGTGAGACACGTCAACAAGTACGCCGCGAAGCGGCGTGGGTGCCACGCTTGCTAGAAAATAACCAACTTAAAGCCGAGCTTGCTCGGATGAGTCCGGGCGGAGGAAGCAGCGGAGCTGTCGGTCATGGCAAAATATAACGAAGATAAGGAGCTTTTGACATGATGAGCCCGATAAGCCTTGCTTCGACCCGTTCAAAATGAGGGAGCTAGGCTCTAAATAACACCATATTGGGCTCTTCATTCTTTGAATAAATCTGCTGCTCACTCTCTCAACTCGGATTGCATCCCACTCTAAATGTTGGGCGATAAATTTGAAAAACGAAACACATTAATGACTACTATTCCGAAAAGATTAAAATTAGGGAACCCCGAAAAATTCTATCTTTTGCCACAACATTCTTATTACCAGTGTTGAAAAGATTACTCATTTCGGTGCTGTTTTTATAGAGTTCGCGTAATAATTTTAGTCTGATGGGCGGACGGGGCTGCGACGGCAGATCACCCCGCGCAAATCGAAACCCTATTTCCCACTGAGGCCGGCAACCCCGCACGGCCAGCCGCCTAGTCCATGCGTCGGACTAAATCGAAAACGGAAACCATGTGTGGTATTGTACCAACGTAAGAGGTTCAACTTCTTGAGGTGTTATTGAAAAACTATTTCTTATCTTGCTATTGAAATACGAAATGTACATTACAAATAGTAACTCTTCTAGGTGTCGCCGTCCGGCACACTAAGGCCTCTGGTCCATAACACCTCAGGATCCGTACCTAGGGAGTTCATGGAGTCTTAGGCCACAAGCTACAATTTCGCCACCCTGAATTGTCGATCGCTGTCGAGTGATATCCAACAAACTACGCTATCCAGACCAGGGCTGGGCACACGTCCCGGCATGGCGATTCTGAATATGCACCCCCTTAGCTCGGCAATTTTTAGGCATCCCCCTATGGAAGATTGAAATCGGCTATTTTCCGAAAAGTTGAGCACAACAGCCATGATTTTGACTTCCTGATTTTGATAAGAATATGCACTGATGAGAGAAAATTCCGAAAATGTCAACAAAAAAGGCAGTGTAATTTCTAAACCACAAAACAATCTCATGAGGAAAATTTGTTAGTAAGACGGTAAGTTATGACAAAAGATAAAACAATTTTCATTACAAAACAATTTAACAATTACAAACAACAGAACTACTACTATTGCAATAACTAATGTTTTCTGTCGAATGTTTTCATGAACCTATGAAGGATTAGTTAACCCATTCACGACCACGCCTAATTTTGGGTGGCTGCACGTTCGGACCGCGTGCAATATTGCGTCACCGTATACAGTGTCCCACCGGTAGGCCACTTTTTCTCGAATGTCACGCCACCAAAAAATCGATTTTCGTTTTTTTTGCTCAACGTACGACCGTTGACGTCAAAATCATGATGCCAAAATTTGAGCTCCCATAACTCTTTCCTTTCAGAGGAATGGCCTCCTAAAAATTTGACTGTGTAGATAAGACCATCCACAAAATCACCTGAGTTCGTTGAACTCTAGCGCTTTGAAACATCAATTATCGTAAAATACCCTGATAGACATTCTTCTCTTCTTCAATTGACAGGAAAAGTTTAGAGAAATTATATTTTTCAGATTTGCACTAATTTTTGCGTTAGCTACCCCCCCCCCACTCTTGCGATCTATCGCATTCCGACAGGAGTTTTTTTGTAGTAAAATTTTTTAGCATTCTTTCTGGAATTTAGACGTAGAAACTATTCCTCAATTTTCTTATTGACTGGGAATGCTGATGGAAATGACTTTTTTTGGATCTTCGCCCATTTTTTCTCGGCCACTCCCTCACCTCTCGGGTTCGGCACCTTCTAGGGTTAGATTTTTGATAAAAAAAACTTCTTGAGCGTTTGTTTTTTTACAATCATACGTAGAAAATCGTTCTATTATTACATATTGAATAGAAATCATTAGTTTAATAACCGTTTTCTAAATTTTCGCTCGTTTTCTGCTCTGGCACGTCCCCATTTTTCTCGTCCGCTTCTCTCCAAGGTAGTTTTCACCGAAGTTGGAACCCCGGCATACGATGGTACACCAACTATAACCAAGAAGGACTGCCAAAAAAAGACCAAATGGTATCTACATGGGTGATATTTGCATAAACGATTTTCTGTGAACAAAATACGGGCGATTTCAACGCGGGAATGGTGCGCAGTATCAGTAATCATATTTCTAAGATATATTAAATAAAGCTACACGATCTGACTACTTTTATAAGTAAGGATTATTTCTCGAATAATGGGAACAACAAAAAAAATATTCATTTATTGCTTGTAAAAATGCGATCTGTAATCAAGTTTACGGTTTTCGACCTCTCCGAATTCGAAGAGTCAGATATATTGTAGTGGTGAAGCTGCCAGCGGACCAAGAAGTTCATAGTCGAGTATAGAATAGGTTAATACATTGACCATAAATAGCTTTAGGAATCCTTCACGCGGTGGAGAAATCGATTTTCGAAAAGAGTGTCCCACCGGTGGGACACGCGGTCCGAAGTGGTAGTCAACGAGTGTCCCACCGGTGGGACACGCGGTCGTGAGTGGGTTAAAGGCAGTGTCCACGATAAAAACCATGTCTGTTTTTTTTTGGTGGAGATCGGCAGCTGCGGGGCCTAGCACAACCCTAACGTTGAAAAAACTAAGAAAAATGAGCTCGGAACGGTTCCCTACGGCTCCAAAGTTGGACACCCGTCAGCTCGTCCTCGGACAAAGTGAAAACCTGACCGCGCGCAAATAGCGGACCGCCACCGGGATGGGCGTTGGTCGAACCGGTTTCCGCTCGCGGTCAGTCCGCGAGCTCCCGCGGTCAGTCCGCAAGCTCCCGTGGTCAGTCCGCGAGCTCCCGCGGTCAGTCCGCGAGCTCCCGCGGTCAGTCCGCGAGCTCCCGCGATCAGTCCGCGAGGTCCCGCCGTCAGTCTGCGAGCTCCCGCGGTCAGTACGCAAGCTACCGCGGTCAGTACGCAAACTCCCGCGGTCAGTCTAGAAAGCACCGCTGTCAGTCCGGAATGTCCCGCAGTTGGTCCGAATTTAACCACGGTCAGCCCGCGAGCTCCCGCGGTCGGTCCAGAAAGCACCGCTGTCAGTCCGGAGTGCCTCGCGGGGGGTCCGGAATTTAACCACGGTAAGCCCGCTAGCTACCGCGGTCGGTCGAGAAGACCCCATCGTCAGTGCTTAACGTCACGCGGTTATTCCCGAGAAGTCCGGGTCTCTGCGTGTCTCTGCATGTGACGTGCAGTCTACGTGATCGGCAGAAAATACCTATATGACGGACCACTTCGCGTCGACCACCATATGTAAACAGTCATGCTGAGAAGAAAAAGAGAGATCAAGAGAAAGAATTTAGTCGTGATAATGGCATGGTGTGATAATGCAGACTACAGATGCGGGCTGGTTCATCTTCAACAAATCATTGGTGTGTCACGACTTCAAATCCACCGTGACAACACCCATGAAATGTCAAAATGACGCAACCGTGATGGATTTCAACTTGAGGGGGAGGGGAGGATGAGAGTCAAGAGATTATGGACATGACATCAAAACTCACCTAGATTTTAACGAGTAAACATGAATATGTACATCACGGCAAGTCGAAAAAAAAATTAAACGGTTTCTATCGTGATAGAAAGCGCTCTGTTTCAAAAAGGCTCAGATTTCTGGCCAATGTGCGGACTTCATTGTGATAAGGACTGTAAGCTTAAAGTTATCGAAAGCAAAGTGAAAAAAACAGAAGAAGTCTTGCCAACGTCTCGAAAAGTTCATTCAAGCAACGATTCAAGATCCATATAGAGTTCTGAGGGCTGCGAGTTCCAGCGATAATAGGGAATAAAGTGCAGCTAAAAGCTTCTGCACTTGCTCTTTATAATCTATCATTGACGCAACTCGGCTCCCAGAAACTTTATATGAGCATTTATACTTTGTAATGCGTAAAAACATATTCCGTAGCCCAGCATGGGTTTATATTTTTGTAGCTTTTTCAACAGCGTCCGAAATATAAGGTTGCGGTACCATTGACAACCAAGCATGCCTCGCCCACTTTCCCTCGCGCTTGCTGCGTTTTCCACCCCACCCTCCTGCTGCGGAGACACAAAGAAAAAGACGCTAGTACATACTGTGCCATCGACTGGCGTCTTTCGGATGATTGGGGTTGCGATGTATATTCTGGCAAACTGCCACGACCCCTTCGTCTATGTGGATGCTGAGGCTGTAATCACAATTACGCCTGTAAACACATTTCCTGTAGAAGAATTTGTTAGAGTTCTAACAATATTTTTATCTCCGATTGATCGGAAACAAATCTCATTTTCGCTACGCATTTCTTCAACAGAATTACTGAATTCTTTGCTTGGTAACGCTGGTGATTACATTTGTGATAAAAGAGAAAAAAAGTGAGAGTAAGTCCTATCAGAAAGGGGATCTACCAAGCGAATAAGATTCGGTGCTGACAGAAACATTCCAACGAAAAAAGGGTTGCAGGGAAGTGTAGTCGATGAGTCTACGAAAAGGTATCAAAATTTCTCGAGAACCGATTCCCGAGGCCTCAACTTTTAACTCGCAAAAACAGACCGTTTTATTATTCTTCGTAGAAGAACTTTGTGGTTATTAAAATAACTTCTCTTTCGTCGGTTCTATTCTAGTACGAAAAAAGATTTGTGCATCCAATACTTATTTTTGAAAAGAAGACATGGTGTTGGTGA